>CM056956.1:11843205-12443205 GCA_029856935.1 Cyclocarya paliurus | reverse complement strand
CAAAGTCCTCTTTCGTGCCTAACTCCTCTATGTCTGCCCATTCCATCCATCCCAACTTCCGATGTTACATCTTCCCCATCGTCACCATATTCTTCATTCTCATACTCATTTTCAACACTAGACTCACGTCGTCTCCTATCTCTCTTATCCTGTAGATTTTTAATTACCGCTTCTTGATGATCCATCCTATCCCTCACTTCACCCAATACCAAGTTCAACTACTCAAACTGTTGTTGCATGGCTTGCAACAAATGACTTATCTACCAATGATGGGCCCCAAGAAGGACTAGTTTTAAAGATCATTTGCAAGTTCCATATGGGCCAATTACAAGATCAAGAGCTAAGAATATTAAGGAAGCAACGCAAGGATTGGTGCAATCCACTTGGGACGAGTCTAGCAAGCCCAACATTCAAGAGTGGCTTAAAGGATGAAGATCCAATTTTGATTCATTTGATACAAGCTATGGAAGAGGGCAAGGGCGTATTTGGAAAGTTACTTTTTAGGAACTAGGGCATTTACTGTAGCCGGGGGTACTGTAGCGACACTGTAATAGCCGCGGCACTGTTCATGCAAGGGTATTTTTGGGAGAAAGGGCTTTATTTTATCTAGGGTTTTAATTAGATTTTACTTTAAATACTCTTTGTAGTCTCATTTTATGAAGTTTATAAAATTTGATGAATTATTCATTGTGAGTTGGGTTTTACTTCTCTTGTTCTTGAATGAACTTTTGAACTTATCAAATGTAAATCACAACCTTTGTGGCGTTCCTCCTTGTAATCTGGGTTCTTGAGACGGGTTCTTCAACCGGTCTAGATTTTAATATAATCTAGATTCTTGAAACAGGTTCTCATCGGGTCTAGATTTTACATCCATTAACTTGAATTTGACTTTCTTGGGTGAGTTTTCAATTTGATTGTGCATTCAGGGGATTCCTTTTCCTGCAAGTTCACATAATTTGAAAAAAAAAGTTCGAGAAAAAAAAAAGGTAGCATACTCATAGGTTGCTACATAGTTACAACAAAGAGAAATAAAGACATTTGTTGATTGAGTTTTATCATCAAAGGGGCTGAATACATCTTTCTAGTTGGTATCTTGTTTCATAATTACTCTTTCCCTCAAATAAATTCCTTGAGTCTCGTGTCATTTTATTCATTCCTTGTTTCTTGTTCTTGTGTCTTGGATCTATATTTCTGGTTAGAATAATACAAGGTTGTATTGTCTTGATTTAGTTCAACTAGTTCTTAAAGAACTTGAGCGAGAAAACTATTGAGGTAAAAGGCAAGAGAGTGTGAGACTATTATCAAAAAAAAGAAAAAAAGAAGCCAAATTAAGTATGAAACACGAGTGGAGTGTCATTATTCGAGTGTAAACATGTAAGGAAGTGTGTGAGGTTTTCCACTAACATTCTTTTTGTACAGCATGTTACGATGTCTCATTGGAGTGACTCATCACCAAAGGAGATGGTAGATAACTCATCCTTTGTGTTGCAAGCCATGCAACAACAGTTTGAGCAATTGAACTTGGTGTTGGGTGAAGTGAGGGATAACATGGATCATCAGGATGCAGTAATTAGAAATCTACAGGGTATGAGAGATAGGTGACGACATGAGCCTAGTGTTAAAAATAAGTATAAGAATGAAGAATATGGTGAGTCTATTGTTGCTAGGCGTGCTCTCAATACACAAATAAAGATAGATGATACAATGCAGTAAAGCGAGAACACTTTTCATACTAGATGCCACATCAACAACAAGGTATGTAGTATGATCATTGATGGGAGGAGTTGTTTTAATTTAGCTAGCACTACTTTAGTTGAGAAATTGAGTTTACCTACCTTGAAACACCCTAGACCATACAAGTTGCAATGGTTGAGTGATTGTGGAGAGGTTAGGGTAAATAAGCAAGTGCTAGTTTCTTTTTCAATTGGAAAATATAAGGATGTGGTGCTTTGTGATGTAGTGTCTATGCATGCTGGCCATATTTTGTTAGGGAAGCTGTGGTAGTATGACTGAAAGGTTATCCACGATAGGTTAAGGAACATGTACAGTTTTGAAAAGGATGGAAAAATAATCAAACTTGCTCATTTAACTTTAACACAAGTCCTTGGGGACCAACCGGAGTTGAAAAGTAAGATTGATAAAAAAAGAAAGAGTGAAAGTGAGATTGAGCTAAATAGCAAAAGTGAATGTGAGATTGAGAAAAAAAGAAATAGTGAGATCTCAAGAAAATGAGAAAATGAGTTAAAAAACAATTGTAAAGTCGAGAGTTCAAAAAAAAATGAAGAAAAAGAGAGTGACAGAAAAAAAAAAAAAAAAAAAAAAAAAAAAAAAAAGAGAATGAAAAGAAAAAAGAGAGTGAAAAAGAAAAAGAGAGTGGAAAGAAAAGTGGAAGTGAAGAAAGTGAGAGAAAAACAAAGAGAAAAGTGAGTTTTTATGCGAGGGCAAGTCTTAATACTAACGAACTTGACGTTTCTTTGCCTAGTGTTGTTATCTCTTTGTTGCAGGAATATGAGGTCGTGTTTCCTAGCGGTGTGTTTAGTGGATTGCCACCTATTAGGGAGATAGAGTGCTACATTGATTTTGTGCCAGGTGCGACAATTCCTACTCAACCTTTCTTTGAAGAGCATGAGTCCTTGACGCACATGAAGTGACAAGGTAAGTTGAATAGAATGCATGCCAAGTGGGTGCAATTCATTGAGACCTTTCCTCATGTAATCAAGTATACACAAGGTAAGGAAAGTTTTGTGGTTGATGCTTTAGCAAGAAGGTATGTCCTTGTCATCATTTTAGATACAAAGTTATTGAGACTTGAATATGATAAGTAATTGCATGCTAATGATGATGACTTTGCTACTATGTATGGAGCGTGTGAGAAGGCATCGTTTGGTAAGTGGTATAGACTAGATTGGTATTTGTTTAGAGAGAATAAACTTTGTGAGCCTACTAGTCTTATGCGTGAGATGCTAGTGCATGGATGTGGTTTGCTGGGTCATTTTGGTGTAAAGTGCATTTTAACCATGTGGCATGACCATGGGTGGGAGTATTGCTTGCCATTCATTGAGTTTGCATCTAATTGGAGTGGTCATTTTGGTGCAAAGAAGACTTTAGATGTGTTCCATGAACGTTTGTGGAAGTATCATTTGCCATTCATTGACATGTTGCATGAACGTTTGTGGGAGTATTGCTTGCCATTCATTGAGTTTGCATATAATTGGAGTGGTCATTTTGGTGTAAGGAAAACTTTAGATGTGTTTCACGAACATTTGTGGGAATATCATTTGCTATTCATTGAATTGTTACATGGACATTTACGGGAGTATCATTTGCCCTTAGTAGAGTGTGCATATAATAAAACCTCGCATACTACTATTTCTTATTCTCCTTTTGAAGTTGTTGATGGTTTTAATCCACTTACTCCTTTTGCTTTGTTGCTTTTACTTGTTTATGACAGGAGTAGCTGGGATGGACCTTTTCAAATTCTTGAGAAAATTAATGATAATACATATAAAGTGGATCTTCCATGTAAGTATCATGTTTCTGCTATTTTCAATGTAACTAACCGTTTTCCCTTTGATCCAAGTGGAGATTCGAGGTCGAATCCTTTTGAGGAGAGGGGGAATGATGGGCCCCAAGAAGGACTAGTTTTATAGATCATTTGCAAGTTCCATATGGGCCAATTACAAGATCAAGAGCTAAGAAGATCAAGGAAGCAACGCAATGATTGATGCAATCCACTTGGGATGAGTCTAGTGAGCCCAACATTCAAGAGTGGCTTAAAGGATGAAGATCCAATTTTGATTCATTTGATACAAGTTATGGAAGAGGGCAAGGGCATATTTGGAAAGTTACTTTTTAGGAACCAGGGTTTCAAGCATTTACTGTAGCCGGGGGTACTATAGCGACACTGTAACAGCCGCGACACTGTCCATGCAAGGGTATTTTTGGGAGAAAGGGCTTTATTTTATCTAGGGTTTTAATTAGGTTTTGCTTTAAATACTATTTGTAGCCTCATTTTATGAAGTTTATGAAATTTGATGAATTATTCATTGTGAGTTGAGTTTTACTCCTCTTGTTCTTGAATGAACTTTTGAACTTATCAAAGGTAAATCACAACATTTGTGGCGTTCCTCCTTGTAATCTGGGTTCTTGAGACGGGTTTTTCAACGGGTCTAGATTTTAATATAATCTAGGTTCTTGAAAGGGGTTCTCATCGGATCTAGATTCTACATCCATTGACTTGAATTTGGCTTTCTTGGGTGAGTTTTCAATTTGATTGTGGGTTCAAGGGATTCCTTTTCCCGCGGGTTCACATCAACCAACCCCTTTGGTGATGAGTCACTCCTATGAGACATCGTAATGTGCTACACAAAAGGAATGTTAGTGAAAATTTTCACTCACTCCCTCACGTGTTTACACTCGAATAATGGCACTCCACTCGTGTTTCACTCTTAATTGACTTTTTTCCAATAATAGTCTCACACTCTCTTACATTTTACCTCAATAGTTTTCCTGCTCAAATTCTTTAAGAACTAGTTGAACTAAATCAAGACAATATTAACCTTGTTTTATTCCAACTAGTAATTAGGTTGAAGAAACAAGAACAAGAAACAATGGAGGAATAAAATGACACGAGACTCAAGGAATCTATACGAGGGAAAGAGTAATTATAAAACAAGATACCAACTATAATGATGTATTCAGCTCCTTTGAAGATAAGGCCCAATCAACAAATTTATTTCTTTCTCTTTGTTGTAACTATGTAGCAACCTTTGAGTATGCTACCCCCCTTATTTTTGATTTTTTTTTTCAAAAATTTTCTTTTCTTTCATTTCTTTTCTTTTCTTTTCCTTTCCTTTCATTTATTTTCTTTTCCTTTCTTTTATTTTCTCTAATTCAATCATAAACAACAATATTCGATTGTGAAAATTAAGCAATTGAATTTAAACACACAAGAATTGATAATGAAGTAGAAGAGAATCAATGGAACGGAACTCCAAGCAATTGACAAACTTAGAGATGCAAGAAACCCTAGAATTTTGAAACCCTAGGTGATGCAAATTTCAACCAAACAAAAAACCCTAAGAATTTCGGCAGCCTACTTTTTTTTTTTTTTTCCATCACTAGAACAATGGAGCCCTAGAATTAAATTTAAAGATGCAAGAATTAAAAGATACAATCAGACCTGATTGGAAACCTTGCTCTGATACCAAATGATATGAACTCGTGGGAGTGGGGAATCCCTTGAACCCACAATCAATTTGAAAACTCACACAAGAAAGTCAAAATCAAGCCAATGGAAAATTTAGACCCGTTGAGGAACTTGTTTCATGAACCTAGATTATGTGAAAATCTAGATCCGTTGAAAAATCTGTCTCAAGAACCTAAATTATAAGGAAGAACGCCACAAAGATTGTGATTTGCCTTTGATAAATTCAAAAGTTCATTTAAGAATAAGATGAGATAAACTCAACTCACAATGAATAAATTCATCAAATTTCATAAATAAATAAAAAATAAAAAATAAAAAAACTCTTAGAATGAGACTACAAAGAGTATTTAAACCAAAACATAATTAAAACCTTAGCCAAAATAAAACCCTTTCTCCCAAAAATACCCCTGAATGAATAGTGTCTGGCTATAGTTACTCGGCTACAGTAACTTCTTAAAACCCTAGTTCAACAAAATAAAATATATGTAGGCCAAACATCCTCAAGCACAATTATTCTAGACTAGCTCCTATAACTAATTAAATAAGCCCCTTTAATGAAATAGACAAGTCTAAGGCCTTTAATCACATAAACATAATAATAGGCCGTAATTTATGTTGCACTCTTCCATAGCTTGTATCACGTGAATCAAAACTGGTTCTTCTTCTTTAAAGCCCATCTAGTGTGTTGGGCTCTTGCGGCCCATCTGAAACTTTGCAAAGGATATTTGAGACTAGGTCCATGTTGGTGCCCCTCAACCTCCCAAACATCTTTGGCAGTTGGTAAAAAGAGATGTGGTTTCCCAATAGCTAGCTCCATTGAGTTGATGAGCCAAGCAATTACCAATGAGTTCTCTAACCTCCATGTTTTTGGATTAGGGTCATCTACTGCTGGTTTGCTCACTTCTCCTTTTAAATGACTGAGTTTGACTCTGCTATCAATTGCTAGCTTCACATACTGGGCCCACTCTAGGTAATATTTGCCATTCAATTTTTGAACAGTAAGTTGAAAGGAAGAATGTGATGTAGAAAGATCTGTAGCACTATTTACTAGAATAGTTGAAATCTTACTTGCCCCGGTCATGGCAGTTTTACTAATTAGACTTTATAGTGTCTAATTACATGTTATTATATTTTAGTAAATTAGTATATGTGATATTAACTTATTATACTGGACTTATTTAAATACTAGTGTCTAATTTATTTCTATACTTGATTATGTATGATAGTAATACTATAATGTTTACATATACTAAACCACATTGATCTATTTATATCATAGTATAAGTATATTATTTTATAATAAATAGATCATGAGATTTGTCAAAAAGTGGGGGTCCTCTCCTCCTAAAGGGTGAGGTGTTGTCTTTGCTCTGAGCAAAGTGAGTCCCTGGAGTTTTTTGGCAAAAACTGCAGTGGACCGTATGGAGGCCGAGCTAGAGAGACTATGGAGAGAGTTCACGTTAACAGACCAGGAGAAGCAAGGCTTCACAATTACAAAAGCAAAGGTCGAAAAGGTGGCATGAGACAAAAAGTTTTGTCTGATGCTCCTGGTGGTTGCTAAGAAACTGGTAAACAAGGAAGCTTTTAGAAACACAATGTCAAAGATCTGGGGTCCAGTTGGCTGGATCCAATTCAAGGAAATGGGCAATAACAAATTCTTGGTGGAATTCAAGCTAGAACAAGACAAAAACAAGGTTCTGCAGGGGCTTCCTTGGACGTTTGACAGATCTCTGGTCTGCATAGAAGACGTTGATTGGACAATTCCTCCAAACAAAATCACCTTTTCACATGAATCCTTCTGGATTCAAATACATAACATGCCATTGGGTAGTATGAACACAAAAATTGGTTCTCAAATTGGAGCAAGTATTGGTGAGGTAATGGAGGTGGACATAGATAGTTCAGGCTGTGCATGGGATCAATTCCTACATATGAAAGTTCGCATCAACATCACTGAACCTCTGAATCGCGGCAGGCTTATGAATCTAGAAGACAAATCATTATGGCTCCCATTCAAGTATGAGAGGCTACCAGCTTTTTGCTTTCATTGCGGTGTTATTAAACACAAGAAGGAAGGATGCACAAGCTTAACAAGACATAGCCAAGTCCCATAAGCTTGAATATGGCCCTTGGCTTTGGGCAAACACTCCAAAACCTGATAGCTTAACCATAAAGCAATATGAGGGAGGAGGAAGGGGAGAGAGGCAGAAACTCCATGGCAGGAAAAAAGTCCAATCGAAGCTACTATTCTTGGTCAAAGGCAGAAGGGACACAATCCAATGGACCATTCCTCAAATCAGGTAGCAAATATGGCAACAACCAAGCACACTGTTCTCGAAAGAAAAGTTGGCTCAAAAAAGGACCACAAAGGGTATGTTTTTAAGGCTACCCAACCAAAGGAGTCTAACTCTACCCTGGAAAACAAACAAACACAGGAGTCTATTGATACACTGCATCAGGCTATTCTCGAGGTATTACGTTTTGTAAAAGGGATGGGACATATTGCACTTAAATAAGGAAAAAATAGCAAAACAAAGTCCTAATTAGGCAAAGTTCATCAGGACTCAGCCCCTTTGACTGAATCAGGCCCATCCATCGCTAATCAGGTTAGTTCTCTTAATCTTTTCCTAGAGTCATAGATTAAACTTCTAAATACCTCTAATAAGACCACATGGAAAAGAAGAGCAAGAGAGTAGACTCTAATTTTAAGAGACAACGAGAAAGAGGACCTTGTTATGAGGTGTGATGAGTTACCTTTGAAGCAAAGGGTGGAATGTGATCCTTTCAGCTCAGACACTTACAAAAAATAGAAGCAAGATGAGAAGACAGCAGTGGTTATCAAGCAAGAAAAAATGGTGGAGGCTGCTAGGTAGCCCCACCAACAACCATGATTTGTTTAAGTTGGAACTGCCGAGGGCTTGGGAACCCTCGGACAGTTCAAGAGCTTCACCTGTTGGTGAAATCCAAGTTCCGTAGTCTCATTTTCCTAATGGAGACTAAATGTAGTAGAAATAAGATCGAGCTAGTAAAGAAAAAATTAGGAATGGCTCACAGCTTTGTGGTGGGAAGTAGAGGGGCAAGTGGAGGCTTGGCTTTCATATGGAATGACTCAGTTAGTATGAATCTGCTTAATTATTCACAACACCCAATCTCCCTTAACGTGAGCCTAGATGATGATAAAAACGAGTTGGTCACTCACTGGATGTGACGCCCCCAACCCCCGCTTGGGATTGGACAAAAACTGAAACGCTGGAATATGCAACACAAGGCTACACACCTCTCGTACATGACAGATAATATGCTATGCACCTAAGTACACTAGCAGTATGCAATATAACATTGCAGCAGAAAATAAATAAAGGTCAGAAATTCTAAGCAATCCAAAATAGCAATTGCATAGTACATGGCACCAACTACTAAAGCATTAACACTTTGTCCATATCCATAGAAATATAATAGAAGACAAAATATCCCAATGTATTAGATACTAAAGTTTGTCTCCCAAAACATACGGGACCATATCAAAATATAAGGTATCTTCAAAAGTTGAGGCCTAAAAGCCAGAAGTCCCATATTCTTTTTTTTTTCTTCTTCTTCTTCTAACCAAACGACTATTTTTCTTTTTCCTTCAAAGTTAAGGTCCCATTTGGAGCCAAGCACCAAAAGACTCCATAAGACTTCGGTCGTTCAGGCGGAGAAGACTCGAATCCCTTAGCTACTTTGATATGAACCCACGGGAATGGAATTCCTTGAACCCACAATCAAATTGAAAACTCACCCAAGAAAGCCAAACTCAAGTCAATGGATGGAGAATCTAGACCTGATGAGAACTCGTTTCAAGAACCTAGATTATATTAAAATCTAGACCCGTTGAAGAACTCTTCTCAAGAACCCAGATTACAAGGAGGAACGCCACAAAGGTTGTGATTTACCTTTGATAAGTTCAAAAGTTCAAACAAGAACAAGGGGAGTAAACTCACTCACAATGAAAATTCAATATTATCTACCTTCAAATGAGGCTACAAAGTGTTTTTAAATCAAAACCTAATTGAAACCCTAGTCTAAAATAAATCCCTTGCTTCCCAAAAATACCCTGGGATGAACAGTGCCGCGGCTACTGTACTGCACTACAGTAACTCGCTACAATACCTCTTGTAAACCCTAGTTCCAAAAAATGTAATTTTCCAAATAAGCCCTTGGCCAAAATACAAGGCCTTCCCAAAAACCCTAATTCATAATAAATAAGACTATGTGGGCCAAGTATCCTCAAGTCCACTTATTCTAAACTAATAAAATAAATCCTTTAACCAAATTGAAAGCCTCTAATAACAATAGGCCCGATCTCTAATTCTTGTCTTCCAATACTTGAATCAAGTGGATGAAAACTGGTTCTCCATCTTTCAAGCCCATATTGAGTGTTGGGCTCTTGTTAGTTTCATTCCAAGTGGACTGCACCAATTCTTGCATTGCTTCATTGATCTTCTTGGCTCTTGATTTTATAATTGGCCCATACGGAACTTGCAAATGATCTTTAAGACTAGGTTCACCTTGGTTCCCATCATTCCCCCTCTCTTCAAAAGGATTCGACCTCGAATGTTCATCTACATCAAAAGGTGAAAGATCAGAAACATTGAAAGTAGCAGAAACATTATACTCACCTGGAAGGTCTACTTTATATGCATTTTCATTAATTTTCTCAAGAATTTGGAAAGGTCCATCTCTTCGAGGATGCAGCTTAGTCCTTCTTTGGGCGGGGAATCTTTCTTTGCGCATGTGAACCCAAACCCAATCTCCTGGTTCAAAGATGACACGCCTTCGCCCTTTATTGGCTTGCGAAGCAACCCTTTCATTCTTTTGGGCAATTTGAAGCCGTACCCTCTCATGAAATGACTTTACCAATTCCGCCTTCTTTTGTCCATCCAAACTACTCCTTCAGTATAAAGCACCAGCAACAATGTTCTACAAAGATAAGACTCTTTGTAGACAAGAAAAATCATAGGGCGATCTACGAAGAAAGCCCGCTTAACCTCACTCTCTCTTGCATAGAAACTCACTTTTGTCTTTCCTTTTCTCTCAGCAAACTCTCTTTCTTTTTTCTCTCGTGGCTCCACTCTTTTTTCTTTACTCTCAGCCACCTCTCTACTTTCTTTTTCACTCTTTCTATAGTGGTCATTTTCACTCTCACTCTTTCTTTTTTGCTCAATCTCTTTTTCGCTCTTTCTTTTTTGATCATTCTCATTTTCACTCTTTCTTTTTTGATCACTCTCATTTTCATGATGGGAACCAAGATGGACCTAATTTTAAAGATCCTTTGCAAGTTCCATATGGGCATATTACAAGATCAAGAGCTAAACAGATCAAGGAAGCAATGCAAGGATAGATACAATCCACTTGGGACAAGTAAAGCAAGAGCCCAACATTCAAAATGGGCTTGAAGGATGAAGATCCAATTTTGAATCATTTGATACAAGCTTATTAGTTTAGAATAATTGGGCTTTAGATGTTTTGCCCGTATATGACTTATTTTTATGAACTAGGGTTTTTGGAAAGGTCTTGTATTTTGGCCAAGGGCATATTTGGAAAGTTCTATTTTAGGAACTAGGGTTTTGAAGAGAGGTACTATAATGATTACTATAGTCACGGTACTGTTCACGACGCATTATTCATCTAGGGCTATTTTTGGAAGAAACGGGTATATTTTGGGCTAGGGTTTCAATTAGGTTTTAGCTTTCAATACACTTTGTGACCTCATTTTAATCAGTTTATGAAATTTGATAAATTATTCATTGTGAGTTGAGTTTTACTCCTCTTGTTCTTGATTGAACTTTTGAACTTATCAAAGGTAAATCACAACCTTTGTAGCATTCCTCCTTGTAATCTGGGTTCTTGAGAGGGGTTCTTCAACGGGTCTAGATTTTAATATAATCTAGGTTCTTGACACAAGTTCTAATCGGGTCTAGATTCTCCATCTATTGACTTGAGTTTGGCTTTCTTGGGTGAGTTTTCAATTTGACTGTGGGTTCAAGGGATTCCATTCCCGCGGGTTCATATCATTTTCACTCTTTCTTTTTTGAGCAACCTCACATTTTAGTTTCAATTGGTCCTCATAGACCTGGCTTGGAGTTAAAGGAGCAAGCTTGATTATTTTGCCCTCCTTTACAAAACTGTACATATTCTTGAACTCATCATGTGTCACCCTCCTATCATGCTGCCATGGCTTCCCCAACAAAATATGGCCAGCATGCATAGGCACAACATCACAAAGCACCTCATCTTGATACTTCCCAATTGAAAAAGTAAGTAACACTTGTCTATCCACCCTAACCTCTCCACAATCATTCAACCATTGCAATTTGTATGGTCTAGAGCATTTTAAAATTGATAAATTCAATTTCTCAACCAAAGTAGTGCTAGCCACATTAGTACAACTCCCCCATCAATAATCATACTACATACCTTATTGTTGTCGTGGCATCTAGTATAGAAAATGTTCTCTCTCTGTTGCTATGCATCATCCACCTTAATATGTGTATTGAGAGCACGCCTGGCAACAAGAGACTCACCTATCACAGGGCATACCACTCCATCATCATCACTAGCATCAACCAACTCGGGCACCTCATCACTATCATCCTCACTCTCAGTCATCACCTTCCCATTGTCACGTATAATCATCATCCGCTTGTTTGGACATTGAGAAGTGATGTACCCTGAACCCAAACACTTAAAGCATTTAATATTTCTATTCCGTGAAGGTTGAGATTCTACCTTGGGTTTGTTACTAGTTCCCACATCTTTTCCCTTAGGTGGTTCAGTCTTTTTCATTGGTTCAACTTGATCATTCCTATCCCACTTTGATTTCCATGTAGTGCTAGAAACTGAAGTGTACCTTGCTGTCCCTTTTCTCTTTAACTGCCTCTCCACCTTCATAGCCATGTGCACCATGTCCTCTATCTCCACATAATGCTGCAATTCAACTATATTGGCTATGTCTCTATTCAAACCAATCAAAAATCTAGCCATAGTGACCTCCCGGTCCTCCTCTACATTAGCCCGAATCATCGCCACCTCCATCTCCTTATGGTAATCCTCCACACTCCCAGTCCCCTGTGTAAGATTTTGGAGCTTTTGGTAAAGGTCCCTATAATTGTGGCTAGGTACAAATCTCCACCTCATGAGAGCTTTCAACTCTCCCCACTTCTCTACAGGACTCTCATAATTCCTCCTCCTATTGGTCACTAATTAATTCCACCAAATAATAGCATAATCAGTGAACTCAATTACCGCCAACTTCACTTTCTTCTCCTTAGAGTAATTATGACAATCAAACACCAACTCTATTTTTTTCTCCCACTCTAAATAAACTTCAGGATTAGTTCTACCTTAGAAAGATGGTATTTTTATTTTGATGCTCCCAAGGTCTCTATCTACTCCATCCCGACCCCTTAGGTTCCCCCCTCAAGTCCTCTTTCACGCATAGCTCTTCTATGTCTACCCAACCCAAGTTCAGATGTTAAGTCTTCCACATATCCTTCATTCTCATACTCAATGTCAACCCTAGGCTCACGTCGCCTCCTATCTCTTCTACCTTGCAGATTTCTAATCGCTGCTTCTTGATGATCCATCCAATCCCTCACTTCACCCAACACCATGTTCAACCGCTCAAATTGTTGTTGCATGGCTTGCAACACAAAAGATGAGTTATCGGTCATCCCCTTTGGTGATGAGTCACTCCTATGAGACATCATAATGTGCTGCACAAAAAGAATGTTAGTGAAAAACCTCACACACTCCCTTACGTGTTTACACTCGAATAATGGCACTCCACTCGTGTTTCACTCTTAATTGGCTTTTTTCCGATAATAGTCTCACACTCTCTTGTCTTTTACCTCAAGATTTTTCCCACTCAAGTTCTTTAAGAACTAATTGAACTCAATCAAGATAATTCAACCTTGTTTTATCCCAACTAGTAATTAGGTCTAAGAAACAAGAACAAGAAAAATACGGAACGAATAAAAATGACACAAGAATCAAGGAAATTATGTGAACAAAAGAGTAACTATAAGACAAGATATGAACTATAACAATGTATGCAACCCCTTTGATGATAAGGCTCAAGAAAAAATTTCAAATTTTTTTTTTGGAAGATTTTTTTTTCCTTTCTTTTCTTTTCTTTTCACGAACTGAAATGATCACAATCAAAGGAATAAGCAATTGACAAAACCCTAACAAGGAACAAGGCAAGGCTAATCAAATAACAAGGTAACCCTAACCAAAGAATGAGGAAACCTAAGAAAACAATGAGAAATTCAGCAGCCCTAGGATGAAGGAAATTTCTGTATTTTTTTTTCTTTTTTCTTTTTTTTATAAGTAATGTAAAAATTAAAAGATAAAATCAGACCTGATTGGAAACCGAGCTCTGAATACCAAATGATATGAACTTGCGGGAACAGAATCCCTTGAACCCACAATCAAATTGAAAACTCACCCAAGAAAGCCAAACTCAAGTCAATGGATAGAGAATCTAGACCCGATAAGAACTCATTTCAAGAACCTAGATTATATTAAAATCTAGACCGGTTGAATAACCCGTCTCAAGAACCCAGATTACAAGGAGGAATGATACAAAGGTTGTGATTTACCTTTGATAAGTTCAAAAGTTCAATCAGGAACAAGAGGAGTAAACTCACTCACAATGAAAATTCAATATTGTCTACCTTCAAATGAGGCTACAAAGTGTTTTTAAATCAAAACCTAATTGAAACCTTAGCCCAAAATAAACCCCTTGCTTCCCAAAAATACCCTCGGATGAACAGTGCTGTGGCTACTGTACTGCGCTACAATAACTCGCTACAATACCTCTTGTAAACCCTAATTCCAAAAAATGTAACTTTCCAAATAAGTCCTTGGCGAAAATACAAGGCCTTCCCAAAAACCCTAATTCATATTAAATAAGACATTTGTGGGTCAAGTATCTTCAAGCCTACTTATTCTAAACTAATAAAATAAATCCTTTAACCAAATTGAAAGTCTCTAATAACAATAGGCTCGATCTCTAATTCTTGTCTTCCATAGCTTGAATCAAATGGATGAAAACTGGTTCTCCATCTTTCAAGCTCATATTAAGTGTTGGGCTCTTGTTAGTTTCATCCCAAGTGGACTGCACCAATCCTTGCATTGCTTCCTTGATCTTCTTGGCTCTTGATCTTGTAATTGGCCCATCTGGAACTTGCAAATGATCTTTAAGACTAGGTCCACCTTGGTTCCCATCGTACTTCATTCGAGTCAGGTGTGGGCTTTGATGCCCAAGGCAAACGATCATTCTGTCTACTAGCCTATCGAAGTTCAAAAAGTTGAAACGAGCCTGTATAGAGTACTCATCATCCGGCATGGAACCATCTACGTTCATAGTTCCTGGGAATCCGAGTACCTGTATTAACTTCTACCATTCCGATTTGGAGAATGGTAGTATAAACTACCATAGTGAGATTTTGAGAAATCTCAGCAAGTAATCACACAATATACATTAATCAAAACAGGCATACGAGAGGTACATCATGAGATGCGTGCATGAAACAAGTACTTGACTTTAAACAAAAACTTGACATATGCATTGACCAATTTCAAAAGGCTTGTATAGAGACTTTGACCTTTTCAGAAAACTTCTTTGACCTTCTTTTCATGTTGAACTTAATTAGAAACTTTTCTTAACAGAGACATATCACAAGATTGCATCAAGTGATTCTTAACACATGAGCTCTTATTCTTATTTCAGAGGGTGGTCACATGACGGCCCCCTCCTTGGGCCACGTGTTCCTGTTAGTCATTATATCTTTAACAAACTGTAGGCGAGAATCACAGGCGGGACTCTACCATCATCCCTACCATGTGCATCGTAGGCGGGAATCACAGGCGGGACTCTACCACCATCCCTACCATTTGCACCGTAGGTGGGGATTATAGGTGGGACTCTATCACCATCCCTACTTACCACCATCACTACCATTCACGATAGAGTTTTGAATCTTTTTCTTTTAAAAAGAACCACTTTCTCTTAGAAAACATTTCCCACATGCATGAGACATGGAACTTAAGAATTTCATACTTATACTTGACATGTGGCATATGGGATGCCATGCATGAATTAACCACACATAACATGTTCATATCATAGCATGATTACATAGAATACAAGAAACATTCAAACTTATTCATGGAATCATGGAAACATGCTTAGGCCAAAACACATAAGGGTATAAATCATGAAATTCATCACTCAAACATGTCCCAATCTTCAAGCATATAACATAGGAAATCAAAGCATGATGAAACAAACATGGAATCATGACATTTAGTTAGGATCCGAAATATATAACACATGTTATGGCTGAAACATCAAAGCACATAGTTCTTCAATTTTAAACATGTCAAAACCGAAACATTCACCTAGTATTTCATGGCATTTTCATCACAAGTTCCAAACATGTAATTCCTTCTATAGTTTGATACAAGATCAAATTAACATAATCAATAATCAAACAAGAGATAAACCAATCAAAACAGACATGGAATGAAAATGATCTACACAATCATATACAAGTGTTAACCAAGGTAGGTTGAGTGTATACTTATAAAAATCCACGAAATGAGACAAAAAGCAAGCTGTAAATCCGAGTATCCATATTAGAAAACAACTAAAAAAAAAACTTTACTTCTAGGTCTCGAGTATAAGTGTAAGTTTCTAAGACAAAACTTGCCTACTTCTATTCGGCCTCTTAGGGTTTTGGAGTAAAACCTTCTTCATTTCATTCTTAGAATAAAGGAAAAAATAACCAAAGCTATGAGTGATGGCCGAAAATCATAGTGAACAAAACTCTCTTTTATAATCGGCACCAAAGGTTTCACTAGAACCCTAAAGCCATTTCTCAAGAAACCTAAAGAAAAGTGAGGTTTCTAGCTTCCATCTTGACCAAATGAGATTTGAATCTCATTTTCGTTTTGAACAAGTAGTGTGTGTGTGTGTGTTACTCTAGAAAAGAAACCGATTCTTACCTTTGCTAGGTCTAGTGTGCCGAAAGTCCCTTCTTGGAATAGAACAAACTTCTTGTTTGGTTGAGGACAAAATGAGAGAATCCTCAAGAAAGTTTGAGAGAACTAAGTGAAGAGGGCAAAAGCTTATGGATTTCAAAATTTTCCAAAGGAAGAAGCCTTGGGCATGTGGTCTTCCTCCCTTTTATAGAAGATCCCTCACTTTCTCATTGGTAGTTAGAAACCCTTGCATGTAAGACAAGTGGCAAGGTTTCTTGCTCTTCCTTTCACCTTGGCCGAGACACCCCTTGGAGTTCCCCATGTAGATTGCATTGGGAAGGTGCATCTTGGGTTGACATGTGGCTCTCTCTCTCTCTCTCTCTTTGGCCGAACCCCTCTAGTTTTCCTTATATGCCCTTCCTTCCTTCAACTAATTGGGTGTTTCTTCTAAGGGTAGTAAAGTAAAACAACATATGTTTCTCCATTTTTCCAAACAAGCACTCCCTTGCATGGATGACAAGTGGCAAAAAGGCTCATGCCATAGGCTTTCCGTCTACCTCATCCTTCATTTCCCAAGGTGATGTTTCACCTTCCAACTCTCCTTCCCTAGGTGACCTTCCATTTTCTATTGGTCCAATTTTCTCTAGGTGACAAATGGCAAAGAAACATAGCACTTGGAAGTGTGCTAGCCAAAATCTCAAGGGCATTCTTGTCCTTCCATCCAATTGTCTCTTCACCTTTCCCTTCTAGAACTCCTTGCATGCTTGACACTTGGCATTATCTGACTCAATTTGAAATCCAAGAACCACCATTCGGATTTTCCATGCAAGACTTATAGAAAAGCCCCTTTTTCACATACCTAAGCTCATTTTCCCTAGATAACCTCATAGGAACTCGAAATGGGGCAAGACATAGGTCTAACCAAAATTCCTTTGACCTCCCCTAGGTTCCTTTTGTCTCATAGATCATCTAGAAAGTTTCTTACACAATGACAAGTGGCAAATTCTCCAAGATAGGCGTGTAAGCCATTCTTTTTGGCTTTTCTCCTACATTTATCTTTCTCCCTTAACCCATTATCAAATCTAGGTTCATATTACCTTATTTTCATGCCACATGGCACTTGTGACACAAATCTAGACCATGGGCCTAAAGCCAAATGGGCCTAAGTTTCTAAACAAGGCCAAACTCACTTAGCATTCTAAGGCTAATTCTTCCTTGGGCTCGAATTACCCTTTCAAGAATTCTAATGCTTTACAAAAATAACTAAGGCTCCTAAAGAAGTCACGGCTATTAAGCACAAAAAAATCTAGGAACCATGCTTATGAAAAGTTTGGGTCATTACACTGGATTCTATAGAAATCCAGTCTTTGCAAAGAGGAAGTTAAGTTGGACCCTCCTTCGAGCCTTGCAACCTGCTAAGAATCACCTTTGGCTTTGCCTAGGTGACTTTAATGAAATTTTACACAATGGGGAAAATTTTGGGGGAGGCCAAAGGCCTTTCTCTCAAATGGAAGATTTTAGAAAACTCCTTTTGGAAACTGGCCTGCATGATCTAGGCTACAAGGGTGACCAATTCACTTGGTGTAATAACAAGGAAGGTCTTCAATTTACAAAAGAGAGGTTTGATAGAGCATGTACGAACTCCCCTTGGCGGCTTTTATTTGGAAACTTTTCAGTTACTACAGCAGCAGCCAATTGCTCAGACCACAGACCCCTTGTGGTGTCTATATCTCCTATTGATCAGCCTTCAACTAGAGTTGAGAAACCCTTTAGATATGAGGCCAGCTGGGCTTTAAAGGAGGAATGCAAAAAAGTGATCAAGGAGGCTTGGAATAGATCTTTGATGATGTCAAAAAAACTGGTGGTGGCTACAAAAAACCTAAACAGGTGAAGAGAAAAACTGAGTTTGTGGAGTAAAAACTCAATGGGGCCTTATAAGAATAAAATCCATAACAAGATTCAAAAGCTACAAGCACTTCAAAATGCAAACAAAGGGGGCCTCAAAGAGGTGATTTAGGCCACTAAAAAAGAGATTAACCAGCTACTTGAAAAGGAAGACACTCATTGGAGACAGAGGGCCAAGCAAAAATGCCTTCAAGAGGGAGATAGAAATACCTATTTCTTCCACCAGTGTGCAACACAGAGAAAGAAAAAGAATACCATCAAGAAAGTAGCTGATGGAACAGGCTCCACAACTACTACACCTGAGGGAGTTAGTGCCAAATTCAATAATTTTTTTAAAAATTTGTTCTCCACTTCAAATCCTCAGGGTATACCAAAGTCACTGCAGCACCTCAAACCTACAATAACAAAGGAAATAAACGCAACACTTATGAGAATTTTTACAAAACAAGAAGTAGAGGAGGCTATTTTCAACATGAATCCATTTAGCGCTCCTGGTCCAGATGGTTTCCCCCTAGCTTTCTATCAAAACCACTGGTCCCAAGTGGGAAATGAGGTAAGTGAAGCTGTCCTACATATTCTAAACTCAGGTGGAAAGGTTGACACTATCAATGCAACTCAGATTGTACTAATACCCATGAAAAACAGCCCTATAACAGTTTCTGATTATCGCCCTATTAGCCTCTGTAATGTCATTTATAAGATAATGTCCAAGTCTATTGCAAACAGGCTGAAATCCATACTGCCAAACATTATATCTATCACACAATCTGCTTTTGTCCCAGGTAGGCTGATCTCAGATAACCTCATCGTTGCTTTTGAGGCCTTACACACAATGCACAGCAGATTAAGTGGCAAGGAGGGTTTCATGGCTTTAAATCTAGGCATGACGTAAAGTGTAGTTATGAACAGAGTCCCATCATATTAAGTGTTGGGATGAACTATCATGAGGGTCGGGTAGCACAAAGAGTCATGCTAGCCGGGTAAGAGAAGGATGGTATCGGAATATGGCGCTTGTCCATACAACCCGACGACCAATGTAAGGTATGTTGGTCCTTGATAATAAAAGGGGTAAGGTACGTGTGTTGTCTGGTTAGACATATGTGCCGGACGGATTTACCATATATAATGGGTAATCTGTCCTAAATATGATGACATGGTACTTAAGCCTCGGAGTGGCTTAGAGCCGTGTGATGTGTATGGATAGTCATGAGAAGTAGAGTGATCTAAGATACATAAAGGTAAGGATGAAGGTACTGTCTAAGAATGGGATGCGTGACTTAGTAGGTCTAAGTCATACGTCGGAATGTGGTTAATAAGAAGAACAGGACAAAGGTCCTAGTGTCTTAATCCTAAGATGAATCATGAGTTCACCCTAGTGAATAAGCACTCGAAGTGGAACGTCAAGGTTAAAGGAAGTAGAGACCGTAATGGGTTTCCAAGGATTTTATCATAGTAAGGAACGTGAAAGAGCACGGGATAGAAGGAGAGTGTTACAAGTAAAGCATAGCTCTATTTCTAGTCAGTTGCTTATGCACTAGATAGAGAATAACGTTAAGGTTATGTATGCATGTAAGTTGCCATCTGACACGTGCATGAATGGACTGTATGGTATGAAAGTAGCATGGAGTCTAGATAAGTATTACGTTCATACTCTTCTAGAGTTTTCTAAAGATAAGAAAAAGAAAACGAAAAGCTTTCTCTTATGAAAACGAAGAAAAGAAATGTTCTCCCTTTTCAAGGGCAGACGTTTTACGAAAAAGAAGAACAAAAAGTAACGTATTTAAAGTATAAGTATGTACGGCCCCCTTTGGCAGCCCCTGTTCACGCACCCAAAAGTATTAATTGTACGTATGTGAATGGATGACTATACGTAGTATATATTGTATGTATTTTAAAAGAAAAGACACGGACCGAAAAGATATTTTCGGTCTCTCTCCCCAAACGACGTTTTCTCACAAAAAGAATGTTTTCTCACGAAAAGACGTTTTCTCATGAAAGCATGAAATGAAATGAAAAGAAATTAAAGGCATGCTCATGCACATGAAATGAATGAAAGCCGCAGCTCTCTTGAGCAGCCATGAATGAATGAACGTAAAGAAAGAATGAAAGAAAGGCATGAGCATATATGAATGTATGAAGCTACGTAACGGCCACATGAAATGAATGAATGAGGTACCCAAACAAATGAATGGGCAGATTGCAATGCCGGGTAGTAGTATCTGGTAGTGCACCAAGTGCTGCATCCCTAACGGAATGGAATTCCAACCCGTGGCCACGGGCGAATCCGTCGGCCATAGGGCCGCTAACCCTAGCACGCGGGGCGTAACAGTGTGCACTGGCCTATGAAAGTGAAAAGAAAGGAATGTATGAATGCATGGCATTCTTTAAGAAATGAAGGCAGTAACGGGGGAACATTTTACGAAAAGAAAAGCATGTTTAAAGATGAAAACCCCCGTCTACTGATATTTACGAACGAAAGTAGGTATGCATGTACGTATAGTATGTATGGAATGATGAATGCGTGACTGAAAACTTATGTTGTTATATTTTAACCGTATGAAGTAATGCTTACTAAATATTCGACTCATTTTAGTTTTTATGTGTGCCCCTCCCCCCACAGGAACTGAATGAGTAGTACGCTCAGGAGGGACACAGCCAAAAGAGAAGAGCACAGAAGTCTAGGCATGAAGGTTTTAAATGTACGAAAGGTCCTTTTTATTTTAAAGATTTATATTTTCCACTCTTTTAACCCGCAAACCTCTTTTATTATAAAAGCACATTTCATTTTATAATGTAGAGTCTTGCACCCTGGGAATGACAGTAAAAGGTTTTAAATAGGACTGTAATTCCCGTCGTGTTCTTTTAAAATATTTTGTAAAAAGACCCACCGCAAGGACGGGCGTTACACTTTCCTAGCAGAAGCAGTAGGAGCTTTGGAAGCCTCCAGGCTTGGCATTCACCTGGGCCTCACCAAGATCATCTTTGAAGGGGATTCCCTACAAGTAATTCAAGCTACCAATGGGAAGGGTGAGAATTGGTCTTCAACAAGCATGATAATTGATGATCTTAAGTGCCAACTAGGTACTTTTGAAAGTTGGTCAGCAATTCATATACGTCGAGATAAAAACAAGGTAGCTCACATGCTTGCCAGGAATGCACTTGTAAACTCTACTTCTTCTATTGATGTAGATTGTATTCCCTCTTGTATCATTAATTTCATTTGATGAAATGAATGAAGAATGAATTTTCAAAAACAAATAAATAGATCATACTAGTATATTATGGAATTTTACTATATAAGTTATATTTAACTAAATAACTATACTAGTATATATATGATAAATATATAAATAAATATATATTTTTATAACATATGTGCAATATCGGAGTTTGAGGACAAATTTGATGTTGGAGAATAGCAAATCGGAATTGGAGTCGGAGTCAGTCCAGAGACACCTCCAACTCCGATTCCAATGAAAATTAAAAAAAAAATCCGACTCTAACTCCATTTTTTTGGAGTCAGAGAGGAGCCGAGGTAGAGTTGGATTCGGAGTCGGATTTTTGAATTTTCGCTCAGCTCTTGTTAACATATGTACGTACTTGCACACCTTTTAGAATTTGAAGAGAGATATATATATATATATATATATATATATATATATATATATATATATATATATATATAAATTAGGCTCAATCTTTTTGTTTGAACTTTTGCAATTTGAGTAACACCTTTTAAAGGTGTTAAAAATTGCCTATAGAGGAGCGTTACCTTAAAAAATGTCATCCCCATTGTTGCCAAATCTCTTTACAACTTGGTATCTCAGCTAGGCTTTGAATCCTATATTTTCTCTTCAGCGTTTCGTGTTGGGGCATTTGTCTCAATTCTTTTCGCCGTCAATCTTTCTTTTGGTAGACTTTAAGAACATGAAAATCTCTACCCATTTATTGAATCCAAAAACTACTGTGGGACAATTGGATTTGTAAACATAACCGTGGGTCGTTCTTTACCGAAGCCTGGATTCACTCTGATCACCAATATCAATACAAGTTTTGTCATAGTAGGAGGGTAGAAGGATTCACTCTCTTCTGCTTTTTCTGCAGAACAGCACACGAATGGTTTCCACCCCACACCTTCAAAAAGGGAAAAGATGACTTTTGACTATTGCGCTCAATCTATGATGTAAAAGCATACAAGGGCGGACCAAAAAAAGGAGAAAATAAAAGGATTGACCTCAGACTTCAAAACAAAATTCTCAATCTCTTATTCTTCAAATTTCACAAGGTCTAAAGTACAACATTTTTTTTGTCTTTAGTTTGTTTTGCAGTTTCCCTTATGTACAGGTTACAATCCAGAGAGGGAAGAAGCACATAGAAAATGCACAAGCACCTCTTCAAGCTTGCAGACAGCCCCAAAAATGCAGGTATACCAAAACTAGAAAGCTCTAAAACAAAACTCTGTCGTCAGCAGCCCTGATCCAACTCACATACAATATACAGAAACCATCTTCTCTTCATGTCCTGTCCAAAAATAGGCTGCTAACTCCAACTCCTCTAAGTTGTGAGAATTCTTTTCCCCAAACAGGACGTCAACATTTTAGTACTGCTAAGGAATTTTTAGTGCAACTGCTAGCTAATGACTGTCTTCTTTCATGGCATGGTATTCTCTTTCGCACGAAAGTCGTCCAAGCTACAGAACTCTTCCCTGAGTAACCTATCCAATTCCTCATGTTTCTTCAGGGGTTCTTTCAGGTCATGAAGCCCACGGTAGTGGTGGAATGCCCTGCCACAAACACAAACAAACCGTCAATAATTACAAACAGAACATCAGCTTCTGAATTGGGGCAGGAAGAACCAAACGCACTTGTGCTGATATGCTTAATTATTGCATTTTTAAACTGAAAAGGACCTAACAAATCAGTAATTTTTAACTGCACCCGTCTCAATTTCTAATTCGGTCCAGTACTCCAGCTTTATACTGGTGATACAACATTAAATTAGACAATTGATACAAAATATGTGAAACCTTGCAAATGTTCTCAAAACTCAGGCATTCATAACCAGTGAAGCAAGGACTTCGACTTCATCATACAACCCAAATCTTTGTCCTTACTGAAGATGCCATGTGAATCCACATTTTTCAATTGCATCTTCAATCTTTTAACCTTCATTCTTCTCAAGGAAAAGATGTCAGAACAAACCTGGCGGTCTATTTCCTTGATTTCCAAATAAACTCCAAAAAATATTTCCCCTTGCTCTATAAGAGTGGCTCAATGATTAAGGCCTGGCCTTATAAAAAAAAATATGATTAAAAGGCAACAAATCTAGAAAATACTTTTTTAATTTTCATATAATAGTATAACACCTTTTAGATTAAACATAAAATACCAAAAAACTTGACTCCATTTCAATTGAGGTAGATTTCCAAAAAAATGTTTTATATAATGTCATTTGGTTAAGTTATCCTCGTAAAGATGAAAAAAAACCATTATGATAAAAAAAACCATATAATGTTTTCTTAAGGCACATTTTTAACAATACTTTTTAGGACCTTTTGATTGTTAAGGGCATCTTAGGCAACAATCATCGTTGCCTAGGACTCCAGCAGGTGCTGTCTACAAGATTGTCTCCGACAACTCTGTTAACAAAGGATATAGTACAGAGTCAGCCATCTTGGTCAAGTATGAAAACATGGAAGGTTTCAAGAATGATCCAACTGAAGGGATCTTTTTCTATCACAGGTTATGCTTCTGCTAACCTTAAATTTCCAAGGATCCACGGCAGTACAATTATTGGAATGCAGTCCACAAAATTGAACAATTTCTTTTGACTTATTAAGCAATTTAAGATCACATTTATACTCAAGTGTAAGTTACCCTTCACTTGCTTCGGTCTTGTGCATTGCTTGTTTACAAATTGCAGAGCATGTTACACTGTGATAATGGAAGGCTTTGAAAGAAACCAGCCGGACACCATTACCACAGCCATGGCAGGTCCTTTCTCCCACACTGCTGGCACAATTATATAATTTAAGTTTTCAATATTTCCATCAGCTTTTCCACAAGATATATAACCAAAACCTAGTTCAAAGAAAACTCATTCAGTATCCTATAAATACTTTTTCCAAAATTCCCAACTGCTGATGGTTTGGTTCTCTCTCCCTAGTCGACAACTTGGCCAGTTCCTTCCCCCAAACCAGCCAAGAACCTCCCACACTGCTATTACAACTAAATCACTCGAGTCCTATTATTTTATCAGCTTTTTTCTCCAAGGTATGCAGCTAAAACAGTGAAGAGCCTTTCACTTCATCACAATTTGATTTAAATGACTTAGAATACCAATTCCCATTGGTAATTCATATCATGACTTGTCCAGAATGACCTAGAACATTACTAGCTTGGGTGTTCAGAAATTTCAATACTCTTCAAGAGTGTATGAAACTTTAAGTTGTAACAGTGTTGGGACAATCTTCCAAACTGAAAGATTTCAATTAATACACCAGCTAAAAACTAAAAATATATATCCATTCAAATTTATTTCAGGGCCAGGTTCTATTTCTACATATTCAACCATTCTAAACACATCTAAATAACGGGAAAAAGAAGTGCAAGTTAGTTACCAATATTTTTCTAAGCCATAAAGATTGCCTCTACGATAGAAGTCAAGGGTGAGCTCTTCAAAGTCTTTGTACAGGTCCTCTCTGAACTCCTTCTCCAAACCATAACTGAAATAAGAAAGAACTATTAAAGAGATTGACTGATGAATGTAAACAAGCATTAGTATCTTAATAAGGAAAAATAGTCCTTGGAAGGCAATTTTATGTGCTATATCAAAGCAGAAAACTCATAGCTTTCCAAGATTTGGCTATAGAGAAGGTTGGCAGGTTGGAAAATGATGTACTTGTCAAAAGGGGGAAGAATCACACTTTTTTTTCTAAGAATAAAATTTTATTCATTGAAAAGTGGTATAGCCCAAGTACACATGGATTACACCCAGCGTCATCTCGGTATTGGATCCTTTGGACAGCTCTAGTGAGCTTTCTCAATGAAATGTTCATTTGCTTAGAGCAGGCAGAACAAGGAAATTGGAGCTATTTTTGACATTTTCAGTTTGTTATACACTTCAAGCATCGGTAGTGTTGAGGTGGATAGGATGCTCTAGATGCACAATGTGAATAAGAAGTTTACTGTTCAATTATTGTACAAAGTTTTTTTATGTCAGACCTAGACTCCTTTTCCTTGTAAGTGCATTTGGGGGAGTAAGGTGCCTTCCAAAGTTGCTTTTTTTTGTTGACTTTGGAAAACTTGAGAAAGTGTAGACTTATTATTATGGATGTGTAAGAAAGTGGAGAATCTATGGATCATTTATTACTTCATTGTGAGGTGCTAGGGGTGTTATGGGATGAGATCTTTAGCAAGACTGGACTCGCATGGGTGATGCCTAGGAGAGTGGTGGATCTTTTTGCTTGTTGGAAAGGCCTTCACAGCAACCACCATTTTGCTGTTGTATGGAGAATGATTCCTTTATGTCTCATGTGGTGCAGTTGGCTTGAAAGGAATGACCAGAAGCTTTGAAGATCATGAGAGCTCTTTAGATGAGCTCGAAGTTTCTTTTTTCACACCTTATTTCTTTGGGCTCAATGGATCTAGCTTTCATGACTTTCTTGTATCATTTTCTAGCTCCTAACTTGTAAATAGGTGTTCGTTCTCTTTTGTATACTCTCTATCTACTTGGGCAACGCCTACATACTTGATTCAATAAAATTTTATTTACTTTCAGAAAAAGTAAAGTTTTATTAAGATTAAAAGTGTGTAATGCCAGTACACAAGAAGTATACAAGTGATCTACTTAACTGAAAAAGAGGAAAAAGTGCTAAAAATTCTTTAAATATAGAAAGTGCTTATTACAAAGAGTATTAATTTTTTTGATAAGAAACATAGATTATTGATATACCTATAGAACCTGAAAAGGCACTCTATTCCATAGTTATAATTGGCAGCCGCATCTTCGAGTGCAAGTTTTTGGAACTCACTATACATTGAAGGGACAAACAAGTCTCGGAGAAAATATGACCAAAACCTGTACAGTGTATTCATTTCCTGCAGGTTAAGAAACATGTGCATGTATATTGAGAATAAATGAAGTTATGAACTTAAAAACTTAACAAACAAATACATGAAGAATAAACCAAAAAAATTAAGGACTAGCATGTGCACATAAACTGGCATTAAATAGAAAACCCATTTGAACACGTTAGGATGAAATTTAATTATAGAATTGGCATTAAACACCCTAATATATGAAAAGAAAATGGTTAGCTATGATACCTATACTGAGTGAGTATAAGGTGGTGAATAAGATCCCAAATTACTCGGGAGAGAAGTTTTTGCTCTTTATAATGATTCTAAGGGGTTTCTTTCAATTGTATCATTGACTTAGCCTTTTGGAGTTTGTAACACTACTGAAATTTCAAGCAAGAACCCCAAATTACATCCCGTAAGGAAATGATCATGCTACTTACATCTTTGCTTCTAGCTATAACAAGTGCGTCAATAATTGCCTACTTGAAGATGCCTTAACAAGGTTGAACTTGATGGGTTTGAGTCTAGTTTTTCAGTCTCTTAAAATTGCAGAAACTTTCCTTAGGTGGTTATCTTTAAAAGGATTAAGCAAGAACCTCAAGAACACAAGGCTGTACCAGGTTGCTAGCAGTGCTTCTTTCCTCTGTTTATGACATTATAGTATATAAAAAAAAAGTTTGGTTAGTCTCTTGCTAGGGCTGGTGGCAACAAGGCAGAGATTTTCCTTGCTGTTTGCAGCTGTTATCTACCGGTAGGGATTGGTTTTCTTGAACTTGAAGAACTTCCAGTGGGATTGCTATAAAAGCTTTCTGGACTCACAACAGCTTTTTTTTGGGGGGGGGGGGGGGGGGTTTCTAGGCAATATAGTCTTTTTTATGAGGCCTGAAAAGCCTAGTAATAGGGCTGTCCGAACTTAAATCCTAATTTGTTTAGAAAAGGGTTCTAGGAATTGTAATGGCTTGGAGTTATAGGGTAAATATCTTTCTATTCCTTGGATCCATTTTAGGAGTCATACATGGGGCTGATTTCTTGTAACGTCCCAATGGAAGACCCAAACCACATGGCCTATACTCCAAAAGGACTAGTTAATGATACAATTGGAGCCCCATAGGAACCTTATAAAGAGTAAGAACTTCTCCTTCTCAAGCAATGTGTCTCAAGAGTCAACAGTTCTAGCAGGCTAGCAGCTTCAAGAGATACTATTACAGCCCCCTTTTTTTCTATACTATATTTTCCTCTTATTTCTAACACAGTTTAAAATGACTCACTGGAAAGAACAAACAATTCACTAGGAACCTTTTGACACCCATATTAAAATTTAATTTCTAAAAGCAGAAACCATTAATCTATAAGGAAACCTAGGTTTCCTAAAATAGAAACCCAAATTTCATAAACCTAGGTACTTGGGTGTGACAGGAATATGAGCCCAAATGTGGCTTGGCTTTCGTTTGGTTGTTATGTAATGTAAGGAAAGAAAAGAGAAAAGAATGGACCACTCTGTTATTGAAATTCCACACTTGAAATCATTATAGGCATTTCGAAGTATCATCCTATCATTGTTTGTTTAAAGGTGAAATAGACAAAAAGAAACAAATGTCATTAAGTCCATAGTTTTGAAAGACGAGGCCTTTGAAAATAGAGATAAAAGAAATAGCTCCCTATTTATTTATTCAGTCTCCTAATATCACATGTTACTTTTAAGAATTTAAGAGTCCACCTCACTGCAACCAATTCCCAACTTCTTTCTGTCACTCAGGCACCGCTTATAAAACTTCAGGTACCTAGCAGGAAGAGCAACCACATGAGAGGTTTTTGTATTACAAACTTTATCTCCTTCTCTCATAGACAAATAAAGAATTCACATAATCACAACCCCTTACTTTTGCTGTTTATAACCATTTTCTTCTAAAAGCTGATGGCTTGGATGCTGAAATGGAGGAAATGACTTTGGCATGGAACCCACTGGTGGACTACTGCCAGACAGAATCCCATGTGGTGAACCACTCAACTTTGAAGCTCTATGGCTGTAAAATTTAGATACAGATTTGTATTAGCTTAGTGGAAATTCAAGTAACTACTTGAATAACTTAGACAACATTTAATTTAGCAAACTCAAAGTAATACATCGCTTCTTCAAAACCAATAATTACTTTTGCCTCCTTAAAATCAAGAAAGAAAATACTAAAATACAGCCACAAAGTGTTTTAGGTACACAAATTGTTTAATCATAAGATAAACACAGGCAACAGTCACTCCAAACTGACCCATGATTTTCAGGAGGTGTAGAACCAAAGAAAAATCCAACTGAGTTGCTTGGTGGACTTTCTGATATGATTCCAATAGAGTTCCTGCATTTTCCATGGCTTCTGACGTTGCTGGAGAAAAAACGTTGTTTATGGGATGACTGCTGCTTCAAAAAGCCTTTATTTTGCTTCCTTCGTGGATTAGAATTTCCAGACAAATCAAGAGCAGTACTACTGATGTAATTATCACCAGCCTTTGAATTGGAGACTCCTGAAGCACTGCTTGAAAATTTGGAGTTTCCATCTCTGCTCTCAAAGCTATTGTGGTTCTTCCTATGATTAGATCTCTTAGTTTTCAGTTCCTGCTAAATAATGAACACGTTTAAACGTCTTGTTACAGAGATTACGAAACTCAAATTAGTCACAAAGACCAACAGGCACTCCAACCTGCTCATAGAAGTAAAGGCCATCATTTATTGCAGAAGCATGCTCGTTGGAAATTGATTTTGATTCTTTATCACTGCCTTGAGTTTCTTGACCTATCCTACTATTCTGCAGAACAGATATAAAGGATCAGGAGTCAATTTAATGCCAACAAACTAATGGCACAATAATATAATAAAATCCTGGCAACACAAACAACTTGTGTACTTACGAACCTCAGATATTCTTTTTTCTGAACAAAAGATGTGCACTTGCAAGAGACCCACAGGAGGAGGGAGGGGGGGAGGGAGTTTCTTTTTATAATAAAAAGACTCGCAATAGATAAAAACAAATAATAGAAGAAAGAGCCAATTGAAACTAAAACTAATAACAGAAGTGAAACTAAAACCAATCAAATTACAATCAAAAGGTATGGGTAAAAAGAAATTCCAAGGCAGAGCTCTTTCCCATTGATGTTGAAAGGAGAAATAATGCTTATGGCAGTGTGGAAAAGAGAAACCAACTTCTGGGATCATCGAAAGACAATGAAGGCTAAAGATTAGAAGGAACCCATCTGCTACTAATTTGAAGGCATTCAAACCGGAATCAGAGGGAAGAAAGGGTTGTCAGCTGCTACATGTAAGTCAAAGCCAAGGAAGTTCAAAGTCAACCTTCCAAGTGGCAACATGAGAGCAATTTTTTTTTCCCATATGCATAACAAAACTCAAGACCATATATTGGCTAAATGGGCCACAGAAGCCTAGGGAGCCCAAGGCCCAGCCACACAAAGCAAGGAGCTGTCCTTGCCCAGCTGAGGGCAAGATGGTAAGGCAAGGTAGAGAGACAGGCTATGGCCTCCCATCAGGGAGTGATGATGTCAGGGGGTGAGATGACATCATTAGATGAAACAAAAGAAGTCAGTATTTATGATGATGGGAGGTATGAGGTTGAGCATTCGATGTGGCAGATGACATTCAATGAAACAAGACTGAATGGTGGGAAGCTTTAATACAATGTGACATAAAGAGCGTGCATTCAGTCCATATTACCAGAACATTTTACCAAGCACCTAAAAGACCCAACCCAACCAAGGGGCGACGCCTCTTAGGAGTCAGAATTAAATATGATAGGGAGCAACTCCTAAGGACATACAGTCGCCAGTGCCAGCAACGCCTGCTGATATAAATAGCCCAACTCCTGTTGACCCACAAAAAGTTTTCCTTTGATCTCTATAGTCTGCCCCTGACAATCACACAACCCAAACATTTTTCTCAAGAATGTTTCCCCCTAAAACAAACACAGTGTAAGTTAAAAGGGCGAGTGGGCGGAAGAAGATAGTTCAGTCAGAGGAAAAGTTCTCCCCTGAGGAACAAGTATATATTCCAAATTGTTTCTACTAATATGAGATCAGATTTTTATATTTCAAATTGTAACTAATACCGATATGAACCTTCACATCAAGAAAGCTTCAACTTTCAAGAAGCAAATTCAAAACTGCTTCCATAAGAATTATGCTGATTCTCTTTCCTAAACTACAGTAAATGAGCACTCCAAAGTCCCCCGGGACTCAATAATAACTTGAATAACCCCCTTCTGTCCTCATACTTTTTCTCAATTTCTTTCTTCTTTCTTTCTTTCTTTTTTTTTTTTTTTTTTTTTCATAATTACCACAGAAGATTATTATTGCTTAAGGATCACCATCCCTGATAGCAACAGAGGATCATCCACTTCATTTGTGTACAGAGAACATCTATCAAAGAATTTATGATGCAATAGAATGATTACCATACATCATAAAACTTTGAAACTGACCAGCACACTAGGCTTGTGCTGATTCCTGAAGATACCAATTAAGTATTAAATTGTACTACGCAGTTAACCTTCCCAATTCAAAGAATCTAGTGATGTAAGGAGAACCATCAGGAAACAGGACTCATTTTACCACTTCCTATCCACCAAAGTGCATATGAATACATTTCAGGCTGAGATATCAGTCAGAAATGTGATATGGTGGAAATCGATAAACTTCTTTTGATTAGAATGTAACAAATGAAGTGCAAAACAGCAGCAACCAGATATCTTTCAGAAGAAAGCAAAATAATGACCCACTCAACCGTCATACCTGGGTGACAATTACAAGTCTCTGAACATCCTGATCATGGACAACCATCTCATCATCTTCATCATCAACCCTTTGGCAAATAAAGGGATTCAGAAATACAACGGATGGTTAGTAACCATATACTTAAACAAGAGGTTAAATACAAGTATAGAACAATTACACCAGTAAATATAGTTTCAAAAAACATATACCCACATCAAATTACATGAATCATGTGACACAAAGAAATGCTTAATATGCCACTTTGGGAAGGAAAACATATCTGATTAATAATATACATTACAAACCTTGTTTTTGTGGATACTATAAACTTTCCTGACATAGAGACCATGACTAAAATAGGCAAAGCATGCACAATATGGCAACTTCGGATAATGAAAAATCTACACAAGCCATATTCATCATGAGTTTATCAAACACATGGTAATTGGAAAATCTGAAGCAGGAAGATGTTTTACTTCCAGGAAACACTATTTTTCCCACAACAACATATAAAGAATCTAATTACACAAAAATAATGTGGGGCAACCAAAGCACAGATTCCACCATAATGCTACTCATCCAGAATTCATTAGCAGCAACAGTTAGTATCAAGTAACATAGATCTGCACAGAGAAGTCTGACTACAAGCCCAATTGGCAAACAACTCATACACTATTTCCACCGTGAAACAGAGTTGAAGTTCAAAATTTAATAAAAAAGCAAAATCAAAAATAATGTAAAGTTTATCTGTGACCAGACAGCATCATGAAGTTCGCAGACAATTTAGTTCACAGTGCATGCTCATGGTGCCAGTTGTGGATTTCCACACGTAAGGAAGATGAATTTGCAGCATCAACCACATGCTTCAGACCATAAAGATCCTACATCCCTTTTGCCTAGATCCGGTTCTCCATCCAAAGGGTGGGAAGCTTAACACCTTACTAAGACTGATCTAGGAAAGAGGTAAGGTAGAGAAAGAGAGAGAGAGAGATTTGGAAGGTGTGCTAGATTAGGCAGCAACCCTCTTAATGTTTGAGGGAAAGATATACACACCTTCAAGTACTGTTAGAAGTGGGTCAAAGAGGGTAGTGCAGCTACTCTCAGTGTGGTTTCTCTGCTGTGTATATAATATCAAAAATTCTATTTATAATCATTCAAGCAACATGCATAGTATTAGGAATATGTTTTTCTCTTTCTTTTTTTCTATTTAAATACTCTTAAATTCCTCCAAAGAGCGCTCCCAATCTTCATGGGTCCTTCCTTTCCCTCCAAATGCACCAAAGTAGACAAATGGGAGCCATCTTCCACACAACTGCAATTTGGGGTATCCCCTTAATCCCTCTCCAACTAGCTAGCAGATCACCCACCCTCCCAGGCATAACCCATGCTAATCCCACTTTGCTGAAAAAAATAGTTCCATGAGGCCCTGGCAAACTCACAATGTAGAAGTAGATGATCCACTGTTTCAGCACCATTTTTGCACATACAACACCAGTCAATAAGGATAAACCAATGTTTTCTTAGGTTGTCAATGGTCAGAATTTTCCCCAGGATGCAGTCCAAACAAAAAAAAAAAAGCAGCCTTAAGAGTTGCTTTACTCCCCCAAATGCTCTTCCAAGGAAAGTGGTTACTAGCCTGAGTAATAACGAACTCATAGAAAGTGTGTACACAGAAGTTTCCTTTACTAGAAGGAGTCCAGGCAATCTTATCTACCACTGTATCACCAGCTCCACAGGCGTATAACAAGTTAAAAAATTCAGTAAAGGCACCAACCTCCCAATCATATGCCTCCCTAATGACGATGGCATTCCACTATTGTAAGCCATTAGTAATTTCCCTTAAATCAGCCACCAAAGCATCTTATTCCCATGCAATTCTAAAACAAAGGGATAACCATCCCTAAGAGCTGTATCTTCAACCCAAACATCATGCCAAAAACTAATCTTGTTACCATCCCCCATCATCAGTCTAGCATATCTAGAGAAGGATCCCCAAACTTTCCGAATATTTTTCCATAACCCACTCCATATGCCCCCCTAAGTTCGTTAGAACACCAACCAACCATACTTAGTATCGATCACCACCTTCAATAATGCTTCCCTCTCATAATTATATCTCCACATCCATTTCCCTAAGAGAGCCTTAATGAAGACCCTCAAATTAGGAACCCCCAGCCCTCCACCCCTCACTGTAAAGCACACATTATCCCAACAAACCAAATGAAACTTATGGGAGGTTTGGATAGTGAGTTGAGATGAGATGAGATGAAAGTTGAATAAAATATTATTAGAATATTATTTTTAATATTATTTTTATTTTTGGATTTGAAGAAGTTGAATTGTTTATTGTATTTTGTGTGGGAGTTTGCGAAAGTTGTAATGATTAGATGAGTTGAGAAGCTTTCTAAATCCAAACAACCCCTTAAACTCCTCGCCTAGCCCACTTCACAAGAAATATGAGGGAAGGTTTGAAAGTGTGCTCTTTAAAGTAATCTGACCCCCTTTTGACAAATGCAACCTTTTCCATCTAGCCAGTATGTGCCCAATCTTCTCTAACACCTCATTCCAAATAATCTTGGCTTTGAATGATGCTCCCAAAGGAAGGCCAACGTACTTCATAGGCAGTAAAGAGACCCCACAACCTAATAAGTCAGACCCTTTATGTTGCTAATATTACCCACAACAACTAGCTCAAATTTAGACTTTCAAACAAGAGACGGCTTCAAAGAAAAGCAGGTTAGCCCTCAAATACTAGATATGACCTTGGTCTGCCTCACAAAATAACAATGTATCAACCGCAAACAAAAGATGAGAAATAATGATTGAGCCACGGTTAGTATCCACACCAAGAAACCATCCTCAACTGAAGGTGACAACAATATACTAAGGGCCTCCACAACAATGACAAATAAGGGAGGTGATAGCAGATCACCTTGTCTCAACCCCCACAAACTGTTGAAGAAACCCACAGGATCAAACCTTTGACACACAATATGCATAATCCACAACCTCCATCTCTCCCCAAAAACCACATCTCCCCAACAAGTAAAATAGAAAGACCCAATTAACATGATAACACGCCTTTTCAATGCCTAGTTTACACATAATACCCGGAATCCCTAACCTGATCCTAATATCCAAGCAATTGTTAGCAAAAAGGACCAAATCCAATATTTGTCTCCCTCTTACAAATGCATTTTGCGACTTAGAAACGATTCTATACATGAGTTAGCTCATCCTATTAGCAAGAACTTTTGAAATTATCATGTATATCCCACTCACAAGGCTAATAGGATGGAAATCCTTCACCCCTATTACACCAACTATTTTGGGAACAAGTGGAATGAATGTAGAATTAAGGCTCTTCTCAAACTTAGTAAAAGTGAAGAGCCTTAATTCTCGTTTGCCCTCATTCTCGCTCACCGGTGATAATACCATCGAAGGGCGGCGATAGAGGAACCGTCAACAACCATAGAACAAGCTTGTGACACCCCGTGCAGGGCAGAGCAATCATCAACATGCAAAGGAGAGAAACCGAGACTGAACCTATTTTGTAAACACCCTCATTCTTGCTCATCGGAGGTAGTATCATTGGAGGGACGCTGATGGAGGGACCGACTACCACCGGTGAACAAATTTGTGACACCCCAGGAGGAAGAAGGGCAACCATTGACACGAAGTGAGGAGAACCTGAGCCTAAACCCATTTCATATGAATCTGGGTTTTAGCCGGCCAAAGCTACGTGGGTCGAGTTGCTCGCTGGTCCAGCCCAATTGTCTCTTTACCATTATAAGTGATCCAGCTCATGGGCCCACTAAGTTTACAATTAGGAAAGCCCATTTGAAGCCCACTAGCCCCTGCCTTCTCTTTGCTCTGCTCCAAGCCCATACCCGAGCCCAACCCTTCATCCACTTGTCTGATCATCCCCTCCACTATTTCTTTTAACGCCAAAAGCTGATCTTTCATTTCCAATAGTGTTAGGTGAGCCTCCAACTGACGAGCCACCTACTGTAGCCCCAACTCCCTTATGATTGGCCCCCAATGTGAATTTCTGAAGCTCATGATGGTCTCTTGGAAACACCCGACTTGTTACCACCAGAACTTCCTCTCAAGTCAGATATACCACCCTGGGCTATGTATGTATGAGCCACCGAGACCATTGCAAGACTTCGAGAGCCTCCTTATATGACCTCCCCTGCACTGTTATGTGTCCCATTGATTTTTGGATGCCTTGAACATACCCCTACCAACATGCAAAGGAGACACCTTGTTTCTGTTACCGAAAACAGAGGTTGACACTCAACTCAGAGCATCAACAAAGCTCTTCCATCCCCTCCCTTCTATTCCTTCTGGAATGACAATATGACCACTTCTTCGTCCTCCACCGTATTCAGTCATCACCACCCAACCCATAGACAAACTTCCAAAAATAATTTCTTTCACCACCTTCCTCCTCCTTTCAGTAAAACGCAAAGTAGCATTATCCACCCTTATAAACTCAAAGACCTTTGAATCAACTAGAAGCTTTTTAAATGCAGCCATCTCCCCACCAAAGGAAATAGTTAGCTCTGCCCAGAATCACTGTAATCAACCATTGCAAGGACATGAGAGAGAGAGAGAGAGAGAGAGAGTTTTTTTTTTTTTTTACCAAAAACAAAATTGGTTGTAATTAATTTTAATGGCATAAAATTTCATGGATGTCTTGTATCACTAAATTACACGCATAGGCAATGATTTTGTTAATGTCCCAAATACTTGGGCTTTTGCCTATTCTTATGATCAATAAGATTTTTTTTTACTGACAACAAAAAATAATTGATCATAATTTTGTGTTCACGAGCAGCTCATTAGTGAGCAAACAAGCCGAACTGGAATTGGATCAAGTCGATCACGAGTGGCTTGTCAAGTAGACTAGTTCATTTATAGCCCTAAACAAACATAATCTTCTCTTGACATCCTCTTCAAGAACAAGGCAACATATCAATGTCATTTGAAAGTGTGTCATTCTGAATATATTGTCAAGGTCAGATTTTGAAATTTTCAAATAAAGCAAGAGAGGGTCTATGGGAAAAAATATGAATGAAGGTGGGAGAGGAACACTAAAAATGACCTCGTTACTGAAGATGACTTCCATTGTCCATGTTTGATTTTCATTTTGCTTTAACATTTCTAACTATTGATTTACCATTATAAACATTCCATCACGACTCTTACTTTTCCATTCAAACTAACCACATCATGAAATAAATGAATTTCAAACTGCACTTCATGTATTTTTTACATTATTAATATCATCTTTGCTGTTAATTTTACGGGAAAGTTGAATTCCTTCATGGCCTTGCATACTTTCAATTAAATCAATGTAATTCATAGGATCGAAGTTCAGAAAATCATATATCCCAAACCATCTGCAGAAAATTTTTCTGAAGAAAACATGTCGAAGAAAAAAAGTGAAGATACATGTTGAAGATTTATCGATATTAGATGATTTAGATTTATGAGTAAGATTTAAGTATTCATTGGCTTAATGGCAATGATTCCTTTGGTTGACCTAAAGGGCAGGGGTTCGTACCACCCTTATGTCAGTAAAGTAATTTTAACTCCTAAGGGTTGGCTCAAGTGGTAAAGGCCTTGGTCTTGATGGTATGCTCCCTCCAAGTCTAAGGTTTGAATCCTCTTGGGTGCAAACAATTTCTAGGGGCCATTGAAGTGGGAGAACTTCCCCTTGAATTACCCAAGGCGTGCTTGCGGGAAACTCCTTGCTGAAGGCTTGTGCACCCTCGGTATTAGTCGAGACTTTGTTTTCAGACACCCGAGTGCCAATCAAAAAAAGGATTTATAAGTAAGCATCTCTAGTGACATATGGACAACATTAAACCCCTCCAAAGTGCAACCCTACATTCCTCCTACCCAATGCCCTGCTTGCTTAGCCTTCCTGCATGGGGTTGTTGTTTAGAAAGTGCATAACAACCACTGAAACATCTATGTATTGTATCATCAACGAGGTGAATTCTTTTTTAGAATAAATCGAGAACTTATCTAGGACTGTATTCAAGATCTCATCAAAAATTTACAGCAGCTTGCCAATCTGATATAATATGTATAATAGGTGTGTTCTGGGACAGAAGGATTTGAATATCAGAGTACCAGATAATGCTTCACAAGAAAATATGAAAAGGAGAAAAAAGATCATCAAGCAAATATGAAAGCACTAGAGATTTCTAGCAGAAAAAGTTAACAAAAACAGAGCATGCAGTACCTTCTAGCTGAAGAAAGATCATCCTTCCTTACTGGTTTCTGTTCAAGCTCCATCTCTTCATCAAGCATAAATGTGCTTGCAAAATCATTAGACAGGTCATCAACATTCTGTACAGCCATATCTGATGATATTTCCCTGCTTCCAGCCTCGTGATCATCAAATTTTGTGTTTTCAGTTCCTCCTGAGTGTTCTGGGAGTAGAGAAGCATAACTGGTGCCAAGATCTAAGCACTTGAGATTTTCACAGCCTAAGGTTTTTGTTCCACCACTGAAAGTAGCACTGCTGTTGTAATGTTCATTGTTCATAATATCTGGTACTACAGGAGTAACTCTGTTTGACAATAAATGCTGCGCTGAACTTTCATCATGTGATGCAAATTCAGCATTTTCTTGAGAGATGTTGCCTGCATTATTCATATTGGCCTCACAATTTGAAAAGGAATCAATAGCCTTCTCTACAAATTGGCCTTGGGGAGTCTGAGCTTGCAATGACAAATTCTCTGCAGAAGATGGAATCCACTTTGACCAATCGTCACGTTTCCGTATCTTGTCACCCTATAGAGATAGCACCAATAGTAAGTTTCATGCCACTGGAGAAAAGCAACATAGCACTAGAAGAAACCCAAACACATTTCAAAATCTCCCAACTTAGAGTATAAAATTCCTGGTGCACATGAGTTGGATCCAAACTAGGAAGGAGACACTCCCAACAGCACCAAAAAAAATTGATGAACACATACATTGAAGGAATACTTCATAAATCTCTGAAGAGTATAACGAATTAGACCTTAACGATGTTTTATTTGATGAACAACTTTCAAGTTCTGACATTCGGGAATGCCCATTTCCTACAAAAATCATCATAAGAAGTGCTGCAGCAGCAGTTTTCTCACAGTAACTGTGATCCTTCCCAGAGGCTCATGGAACAAGACACTAATATTAGGAGATTGAAATTCAGCTGAACATTTCAAAATGACTAAACAGATAAAATTGGCGAAAGCAAATACTGCAAAGATTTAGAATTTGCAAAAAATAACATTCTTTCGAACCAGCTTCAGACATTAGAATCTTGAAGATTGTACGAAATGAGGGAGATCATACTGCGACCAACTAAGATTTTTGCATTTGAAGAAAGAAAGATCATTATCTGTTAATTAAAAACAAAATTAAGTTATAACTCTACACCCAAGAAACTGCTCTGGCCTCAAATCGTTCCAGCATATATATGGAGAAGAAACAGAATATAAGAACGAATGTATGAAAATCTAACCTGAACTTCTACAGCACCAGAAGTCTGCAGTGCATCAAGGATGAATGGTAAATCTGAGCTCATCTTCTTAACCTGCTTAATACATCAAACAAAAGTGAGGTTTCAAATCATTTCAAGCGACATAACAAGGGAACATGTCTTTTGCAAATCTAACATGCTCACTTTACATTGTGGCAATTGGGAATAACTCAGCACAGATCTGCATCAGAACTAAAGCACCAGCCTGTATAATCATGGCAATCTAGCATAAATAAACACAGAAAGCTTACTCTTTTAAAGTCAGCAACAGTGGATATGGGAACCCATCCGTGGCTGTCCATCAGGGAGATTAGATAATGGTCATTCTGCAGGTTTCCATCACTGCTCAAAGAAAAGGATATAAAGGCAAAAGACAAAAACTTTGCTGTAAGTCTGTACTATATAAACAGAAACATTATTTTATTTAGTTGCTAAAATACCCAGAAATCCTTACGCACTTTTGGATGTCCATTCTATTAGTGTCAGCATTATATGTAGTATCCAAAAGGACAATCAAGATGTATGAAGGGGCTATCAAAGAAATGGAAAAGGTCATAAAAATTTCAAAAATCAGTTCAAAATTTTCAGGAAAGAGTACATGTAGCTGAACCCAATTAGGAGCATCCATAATGTAATAAGGATTAGGCTCAGTTGAGTTGAATTGAGCTGTGGAGACTCTACAGCATCAACCGTATGATGACTCACATAATTAAGGGCCCTATTTTAAGCAGAATAATATAATGACACCAAAGCATTCAATGTCCATGGCATGTCCACTTCCGGCTCATATTATAAGGCTACTGCATCAGTGAGAATAAGGCTTCATTTGGTTACACAGATGAGATGAGTGAGATGAGATAAGAAATCTATAAATAGTAGTGAGATAATTTGTGAATAGTCGTAAAATGGTTTGAGTTAAGATATTTTATAGGATTTTGGGAAAGGAGAGAGAAAAAATTGAAGAAAAATATTATAAAGTTAAAATATTGTTAGAATATAATTTTTTAATATTATTTTTGTTTTGTGTTTTGTTTGGAAGTTTAGAAAAGTTGTAATGATTAGAAGATGATTAGATGAAAAAGTTGAAAATTTAAAATTGAAAAGTGTTTATGTTTGAATGGTGTTTGAATGTTAAGATGAGATGCGATGGGATGAGATGGGTTGAGACCACCTGTGAAACTAAAAGGGGCCCAAGAGGCTTCAAGTTAACAATACATGAAAAACTTGTGCTTACACAAAACAGGATTAAACGCAGCGATAATGGATTATTTAGGATAGGCAAAAAACGGTGTTGAACTCTTGCCGCCAATACAAAATAAATAGAAATGAAGAAGAAATATTCTCTTCCTGAAGGACATACCTGAAATAATATTCGATTTGTTTTACTATGCTAGCCTTCAAAGCTAGTGTCTCTGGGGATGCTACAGGAGCCACTGGATTAATAGGATATGTCATAGTGTGCAGAGAATGAGATCCTCTATTAGAGCCTGGAGGTGCAATAGGAACATAGTATACAGATGCAGGTCCTGGGGACAAAGTTAGAAATGATTGAAGCACAAACAGCATTGAACAGGAGGAAGATCATTCCCTATACCAATGACAGATTAAAGAAGGTAGTAGGAAAAATGGTTTTATAAATGAAAGCCTTCCAATGGATACAAAGAATTACCAGGGAAGCTTGGACCAACCATGAACCCAGCCGCTGGGCGAAAAAAAAGAGGTCCTCTGACAGCCCTTGGTTCAATACCCTGTTGCAATGAAATGTTGTCTACCGGATTATATGCTCCTTGATAATGCCAGGCAGGATTGAAATGGCCAACAGGTTCTTGCATATGTGGTCTTCTAGTAAAAGAATTGACAACATAAGCATTGGGATCCACTTGTGATGGAGGCTGAATATTTCTACTAGCATCAACACCATGACCTGGTGGAACAAGAGCTTGAGTTTCAAAGCTTGGGAAGAGTCTTGGACTAGGAGGGTACACATAACCAGGAACTGCAATGTGAGATGGAGAAACTGTAGGATGAAAAACGGGTGGGATTGATGGTTGATAATAGGGTAGGGATACAGGAAAAGATCGACCACCATTTGGGTTGCGTTTAGAGCCTGATCTTTGATATCGTGATGATGAGTGTTTATTTGAAGGATTAGGATTTCCAGATCCATGTGATTTTTGCAACCCAACTGGTCCCTGGATGTATCCAAAAAAGCTACAGTAGCATATACCATTTAATTTTCATGCAATTAAATAGAACGAAAAATTAACAAAGCATCCTTCATAAACATGTTATAGGAGGGGTAAACACAATTTTGCTACTCCACATTACCCATACCTGATTTAAATAGAAAAAAAAAAAAGACAAAAAGTTAAATTAATCTGAAGCCCCAAAACCCATTGGCTGAAGTCCTAACTTCGCAAGCCAAACAAATTGACATAAGAACATTATAAAAAAGTTAAAGGCTGCTTTTTAAAATTCTCTTAATCATCTCTTATTATATAATATTCCACCGGATAAACGGATTGTTCAATTGAAGACTTGAGGCAAAAGCTGAATCCTAGAAGAAAATTTGACGATTGTTCTTAGGGAAATTCTACATACTACACCCTCATCCCACTCTCATCCCACTATGATGAGGTGGCATTGTCCATCAACCTGTAGATTTTTTCTTTAAAAAAATTAAGGATGATCCAAGAGTGATGAGAGTGCCACATTTTACATAGTGGAATGAGAGTGTGGTTTGTAACATTACTCTTGTTCTTATTATGATTTTAAGAGTTCTTTTTTGCACGTGAATGCTATTTTTTTTATAAGTAAAAAATTAATTAGAAAGCACAAAAGAGACAACCCAAGTACACAGGGAGAATACAAGTGGAACACCTATCAGGAGGAAGATACAGGTAAATATGTATTATAGAGATCTAGTGATGTGCAAATCCCATAGAGGAGTAATTGGTGTAGCAAAGTCATCTAGAACATTGTATTTTCGTTCAGACAATCACCTTGTTTAAGACTTTAATTATGGACACCACATCCAAAACGAGTCTCATCATAATGAACTGGCATCACATGTGAAATGCAATGATGAGCGTATTTATAATCTGTTGCGCATTATTGTTTGTCCAGATTTATGGCCTTTTGCATTGTTTTCTCTAGGGCCTACGATGTAATCCCTAAGAATTTTTTCTTCTTTTTTCACATATATGATTCCTAAGAAGATTGTTGAAACCCCAAAGGGGTTGGCCCAAGTGGTGAAGGTCTTGGTCTTGGGATATCACTCCTTTCAAGGTCCAAGATTCAACGCTTCATGAGTGTAAACAACCTTTTGGGGCTACACTCCATGGTGAAAAGCCAGTGATTTAACCAGTTCTGTGTTGAAAAACTTCCAAGGGGCGGTGTGCACGGGACATGGGTTTACTTTGCAAGGGTGGATCCGAAGGGCCCTACCTTGGAGAGGTTCCCCGACATTGCAAAAAAAAAAAAAAAAAAAGATTGTTGATTTACACTTCTGTCGGAAAGGTTTGATGTAATGGAAAAGAAAAATTCTATTCATCATCTTCACACACCACACATCAAATTTTTTTTCTTTTTTTCTCTTACTAAATGTATGGTCTATAGATGATGAGTAGAAGAATTCAATAAGTTTAAGAAGAATAAAACCAAAAAATAATTTTAAAAAAATAAATAAATAAAAAGTGTATTGTGTGGTGTGTGGAGATGATAAGTAGCAAAGCTCAATGGAAAAATAGTAGCTTTATTCAACATTATGAGCACGGTTAAAGAGAGAAGAATAGTCACAGAATGATTGAGCTACTTAATATCGGGCTCACAGCTTTATTACCATACTCAATGGAACCAAAAATGTATACTCGGCCAAAAACGAAAAATTAAATCTACTAGACTTGTGTTCGTCTTTAAGTTGCTCTCATCTAGTCCCCTTTTAGAATAATGTATATGATTTAAGTTTTCCGCTACTCTACAGCTTAAGCTTCAGGGATGGGTGATATTTATGCCAAATACCCCCTACAATTCCATTCTCTGTATACACGGCTCGTTTTCAAAGCGCATTTTTGGCACATTACTAAAATTAACAAGCCGTAAATAAGACACAGTGGGCTAAAGAAGACCGTCCAACATATGAAGAAGAGAGAATTTGGCAAACCTGCACAACTGGAGCAGGAGTAACCAGAGGCTTCGTGGCGGCGCCATCGGGAATCTTGGGTCGCTGCGCATCGGTAAGAGCAGGCCAAGACTCCGCCGCACCAATCATTACCGGAGCTTCGGCATCGACGGCAACGGGAGATTTCCAGGGCGACTTTGGCCCACCCACTTCCTTGTTGTCGTGATTATCGACGTCAGCTTCATTGTCTGCCATCACCATCCAACCTCCGATCTCACCGATTATTAACGTACCCCCGAACTTCCTCTTCAACGCTTCACTCACTCTCTTTCCAGCAAGAACACAAGCACAGTTTTGGTGCAACTGTGATTATCCAAGATTGATAGGAAAGGCAATCTTGGAAGAGGAGCAAGACCACATGCCAATGGGAGTGTGGATGGAAGAATGTTGTATCAGTGGAACAGGGTGAGAATTTGTAGCAAAGAATCTAAAAGCAAGGCAGAAAAAGGCGGGGTCTGTAAAGGAATCTTTGATCCGTGAAAACAGTAAGATCAAAGCATGAGGCTGGTATACAGTTGGGTAGAGAGAGAGAGAGGAGACGGCGAGAGAGAGAGATATTAGGGTTTTTTGGACAGCGTGTACATGTTTTTCGTGTGCGTGAAAAATGGAGACAAGAGGGATTTGAGAGTGATTTCACAGTTGCAGCCGCCAACAAACTGCCAAAACTGTTGAAAAGGCCTAGTAGGCTAGTACAGGGTCTACACCATGACCGGGCGCCTACCTAAATAATAGTGAAAAACAACCCTTTTGAAATTGAAAAATTATACCATCAATCTCACATATTATACATTACATATAATTATTTAATTTTTAATTTTTTTATTAAATATGTGATATATGAATAATGAATAAAAAAATTCAATTATTTTAAGAAGAATAAAATCAAACAAAAATTAAAAAAAATTAAAATAAGTATGATATGTAGAAATGATAAGTAATAAAATCCATCAAAATTCTCTTTATTTTTGAGTTATAGTAAATTTATTCCTTTCTCCAAATTTGGCCAGTTAGTATTCATCTTCAGAAGACTTTTCTCTCATCTTGAAGGGTGAGACTTCTCTCTTTGCTCCTGGCAAAGAGGTTCTCTTTTAGATTTTGTCCTAGACATTATCTGTAGAAGGTGGCATGGAAAGTGAACTAGAGAAAATGTGGGCTTCCTTTAGCCTCACGGATACAAAAAAAAAAAGCAGTGGTACCATCAACAGAAGCCATGCATGAGTCTACGTTAAAAGGTAATCGTGTCTTATTTCACAAGTGATTGCTGATAAAATCGTGAATAGGGAGGCTTTCAAAAAAAACCATGTCTGCGGCATGGAAACCAGAAGGGTGAATCAGATTTAAGGAAGTGGGAGATAACAGAATGCTAGTGGATTTCCAGTTGGAGAAAGAAAAAACAAAGGTGATGCTGGCAGACCTTGGTCTTTCGATAGAATGTTAGTATGCTTACAGGAGTTTGATGGGACCTCTCCTCCAAAGGAAATTCTCTTCGCATCAAAGGTTTTTTGGGTGCAAATCTATAGCATGCCTTTGGCTAGCATGACAAAAGAGGTGGGTATCCAGATTGGTCAGGGACTGGGGGAGTTGCTGGATGTTGAGGTAGACAGCAATGGTATGGGATGGGGTCAATTTATGCGCATTAAGGTGGTAGTTAATATCAATCTTCCTTTGTCTCGTGGAAAGTTCTTATCAGTTGAGGGAAGACAAATATGGCTGCCTTTCAAATATGAAAGGCTTCCATTATTTTGTTTTCAATGCAGTGTTATTAAGCATGGTAAACAAGGTTGCACTGGGCTCCGGGGAGTTCTCAGGATTCTGCAGAAGGAAAAGCTCAATATATTCCTTGGCTTCGGACAAATGCTCCAAAACCAGGTGGTGATCCTCAAAGAAGATACGGTGGAGTTCAATCTCAGCAACCCCACCATGGCTGGTAGAAGGAGTTCCCTGACAAAGAGATGGAAAGGGAAAGTGCCAGCAAGGGTCCTATCGTATAGGAGTCAGTTCAGGCTAAAATCTCAGAGAGTGCCAATCTCAAGAAAGATCACGGTACTCCCAATATTTTCCCTTCCTTGGGAAAAGACTCGATTTCAAAGCAAGTGGGAATCATGGAAGTCAAACCTGGATTTGAGGAAGATATGCTTTCCTTATCGGAGCACACTGCAAAAAAGGTTATTAATCCCAAATTTTATGGAGCTAAACATGGGGGGACAGAATTGATGGATATTAAAACTGAGTAAGATTTGATAAACAATGTTGAGATTCATCACCCAGAAAAAAAAAAAAGAAAAAAAAAAAAAGGAATGGTCACTTTCTAAGCAGGTAAACTCTTTAGACAACTTTCTCAAAGATCAAATCCAGGTGCTGCAGGCTACTGAAAAATCTGCTAAATAGAAAAGGATGGCTTGTGACAAGTTCTTTCATTCTTCTATTGCTAAGGATGATGATCAATTGGGAATTGCAAATCCAGATCCTTTCAAAAGAAAGGGAAGTGTGCTATTTCCTGAGGAGGGGACGAATGACTTTTCCAAAAAGGCTAAAACTACAAGCTTAGATGGTGAGAGCTTATCACAAACTGGGATGGTGGAGGCTGTTGGGCAACCCCATCAACAATAATGAGTTGCCTGAGTTGGAACTGTCAAGAGTTTGGAAACCCCCAAACAGTTAGAGAACTTCACCACTTGGTGAAAAATAAGTCCTCTAGATTTATTTTCTTAATTGAAACTAAATGTAAAAGAGAGAAGGCGGAAGCTATAAGAAGCAAGATAGGGTATGACTGTAGTTTTGTAATGGACAGCAAAGGCCTCAGTGGAGGTATTGCTTTTTTGTAGAAAAATAATGTGGAGGCAACACTAGAAACCTACACTAGACACCATATATCGTTAAGGGTTACTGATCCTTTGATAGGTGAAGATTGGATATTAACTGGCTTTTATGGACATTTTAAAACAGCTAGGACACATGAGAGTTGGCAACTATTACGAGCTGTTAAACCCCTACTGGTGTGGCTTGGCTATGTGTAGGAGACTTTAATGAGGTTCTGTTGCAAGAAGAGAAATAAGGGGCTGCCACGAGGCCCTATTCTCATATGGAAGCCTTCAGACTAGTAGTGGAAAATTGTGACCATAATGATCTAGGATACATGAGGGACAGATTCACATGGAGAAATAATAGAGAGGGTCAGCATTTCACTAAAGAAAGAATGGACAGAGGCTTGGCCAATTCGAGATGGCAAGATCTATTTCCCTTTTATTCAATGTCTCATGAATTAGCTCTTTGTTCTGACCATAGGCCCATTGTGATCAACATGGCAAAGCAGATGCTATATGAGCAGAGAAGTGAGAAACCTTTCAGATATGAAGCTAGTTGGGCTCTAAGAGAGGACTGCCTACAACTTGTTAAAGAGGAGTGGAAAAACACATGTTAGCCCCTCACAAACTGGCTCTGGTGATAGAAGGGCTACAGAGATGCAAAGATAAAATGAAAGAATGGGCTAAAGCTAACTTTGGGAACTCAAAGAGAACCATTAACAGCAAGATTGCTTAGTTATCAAAATTGCAGGAATCCCATAAGGGTGAGAAGGATGACAGATTCAAAACACTTAGTAAAGAGGTTGAGAGGCTTCTTGAAGAAGACAATTTAAAGTGGAAACAAAGGGCCAAACAGAGATGGCTACAGGAAGGGGACAGAAATACTAAGTATTTTCATCAGTGTGCAAACCAAAGAAGGGAGACTAATTCTATTCAAAAAATCATAAAATGATGAAGGAAAGGCACTGACAAAACCAGAGGACATTGGAACCCAATTTCAAAAGTTTTTTTATGAACTTTTCTCTATAGAATACCCGAGTGGGATTGAGGTATGCCTACAGAACATGAAACTTGTGGTGACATATGAGATGAATAGCAGGTTGACCAAGAAATTCACTACTGAGGAAGTTAGGAAGCTATTTTCCATATGAACCCTTTGAGTTCACCTGGCCCTGATGGATTTCCCCTTGCCTTCTATCAAGATCATTGGCCCTCGATTGGTCCTGAGGTTACTGAAGCTGCTCTCTATGTTCTCAATTTTGGTGGTTTGATTTCTGAAATCTCCTACTAAGGTGGCTGAGTTTAGGCCCATCAGACTTTGTAATGTCCTTTATAAGATTATATCAAAAACCATTGCTAATAGACTGAAGAAAATACTCCCTGAGGTGATTTCCACAAATCAGTCAACTTTTGTGCCTGGTCGACTCATTGCTGACAATATTATTGTTGCCTACGAGGCTTTACATACAATGAACAACAAGTTAATTGGTAAAACTGGTTATATGGCCTTGAAACTCGATATGAGTAAGGCATACGATCGAGTAGAATGGATTTTCTTGAGAGCTATCATGAGCAAAATGGGATTTGACCAGTAGTGGATTGAGTTAGTAATGAAGGGGGTGGAATCTGTCACTTACTCTATTTTGGTTAATGGCATTCCTCAACCATACTTCAAACCATCTAGAGTAATAAGACAAGATGACCCTTTATCACCTTATTTTTTCCTATTTTGTGCTGAACCTTTATCTTCTCTGATGTGTCATGCTAAACTATCAGGAGCCATCAATGGGGTTCCTATAAAAATAGGCAAACTTCATGTCAACCACCTCTTATTTACATATGACAATTTGCTTTTTTGTAGGGCCAATTCTCTTGAATGGAGCAGGCTTATTTACATACTAGAAACTGATGAAAAAGCCTCTAGTCAAAGACTCAATAAAGATAAGACCTCCATTAAATTTAGCAGGAACACTCCTAAAGGAACTCAAGAAATGGTGCTGGAAATTGTAGGGGTTAAGTCCAGCCAATCACATGAAAGTTATCTGGGTCTCCCAGCCTTAATAGGAAGAGCTTGTGCCAAGACCTTTGGCTCTATTCTGGACAAAGTCAAACAAAGAATTAGTAACTTCAAGGTTAAATATCTGTCACAAGCAGCAAAGGAGATTCTTTTGAAAGCTGTGGTTCAAGCTTTGCCAACCTATAGCATGTCAGTTTTTAAACTTCCAATCTCACTGGTTAAGGAGCTAAACAAAATGATGCAACAATTCTGGCGGGGCCAACAGGAGCATACTAAGAGAATTCACTGGATTTCTTGGGACAAGATGGGCAAGTCTAAGCTGCTAGGGCTTGGGATTTAGAGAATTGGAAAATTTTAATTTGGCATTATTGGCCAAACAAGGGTGGAGGCTTTTGCAAGATCCCAACTCCCTAGCTTCCCAGGTTTTAAAACAGAAGTACTTTCCCAAAGATCATTTCTTCCAAGCCAAATTGGGCAACAAACCTTCTTATATTTGGAGGAGCATAATGGCAGCTAAAGGACTAAACGAGAAGGGCACCTATTGGAGGGTTGGCAATGGAAGGGATATCAAGATATGGCAAGGATCTATGAGGGCTCAAGGTTCTATCAACTCTGAGGAAAACCTGTCTACTGTCCATGAATTGATCGATCCAGAGACTAACCAATGGAAACTTGATATGGTAATGAATCTATTTTCAATTGAAAGTGCTGAGGAGATCTTACAATTACCAATAAGTTGCACAAACAAACCAGACAAGATGATTTGGAGGTGGACAACAATAGGCCAGTTTAATGTGAAGAGTACCTACCATTTCCAAAGAGATCTAAGAACCTTAGCCAAGGGACAACCTTTTGCTTCAAATGACAGGAGGAAACTTTGGTTTGTGCTCTGGAAACTCAAGATCCCACCAACAGACATAATTTTTGTGTGGAGAGCATGTTTAGAGGGTTTGCCCACCATGCTGAATCTTTTCAAGAGAAAGCTAGTCGATAATCCTAAGTGTCCCATTTGTTTTGCTGAAGAATCTGTCATTCATGCTATTTGGTTATGTCCTGCAGCAAAGGATGTCTGGAGTATGTGTTCCAAACAGATTAAAAAATGTGCTATATGGAAGGCAACTTTTCTTGATCTTTTTGATTATTTTTGCTCTGATTTTGATAAGTGGTGGAGGAAGTTTCAGTAGTGGCAAAAAGGATATGGCAGAGACGGAACACGTTCATTTTCCAATCAGAATTCCAGCATCCTAAAGAGGTCCTTTTGCAAGCTCAGTTAGTTTTGAAGGAGTTGGCTGTAAGTAATACTAAAAATGTCCAGACATAGAATGAAGAAAATAGACAGGCACCAGAATGGGTTCTTCCATCAACAAACTTCATGAAGGTTAATTGGGATATTGCAACAGACAAGGTTAGTAGTCGAATAGGTATTGGCATAGTTCTGAGGGACAATGCATGAGTAATTATTGCTTCATCAAGAACAAATAGGGGTCTCAAACAGGACCCTCTCTTGGCTGAAGCTATTGAAGCACTGCAGGCTACTATCTTCTGTCTTAATTTGGGATGTCAAAACATTATTCTAGAAGGAGATTCTCTCCAAGTTATTCAAGACAATCCCAAAGCCTTGAAGAACATATCAAGCTATGGATTGGTAATTGAAGATATTAAAGAAAAACTGTTTGGTTTCTCAAGTTGGTCTGTTAATCATGTAAACAGAGAGGTTAATCTCCTTGCTCATTCTCTAGCTAGATCGGCTTTGTAGTTACTGATGTAACTGTGAATTGGACTTAATGTCCCTGAGCAGTGTGTTCTTTCTAAGTTATTGAATGAATGCAACTTTCCTTAAAAAAAAAAAATCTCCTAAAGAATATTTTACTCTAAGAATATTTCCAATAGCTACCTACTACTATTGGATAATTAGGTTGAGAAAAAAATAGTTAGGAAATAATAATTTTAATTAAAAATTAAATTATTAATTAATATATAAAGTTTATTTGTAAAATATAAAAAATTATAAAATTATTATTAAAATATGTAATATTATATTATTATTTTGACTTTTGGATGGATAGTCCAATGTAAATTAACCTCTTCAATGATTTTGAGTTTAGCCAAAACCTAACTTTTAGTCAGATTGACAATGGCTAGACCATTGCTAATACTAGATAGTTGTCAAATGGTTAAAAAAGTAATAATATACATGCATCACAATTTACAACATATTTTATAATATATATTATAAAATAAAAATGTTTTGTAAAATATTATTATTTTTATAAAATATTTTATAAAAATATTCCTGATTTTAAAATAATATTATATAAAATGTTGAGAAAAATGATGTGTTTATCATTTTTCATTGTAAAATGTGGTCAGTTTAGAGCATTATCATTAGATTATGTAAAATGCAAAGTCATGATTTGAATAATATGGCATGTTTTAATTTTTGTCTATTCCATTCAAAAGAGATTCTCATGTTAGATTATCTAACTATTAGTCAAAATAATAATAAACTATTATTAATTTAATAATATTGTTATTTTTTTCTAATTTAATTTTGTCATATTTTGCAATTCTACCCATCATATGTTAATTAATAACCAAATTATAATTATCATATAATTGATAGTGACAAATATTGCTTTGGCCGGGAAGACCCAAATATAATTAATTAATTACCATATAAATTTAATTAATTAATTAACATATAAATCTAATTCAAGACCCAAATATAGTTAAAATATGTTTATTGATCAAATTATTGCTTTGTCCTTTGTAGGGGTATAACCGGTCCAGTTCGGTCCGGTTTTAAATATATTTTAGAATCAAACTGGTATATACTAGTTTTGAGATTTGAATAACCGATACTGCAACGGTTATACTCCTAAATTGGTACTTTCGATTTTACTGATTCCGATCCAATTTTTTCAATTTTAATATAGTATTAGTGGATTATATAGTTAGTATAACTATACTTTAGCCATATAGTGATATATAGTGGATTATATAGTAATATAGTATTAATATAACTACTAATACTATAGTGATTTATATAGTTATTTATATATAGTGGATTACTAATAGTATTAGTGTTGGTATTAGTATACACACACACACACACGTGTATATATATATATATATATATATATATATATATAATAGTATCATATATTGATATAGTATTTGATAATGTATGTTAGTGATAATATGCTAGTGATAGTATGTTAATGCCTAACTTATTTATATATTATAATTTATTATGCTATACAATGTATTTATCCTTAATATATATATAGTTTATATTAATAACATATGATCAAATGTTCAATTAAAATTTTATCTTATTTTAATTAACTTTTAATGATAATGTTATATCAAATGTTATATTAAATATTATATTAATTTTATATTATTAGATTATTATTATTATGCATGAATAATATGACTTTAAAATTTAATGTTATATTAATTAGCAATTTAGTATACAATATAAATTATATATAATTATAGAAAATCATATAAAAAATTAAAAATATATATATACAAACCAGTCACGTCTGGTTGGGTTCGGTTTTGAGAAAAATAAAATCGGTATCGAACCGAACCAAACCGAATCCACCGGTTTTGTCTGGTCCGGTCCGGTCCGGTCCAATTCACTGATTTTTTTTTCACCCTTAACTCGTTGTAAAATGAAGACCCAAATATAATTAATTAACATATAAATATAATTGAAGACCCAAATATGACCATGGGATGCTTGCTACTGTAGCGAAAAGTAATATAATTTTGTATTTGGATAATTCAATTCAGGCAATTTTATGTAAAATAAGTTAAATTTTACATTTGATTGACATTTGGATAATCCAATGCCAGTACTATTATTATTTCTTTGTCAATTGACCAACTACTGCATTACAATTTGTTTACAACTTTATCATAAAATAATTTTATTTTGGAATTCAAACCCAATAAATAAAAACGAAAGTAAAAACAACAATTCTGAAATCAATATTTTATTAGATGGTTGTCAAATAATTGTGAAATAGTGGTCAGTTTATCATTTCTCAAATAATTAATCCAGTAATTAATTTTAAAGTGGGTTGTAAAACGACCTCTACTCCTTCAAACTAAAAATGGTACATTAATATTTTCATCATAAATAAATAAACTCATTTGCAAACAATTAAAACACGAATTTATAAAAAGATGTTGAATCAATTGGCTGCCTAACCGTCCTGAAGGGAGTCCACTAGATTGCTGTGGTCTCTGACCAGGTCAGAATTTGCCAGATTTCGACAACCACTAGTAAGATTCTAGTGTAATTCGACGAACTACAGTCGCTGGTCGCCGCGCCCAAGCAGTGTTGATCGTTATTCTCTGCCTTCCGCTTGGGATATCTAAATTGGTGGTAGAATCAGATTGTTTAGTGTTGGTGCAGGAATTATAAGCTATTTAAGAGTCTTTCTCCTCTAATGAAAATCTGATAAATGGGAATCTAATAAAGGATACAAAAGAGATGATGATGTGGTTCACAGGTATGCATGTCCAACATGTCTATAGGGAGGGCAATGGGGTAGCACATAGCTTGACATGGTTTGCATGGAATGTAGATAATATCTAAATGTGGTGGGAACATGTCCCAGCTTTTGTGGATCATGCCCTTTGATTTGATCACTTTGTTCTGTAATGTTTTTTCTAATGAATGAAAGTTAGATTGGTTATTGAAAAAAAAAATTTATCTTATCTTAATTCACTATTCAAATATCTCCTAAATATTGGAAGAATTCTCCTCTCATTAACTTCTCTCTTATTTCACTCAAATATGGTATCAAGTAGCAAAGAGGAAAGATCCATATTTTGCCACATAGCGTCGCAACACAGAGTAAATACTCTCTGCAACTTAAGTCTGGTTTAGGAAATGAGATGAGATGTAAAATTTGTGAATAATATGAAATAGTTTGAGTTAAGATATTTTATTTGTTTTTGAGAAATAAGAAAGAAAAAGTTGAACAGAAATAGTATAAAGTTAAAATATTATTTTTAATATTAATTTTATTTTAGAATTTGAAAATATTGAATTATTTTTTATGTTTTATTTTGAATTTTGAGAAAGTTGTAATGATAATATGAAAAAATTGAAAAATTGAAATTAAAAAATATTTGTGTTTAAGTTATATTTGCGAATGAAATAAGATGAGATGAGATTCTAAACGAGGCCTTAAAAAAAAAACTCTAATAAAGAGTTTTTTTGTGCGCTAGTTGTGGGTTTAGGACCAAAAGAGTTCTAAGCTATACCAATCGATAGCATATGTTTTTTTGTATTTTATTTGAAAATTTAATAAAGTTGTAATGATTGGATGAAAAAGTTAAAATTTAAAATTAAAAAATATTTGTGTTTGAGTTATATTTAAAAATGAAATGGATTCCCAATTGAGGCCTTAATCTCAACCAAACCCCTAACCCTTACCACCTAATCATTTACTAGAGCTGATTTAAAAATTATCATATGCAAAATATTAATATTTTCTCCTACTATTAACTCTTATTTATTCATGGAAAAGAATACACTAGCTCTTTTTCTAAATCTTTTCCTTGCCCTTTCTAAAACAAACCATCTCTTCTATTTACAAGGAAGGAGATCCGATGACAACCCACCCCCACCACCACCCCCCCCCCCCCGGGCGCGAGATGACTTGATAACTATGGATCTTGTACATAGCATTCTTTTCTTTATATTTGTTGCTTTCTTCCTTTATGTCAAAAGTCTCAATCTATTTCTTTCCGGCCACTATATAGTTCACTACACTACAACACTCTCCAATAGTTAATCTTCTAGCTAGGCTGAACTACATATCGTTGTCATACTACCATTTCATAGGTTTCACATAACGTCCAAGCTGCACGAGTCACGTGTCGGAGTACTTCCAATGTCTACATATGTGGCACCCACAACTTCCTCAACCTTTGATATTCAAATCTGCTCCACCAACACCCCACTCCATCCTTACCCATTAGAACATGAACCTCACATTTCGATACAATTCAGTATGCTGAAGTACTTCCAATGTCTAGTAATGTCTTGTTACTAGACATGGCTTATAACCGCAACTGTTCAATCTAAGAGCTAGACTATAGCTGCTTTTTTTAGCAATTGCCTACTTAATTAAACATGGTCCAAAAGCTTAAGTCTGATACTTTTTTAATTTGTTAGCACCAAATTCATTGTAATGGTGCTTTTGTTTAGAGTAACCCTCACTCATTTCTCTTATACCTTTGATTTTATTTTAATATATTGATGGTTACAAAAAAAATAAATTCTCCAACCTATCAAGCTTTATGTCTCGAGCTTGCTAGTATTGTCAAAGCTCACAACAGTGCTGAGAATCCTTCAACTACAAAAAATCATCATAGCCATTTTTATCACTTAAAAAGGGATAGCTACTTATGTTGGGATCACAAAGTCATTGTTAAGATAATTTAAACCTATGAAGAAAAATATAGGAGATCCTATAGCTATTAGCAATTCAAGATGTGATTCACTTAAAGCATATCATTTGCCTCTTATAAGCTACGAGATCCATGTGTTATAGCATGTCACCCACTTCCATCACTTACAATTTGATGTGAGACCATACAAGTAGAAATGAAAGGACCTATTCCTTTTTTAGAGGAGTGCAAACTAAGTTATTTTCTAATCTTTGTATAGCACATCTACATACTCACATTATTGGATCCATGCTGTCAACCGTAAATATCATATAATTTGGAACATGATGCTTGTTTCATCAAAGAGTCCCTTTTTTTCATTTATTTTTCTTATGATATTATTGCCTTGTACTTAAAATATGAAGTATATATTTTTTTATCATGTTCTAAAGTTAACCCTAGTTTTCCATCTCCATTTTGAATAGAATTTCTTATATTCAAACAAAAAGTTTGAAATGGAAAGGAGAATTCGAGTAATGAGTTGACGACTTAAGAGGTTGAGTTCACAAGCTTAGAAAAAAAGTTCTTCATTTTGTAAATGGTTTTAACATGGAAAAATATGTTAATATCATGCAACAATATTTGTATAGGTTAAGATAAACAAATTATGTACACATCCTTTGTGACGCCCTCAACTTCTGCTTGGAATGGAATGGAGACTTAGAGCGTCAGGACATGCAATACAATGTTACATACCCCCATACATAATAGTTATTATGCAATGCATTCTAGTATGCAACTAATAGTATGCAATAATCACAGGAAAAATAAAGGTGAAAGTATAACTTATGCCAGAATAACTAAAAATATCCTAATTCATTCAATATTTGTATAAGTTAAGATAAATATATTATGTACACATCCTTTGTGACGCCCCCAACTTCTACTTAGAATGGAACGGAGACTTAGAGCGTTAGGATATGTAACACAAGATTACATACCCCCATACATAACAGTTATTATGTAATGCATCCTAGTATGTAACTAGTAGTATGCAATAATCACAAGAAAAATAAAGGTGAAAGTATAACTTATGCCAGAATAACTAAAAATATCATAATTTATTAGTGATCATCAAGTTCAAAGTACCAAACGTAGCATAATCTTAGTACAACTAAGGGTCAAAGTCAAATCATCCGTTTCATATGTTCTAAAGCATGAAGTATTTGGGTTATAAACATCAGGATTAAATCCAATCTCCTTTCAAGGTTTGGCTACTCCTTAATCAGTTGGATCCAACGCTCCATCTAGCTCGTCTTTCTTGAGACTTGACACAACTTATATCATTCTGAGTGGAATGATAGTGGTTCCACAAGAGGTGAGATTTACTTAAAATCTCAGTAACTTAAGCAACCAACGTGCACAAAGATAATTAAGCATGAAGAATGATAAATATGCAATGCATGAAATGCAGAAAAATTAGTATGTATGCCTTCCATCCAGACTCCTTAACATTTTCAGAGAAATTTGGACACATGTTTTCATTCAATGAATATTTTTACTTCCATTTTTGAAAACATAAGTTCATCATAAAAATGATTAACAATTCATATAATATCATAATGTGTGGTAACGTCACATTTTCCCATATGCACTGTGAGTACCTGCTGGTGACAGTAGTACAACTCGTTCTCAATGCATTGGTAAATATAACATAACATCATAACATCATAATGTGTACATCCACCAGTATTTGGTATCATAACATATTGACTTCGTTTCGAAATTCTTTAAAAAGAACCCATTGTCAACCCAAGGATTACCACTCCATTCTTAAACACTCCAGAGTGGACAGAGGAGTTTCACTAGGATAATTCCTCATCCTAGCCTTTGGGGTCATAACAAAAATTATTTTCATGCTATACTTGAAAAATAACATGTGCATATGTGGCAAACTTTCATGCAAAAATGACATTTATAAATGCAATATGAAAAAGTGGAGAAAAATATCACATGTCATGTAAGTATGTACTCAATGTATCATATAACATGATGTTTTATGCTCAAAATGATAATTGAAATATGAATGAAACATTTATCAATAATTTATAAATAATCAATCATAGTGTAAGTTATAGGCCAACTGACAAGCTTTCTAAGTAATCTAAAAAATGTGGTAATAGTTGAAATCAAGTGTGTACTAAGTTAGGATTAATATTATTATGAATGAGGTTCAAAATCAAAGGTTTCAAAAATGGGTAGTTACAAAAATATCCATAGACTTTAAAAAATTACCATTAAGGCCTTAATTTTTCACTAATTGCATACGAACTCCAAATTTAACCAAATTTCATGGACTTTATATTTTGGCATTCTAAAACCATCTATACCATTGGATTTCTAAAAATCAAAGTAGAACTTACTCAAACAGTCCCAACCCGTGGCATGCACTTTAGTTGATGCCTAAGTATGTTTTCAACTATCGATCCCTATGAATGCATGCGTATGAGATTTTCTTTAATTACAATCACTAAGGTCTTTAATGATATGATGAAGGCTAATTATTGGATAATCAAGTTCATCTCAATACTTAATCATGGCTAAGAATCCTTACTCACCAACTTATTCAAAACCGATACATGCTTTGATAATCAAAACAAGATTGAATTAAATCCTATCATGGCATGCTTTTAATTGAAAATTAAACCTTCCATAATCATTATAATACAATAATAAATCATATCAAATCATACTTAAGACATGCCATAACTAAATTTTCACTTAAAATCATTTAAACATTCAAACCATCCTTTAATGATCCGATTTTGAATTAAGCATGATAATCTGATATGAACCCGCGGGAAAGGAATCCCTTGAACCCACAATCAATTTGAAAACGCACCCAAGAAAGCCAAAATCAAGTCAATGGATTTTCTACATGATCTTCTTAGCTCTTGATCTTCTAATTAGCCCATTTGAAACTTGCAAATGATCTTTAAGATTAAGCCCACCTTGGTTCCCATCATAATCTTCTCAAAATTTAACCAAATCTCGTACTAACACATGAAAACAAAAATTGACATGCAAAATAAGATCTAGAGAAAGAAAACTTACAAATTTCGTGGCCTTCAAAGCTCTAAAGACAAACTTGCTCAAGAACACTCAAGAACTCATCAAGACTTACTCGGTTTCACTCTATTGCTCTCTAAGGGGGAGAAGTGCTCTCACGACTCAAGATAAAACTTGGAGCTAAGGTGTAGAGGAAATGAGGAAGTAAGGGAGGCACTTATAGGTGGACAAGGGGGTAGAGACATTGGCTTTGATGCATAGTGATTGGGTGAAGTGGGCGGAGTGTAAGGGTCTGAAATGTTTTAGCTTGCTTCCTTAGCTTATGCCACCTTGTGTAGGGGGGATAGTGGCCTGAAACCACCAAAATTTCCTCCTTACTGTGGCTACAATGATCCTGTAGAGGTGGCCAGGTTGTGGGGCATGGTTCAGATGACAAAAAGTCAAGCAAACCACCTATGATAACTGGTGAATTCAAGTGGTTTCACTTGGCAGTTTTTGAGCTTCGGATTTGGGTGGTCTTTGGTGGGAAAAACTGAGTAAAATCTTTCATGATGGCCATGGGATGATGGCTTGACCAAGGCAGATGGTTGATTAAATCTCAACCCAATCGATTCCCACTCAACTAGCCTAAGGGTGCAATCGGTTTGGCTTCTCAGTTTGGTTTGTGAAACCAATTTTGTCCAAGGCTTATTATAGGTTTGAAGAGATCTCATGAGGTGTCTAAGGACCATATTACCCTAAGGGGATACACATTAGCCGATTGATGAAGTTTTGGGGTTTGATATGTCATTTTCCTTAATGACATGTGGGAAGGTTTATCTAAGATATTAATAAGGTCTAATTATGGTGAAATGGAATAATAAATCAAGAAAATTTCATATTAAAAGGTTAAGAAAAAATAAAGACGAAATTAAGTTTCAAAGCATGGCTTAAAGATCACCAACCTCATGTATGTTGATTAATGGTCTTAGCCAACCTTCAAAAGTTAATTTGGGCATTTAGGGTATGATATGGACTTAATAAAACCCATGGTATGGTGTATTTGGCTTTCAACCTAAATAGTGAAATAAACCCAAACATGACTTTGGGCCTTGTGGGCTTAAAAGGGCCAAGTTTGTGAGTTGATGGTGAAGGGCTTTTGGGTTTGAATGAGAGGGGGCCTCCTTTCCAGATTTTGAGTGTTGAAAAGAGATCTCAAGATCCATTAAGATGGGCTTGAAAGGGCAGGCCTTAGCCTAATTGGGCCATGAGTCAATTCTACACCAAGTTTGGCCCAAATGCCTTAAGTCTACCTTATGCTTGGGCAAAAGCTAGCTACTGAATCTTGAATTCCCTAAGGGTTTGGTTCAAGGCTTCTTGGGCTAGGCCTATGGATGTTCTAAGGTCCTAAAAGCCTCATTAAATTCGCTAATGGGCTTGCTTCTCTAATCCTTTGTTTAATGATACTAAGTGCCAAGGTTAAGGCTAACCTCACTATCAACATTGATGTTAGTAATAACCCAAAATTAAAAGCCTAATCTAGAGTGTTTAAGGATTAATCCTAATGGTTAATTAGGCGGGGTGTTACATCCTTCTAATGGTATCACAGCATACTTTCGAAAACAATTAAATACAATTAACTTCAATTAAACATGGAAACATAATATTGTTAGTATAACAGGCTCATATAATATATTTTCATTAGTTGAAATAATTTTATGGATTGATATTGTAACGTATTGCATATTGCAATGAAATAGTTAACTTGAGCTATTCTAGTAGAAACATGCCATTTAGAATATTCAAGTGTTTTCTCAAGAGCTACATTAATCAAAACCACTTACCTTGTAGCCTTACTAAACAACAATTCTTGATCAACTCTTAACTAAGATACTAGAACACTAGAGTTTCAACTGAAAACCTCTAGAACACCACTTGAAACTCTTGTAAAATATATTCCTTTGAAATTCTATTACCCCAAGACATCAAGCTAGAGTAATAAATGATATAATTTCCTTTTGGTATAGGTGCACCCAAAAGTTATAAGAAATCCATTTTACTCACTATTAGTTCTGAACAATACCAACGCTTGCACGATTGCTTATTCTATAAATGGATTTTAATCGTCTTCCCATGATTTTAGTGTATGAAAAAAGAACTTTGATTTAGATCTTGTAAGAATATTACCATACTTATTATGAACATATTCTATAATAAGTATGTCAATATCCTAACCCCCCCCCCCCAAACTCAAGATAATGATGAAGAAATCACGATGAGTTTGTAAATGAGATCACATTGCTGGCCAGGTGGATGATACTTGAGGATCTGATTGAAGACCCAACAAAAAGTGTCTCTGTGGTGGGTGGCACAGGTGAATGATGGGGGAAAAAAGCAAACTGATGTGTGAGATTGATGATGAAAAGGAGGGCAACGACTGATTAAATACATAGAAAGCCTCTGAAAGATGTGTGGTGAACGAAAAGAACACCAAATAACATGTTGAATATGAGACTTACCACGAACAATGATTCTTTAAGTGCGTAGGAAGCCTTGGGAGAAAGTGTGGTGAACGAAAAAGAACATCAAATAATATATTGAATATGAGATTTATCATGAATGGAAAAAACTGCAAGAAACACTTGGAAATCAGTGGCTCTTATGCCAAAATGCCAATGATAGCTTGTATAGTTGACTGGTGGTCTGATATGAGAAAAATCAGATTGAAAAATAGACTTAATTGAGAAAATTTTGTGAGCGATAAAGCTAGTGGAAGATTGCTCTCGTACCATGTAGCAAATAAAATAAAATAAAATAGAAAAGAATCAAAATATATTAAATCAATGATACAAATTTATTTACACAATAAACTAAATATGGTAAAGAATAAGTCATATTACTATACATATTAGAATATATTCAAAGTATGATAATATTCTAATATCCCCCCTCAATCTCAAGATGACGATAAAACGTGGTAAATGTAGATCAGTTGGGTGTCATGTGATTGTAACATACAAAGTCAGAGAGCCAAGGAGAAGCTTTACCTAGCAAGATTGAGAGAGCAGAGAAAGATGCATTACCAGAATGGGTGAGAGCCTAGTTTATTATATCTTGGAGATCAGCTCTGGAGATGGTGAAAGTAGACTTAGAAGACTTACTAAAGGGACCAATGAGAGATGTGGAACTCTCAATATGAGCAGCAGCGGCAGTGGGTTTGGGAGCCTTCGGGCGACATTACAAGTCTCAACAGTGTGTCTTGGACGTTTGCAATAGTGACAATATCCCTGATTCTTGGAAGGAAGGTGAAGAGGGCCCGCCTTGTCAAGAAGCTCTAGTTGAGAAAATGATGAACCAGAATATGTGGTATCCAAGACTAAAGTGGTATGATGGGAACACTATGTCTACAAATGAGTCTTTTCTCAAACAAGCTAAACAACAATCATGTCCAATGAAGGAGGAGGAGTACGATGCAAAAGTTGCCCATAAATAAATTCAAAACCATTACATAGTGCCATAAAAAATTGATAAAATTGAGTCTTATCTCTACACGTAATATATAGTTTCACATCATCTGGATCTCTCTAAGCTGGACTCGAGAGAGAAAGCATATCCCATAAAAATTGCATGTGGGCCAAAAAAAAAAAAATAGTTGAAACTCTAGCTCGGTTCTTGATTTAGCTAACAAAGATCAAGAATCAATTGGTACTCTCAAGAACCATCAACTAATGAGAAGCGAGTGACAAGCATATCCTAGGCAGATTGTGAATCATCAAAAAGGTCAAACAACACACTAATTGTGAAGTGGTAATATTATGAAACTATGTGAGAATTTGATGATAATTACTCTCTCAATCAATAAGGCAAGTATAAAAGGTTTCATTAGACTCAGTAGAGCCCTTAGTGGGGTTAGGAATATCTCGAGTCACATCAAGCCAAAGTTTACGAGTCTTGAGAAAACTACGCATAAATTGAGAAATGGTGTAGTTTGTGCATCATTTTGAGCTATTACAAGAATATTATGCAAAAATAGATTGGAAATATAAATCAGGATGAAAAATTCAGTAGGAAACACCTAATCAACTGTTAGAGTCAATAGTCAAAACTTAAAGGTCAACGGCATGTGGAGGCCTAGCAGAAACTTCTTGCTATGTGTGAGAGAGCGTGAAGACTCCAATTGGAGATCTGAAGGCAATTCTAAGCATATCTTTGTTGGAAGATTCCCTAGTAACCTTTTTTCCCTTTCTACAAGCATTGATAAATATTTCAAGTATTATGTTTCTAGCTATACTTACTGATTTCCAATGCTTTTAATATTTTCAATGCTTTTATCTATTTTTTGCAACTATTGTTGAGACCCTGTGTGGGAACCCTGGATGCCGATGTGTGTGTCAGTGGAGTCAGCGTGAGTCTCTATTCATGGTATGGGACAAAGAATTCCCTGGGACCATTCCGTGAAGCACTACCACGTACATCACACGAGAATGATAATGCCTTGTGGGGAGTAAGGTGGAACGATGTCGTATTTGGCCTCACCTGATAGTCAAGATGTGGGGTCCCCCAACATATCATTTGCTAGTGTCTTTGAGTTGGTTGCGGCCGAGTAGAGAAGTATCCATTGGAAACAAGTTTCAGTGTGCCTATGAGCATGTGTGTGTGCGCGCACGCACACCTATGAGCAATAGAGGGGCTGTGTGGCAAATGAACATTTATTAGTAAAGAAACTTGGCTCAAATAGGCCGAATACTAATTTTTACAAGTTTCATACTTATATGGGGATGGGTAACTCCTCACTATAATAGTACTATTGAGATTTTACCTATTTGTATAAAGAAAGACTATGTCCCGAGAGGGTGAATCCTCGCCATGCCTATATATATATATTAATGTTTTCACTAAGATGGTGATTCCTCGCCAATATTTACACAAAATGTTTTCATTGCATCTTTGGTAGCATTATCTTTCATTAACAGTCTTGTCCTAGCTGTCTAACCTACCTATGGTTTCATTTTATGGACCATAGACTTTGATGTAAGTTTAGACTCTAGCATGATGCCTGAGGAAGAAGCGTTTATCCTGACCAAGTTCTAACTAAGGAGAATAGGATTTGTCTTAGCACCAGTACCCATCGTAGCTACCTTGTGCTTTTCGTAGGATGTGCATTCTGAGCTGAGTGCTCATTTGTAATTTAGTTGACCACTTATGGTGACTAACACTGTGTGTCCTGGATAATGTAATATTTTAAGGTTTATAAAGGGTGAGAAACCTCTTTTGTATGAAGTTTAGTATTCTGGTAAATATTTGTTTACATTATAACTAAAACATGTTTACCGATTACATGTGTAGTTCCCTTGAGATTACTACACAACTAACAATTTCTCTAGGTGTTGAATGATTGGCCAGCATCCTTGACACCACAGAACCTCACTTAGTCTTTCATAAGGGACAAGGTGCCACAACTCCACTAGAAAAAATAAAATAAAATAGGGAGACATTTTTGATTGGGTGATTCAGAAGCCGATACCCTAAGCTCTAAACCCTAAATCCGATACCCTAAACCATAAATAAATAAATATGAGACCATGTTATAGGTACTGAGTATTGACCTGATACCTACATTATATAACTGTATCCACATCCGAATAAGGGCGGGTACGAAATCCAGATACCCGTCTAGATGAACTTGATTTTTCAAGTTCTAGATCGGACAAAAACAAACTAGTCTGGGTGCACAACCCCTATGCATGATGTTGTAATAAACAAATAATGTATTTTTCTTTAAGAAAAATAAGAATGGTCACGTTTTAACTTCCTTAATTAACATACTTCATTCACCGCTTCAATCCCTTAGCTATCAATACGTATGTACGGTACATAACGAAAGACAGCTTGGTCTAGACTCTAAATAGAAAGAATTGATTACCACCTAATTAATGAGTGGCATGCAGGTTTTGATAACATGCCTGATATTTTATCAATAAATAATTTCAATAAAAAATTGTTTGATTTGATTCATGTAAATATTTTAAATAAATGAAAATAAATGAGCAAGTACTAATTTTATAAAGCAAGTATTCAGTAATTTTACATCTAGTTCTTACTTACCTATTTCTTGTCATAACACTTGAAGGAAAAATTAAACATCTCATGGGAAAATAACAAATGAAAGATTAATTACAAGCCTCCTCCAATACAAACGGTCGGTTACCCTTAAGGGTTTACTTAACTCTTTCGTTTTCCATTTAATGGTCAATCACCTTTTCACAAATGTCACTTTTCATAATTCTTTAACTATTATTTTAGAATAAAATTCAAGATTTCTTTGTAGTTACTAAAACTCTTGAAATTTCTTAGAGAATGGAAAATGTGAATGTTCTTTAAGGTGAATTGTCACTCACCCCATCACGAATGACATTTGAGAAAACTTTTGAAATTAGTTCTTAACTACTATGGCTCTTCAAATTTCTCCAGCAAAAATCTCTCTCTCTCCCTCTCTCTTCATTTTCTCTTATTGTTCTTGTAATGATGACCGACTTATTCGGATATGACCCAAACCTGGTGAGACAAGACTATTTCAAATTCATTTACATGATCTGCTCAACAGTATGGTCAACGTTTTCTCAAATGCCTAGTTACTTTAACATCTTCTTTCAATTATTGCTCTCTTCCAAAGTCTTGATGGTCTAGACCTCTCTTCGCCTCCTTGGGTGAAGTATTATCCTATAGGGGAATCCCACATTCTTTATTACCTAGGTGGTTAATGTAATGATCTGAAAGAAATTTGATAGATGAATTTCTTTAGACCTTAGAAACGTTGAGAAATTCTGAAAAGATTTCATGAAACGAGCAATCAATTAGGTTTAAGTCCAATACTATAGTTAGATCTTGATCCACTATGGTGACGGAGTTGCCTGTTTATTCTTAGGCCTTTCAGAGTATAATTTTAAGATAAATATTTGGGATTTTAAGTTGCAATATTTAGTTAGATCTCGATTCACTATGACTATTTAGGACTCAGATGAATATTTAAGATTTGACGGTTCAACAAAAAGCTTGCATTTTTGGGATGAATAGTGGATGGGAGTACCTTTCATTTTTATTAAGGTACTTAGGTGTAAAATTTTGTGAAATGAATTGCACCAATAGGTTCATATGAATATTTAGGATTTTATAGTACGATAAAATTTTTTCAGTTTTTTAGGAGAATAATAACCTTTTAGGAGAGCACCATGAGGCAACTGGTTTAAACAATTGTCAAATTGCCATGTAGGATGTACAAATCCACTTAGATCACTAGGAAAATATTTTAATTAGACACATGGCACAATCTTAACCATCCAATTGCAAACCCTAGGACACATGTCAAGTGGAGGACAAATGTATATGTGTTGGAATGTAAATCAAGCCATGTGATCATGTCTTTTACACCAAACACTATTTGATAAACCAAAAAGGGGTTTTAACCCTAACAAAACCCTAAATCCTTGGAGAAAACTAAAATCCTAAAGCACTCGATTTTGATTAGGCCCCATTTGGATAGTGTGACCAACCACTCATTTTTTTCTCGATTGGTCACAAGTCTAGCCTTGCATTTGAATCTTGAATTGTGGTTTAATTTAGCATATGCTTTTTAAATGGAGCCTAGTATTTTAAAGTTTTCGAAATATTTTACATGTTCAAAATTATTTTAAATGGGGTATTTCTAGTGTTATTGGACCAAGCTTAAATTTTTAAAGTAAGCCTCTTTATATTTTTAGAGCCCCGAAAATAATATAGTTTTAGCAAATAATTTTATTTAAATGATTTTATTTCTTTAGGAAGATTATGTAATATTCATTATTTTATTTTATGTTAAAAACTCTATTTATTTATATGCTTTTATTTCTCTTAGAAATATTATTAAACTCATCATTTTATTTTATGATGAATAATATTATTATTATCTGATCAAGAATAAAAAGTTTGGTTTTAATACTTAGTATATTTACCTTCTATTTACTTTTCTATTTAGTTTGTTTATTCCTCTTAATTTAATCCCAACCGTTGGATCTAGGTTAGGGATCCCTAGACGTAGGGCTAGGATTAAATCCCTAGAAATCCTAATTCCCTCCCTCATTTCCTCTCTCTCTCTCCCCCAACGCCGCGCACTGCCAGCGTGTTAGGGACCCCGGTCTTGTCCCTAAACACTAAGTCCATGAGCTCGCTTTGGTAATGATGGTGACCGAGTGTCAAGCCTTCTTGCTTGGCCTTTGTAGGTATTATGGCAATGATGGGTTCCTAAGTTGATGAAGGTATGATGTTTAGTGATGGAAATGATGATGATGGTGAGTTTGGGTGATCTAAGTGATGTTTAGGCGTGTTTGAGGCAATGGGGAATGACCTAAGGGTTGCTCTTGATGTTGGGGCCACTTGGATGATGTTTAGGGTTAGAATGGTGAAGATAGGCTAGGGTTTGGATAGTGGCTAAGGGGAATTTCGAGATTGGGAAGAGTTGGCTTAGGGTTGGAGTCTAGGATGAGATGTTAGGGTTTGGAAGGGTGTGGATGAATGAGGCTAAAACTCCTAGATTGATGGAGTCTATTTGGGAAAGATAGGAGTTCGGTTTAGGTAGGAGAGATGGAGATGGATGGTGTTTGAATGAGTTTAGGGTTGTTTCTTGAGTTTAGGGATTTGGAGATGGAAGATGGGATTTGAATATGGCAAGATAGGATGATAGTCTTTGATTGATTTCAGTGATTCTAGGGAATAAGTGGTTTGAGGGATTGGATATGGAAGATGAGATTTGGTTATGGTAAGATAAGGAAGGTATGATTTAAATATGGCAAGAGGTGGGAAGTCTTTGGTTGACTCGAGAGATTCTAGGAATAGAGTGATTCTAGGGAAGTTGAGTGATTGGAGGGATTGAGATTCGGTTTTGGCTATTGAGGTAAGTCTTGGTTGGCTAGAGATATTGTAGGGATGGAGAGATTTAAGAGATTGACAATGGGTTGACAATTCCTTAAATCAAGGGATATGGATTTGGAAGATAGGTTTGGGATGATGGGTAAGGTGGCTAGGGTTGATCCTAAATGGTAAGAGGCATGAGAGTTGTTGGGAATTGGGAGTTTGACTAGGTCAAAGGATGGATTTCGAATTTTGATTATTTGGGAGATGGGATAAGGATTCCTAAGTGGTAGGAATTACCTTATGGGAGTCTAGGGTTAATTTGGATGAAGGGTGGCTAGGGTGAGGATTCCTCAAGTTTAGGAGATGGTTTTGAGATTGGTAGGATTTGTGAGATTGATTGGAATGAGTCAACTTTTCCTAAGTTAAGGAAGTTGCCTAGTGGGACTCTTGAGGGGTGGCTAGGGTTTATGGAAGACAAGGGTTTCGGCTAGGGCTTGGTTGGATGGATGGAGGCTAGTTTTGGTAAGTGACTAATATGGGAAGATGAGGAAATAAGGGAAGTTTCGGCTAGGTCAAGTGTGGGTGAGGGAAGGCTATTTTGGGAAGTGGAGCTTATGGTGTTTCGGCTAGGGTTATGGAAATGATAGAGGCTAGGTCTTATGGTAGTGATGTGTATGGAAAGTAGGGCAAACAATGTGTTGGCCGAGATATGTGAGTGGAAAAGATCAAATGAGTGAATGGATTGTGTTTGTGGTATGAAAGGATGCAAGAAAATATATAAGCAATAGAAAAGTTATGAACAAAGGATGAATGGACTCAACAAATGAATATGAAGACTCTCTTTATGGATTTTATGGATATTTTGTGAAACCGAAGAATACTAAGATTGAGACTTAGGATATCTTTGATTTGCAAGAAAGTAAAGATGAACAAGATGGAAAACATAAGAACAAAGATAAACAATGGAATGGAACAAAACAATATTCAAAAGATAGATAGATAAATCACCATTGATTCATGAATTGCACAATGATGAAATAGGATAGATTGAATCACACCTATTCACGAATTTCAAGATGATGATCCTCTACTAGGGATTCACGAATTTCACACAAGTAGCCCAAGTGCTAAGCACCGAAAGGTGATCTCAAGAACAATAATCCACCCAGTTAGGGATTTACCAAATTGTCAAAAGATGTGAAAGAAATGACTAAGGGTGCTATTTATAAAAGTTACAACTTGGAAACTCTCAAAAGGCCCCTTTGCAATAAAAGAGATAAAATAAATAACATAAATAAAGATAGTGGCATGGACCACATGGTCGTGGCATGCATGAGCCAAGGCATGTCCAACGACTGTCCGAGGGGCATGTCCCTGACATGGTTAAGGCATGTGCGGCATGGCTAGAGGCAATTTCTCTAGGGGGTCTAACACAGCGACTAAGCTCGCCGCCACTCCTCACCAATTGACCACCCCTTCTCACCTTTCATGGTTCCTCTCTCTCCATCTCTTGATTTGTCTCTCTCTCTCTCGGCTCCTCCCTCCCGATCTCATGGTTTCTCCCCTCCCTACTGCCTAAAATCACCGTACAAGGAACCCAGATCAACCCAAGGCCACACCCATGCCCTTTACCTCACGGCCTTGCTGCCACCACCCACGGAAACAACACCGTCGAACGCAAACCCCCATCCCTTGCCACACCAGCCACCTCGAGCCACAGTCGTACCCCTTTCAGCCCACGATAGTACACTCCATCCCTCTCTCTCCACCGTGTATTGCCACACTAAGTAGTCCCTGCCATCACCGTGAGTCATCCAGCCCCCAATAGATACCACCATAGTCCCCTGCTCCCTCCTCAACCCAACTCCAGCGCCCATGGCCAACCCTAGCCCTTATTTTAAGGTCACGGTAGTGACCACCAAGCCCAACCTAGCCCTTCCTTGCACGTACTTAGTCAACACCTGAGACCACCGGATAGCAAGCAGCACGCAGCGATTCCTGCCCCTCACCATGGTATAATTTCTATCTCGTTCTCCCGATGATTTATTATGTTGTGAAGTTGAAATTGAAATGGTGTTGTGAATATGTTGTGTTGTGGATGGTGCGTCGTTGTTGGTATTTGTGATTTGTGAATGGAGTAGTTGTGATGTGGCTATGTAATTGAAGTGATGGGCATTATTGTGTAGTTGTGTTGTGGCTGTAAGTAGTGTGAAGTGGCAGGGTTGTTGTGCAGTTTGTTGTAGTTTGTTATATGGTAGTGTGCTATGAAGTAACGGGGTTAGATGTGAAGTTGTGATGTGGTTCTACTTGTGAAGTGTTGGGATGGTTGTATAGTTGTGAAGTGTGTTTTGTGGTTGGAGTAGTTATAATGTGGCTGTGTAGTTTGAAGTGACATTCATATTGTGCAATTTGTGTTGTAGCTGTGTGTATTGTGAAGTGACGGGGTTATTGTGTAGTGCGTGATGTAGTGGTGATATAGTGGTATGTTATGAAGTGACGAGATTATATATGGATCATTGTGCAATTTGTGAAATAGTATGATGCTATTTAATGTGATGATATGTTGCGTAGTTGGCGATATGGTTGTATGTTGTGATCTGTCGAGTGAAATGTTGGGATATACTATGTAGTTTGGTTGTGCTATGTGAAGGGATGTATTGGTTGGTAGGAAGATTGTACAAGCGAGTGTTTGGGTAGACTATATGTTGATCTTTGGTGATGAAAGGGGTAAGGTACATGTATAAATTGGTTGGACGCATGTGCCGGACAAATTTACCATATGTAATGGATAGTTTGTCTTGCGCATGAATACACGATGTTTAAGCCTCAAAGTTGTTTTAAAGTTGTGTATTATGTTTAGTTAGATTATGCATGAATGGAGGAAGAGATGTATGTATATAACTTGGTTCAAGTTATGCATTGAAATAGATGGTTTGGTAGGAAAAATGTGATGATGTGATGAATGCATGAAAGTGCACTTTAAATACCCAATTATTGGACTAAAATGCTAAAATTTGAATAGAAATCATATGAATTAATTTGTATTTTTGAATTTAATTTCTATTTACTTTGAGATATTTCTAAGCACATGTTTATATTTAATTTCAAAATCCATAAAAGAGAGAGCTAAAGTCCAGTCAAATTCAATGGAATTTTTCAATTGGAATAATTCCCAAGAGTTTTTAATGAAATATGACTTTTGAATTGAGCAAGACTTTCAAATAATAAGAACTCTTTATTTTCAATGTAAGCTGACTTTTAATGTGAATAGAAGTGTTCAGCAAAACAAGGATGCTTCAACATGAGAAGACTTCAATGTTGGGATAAATTTCCACAATATCAAATAAAGGATAACTTCAAATAAGGTGGGTTTGAAAGTAATTTGGATAAAAAAAAAAAAAAACAAATCACAAAAGGAAACTGCAAGAAATCCAAGTCCAAAATGCGCTAGGAGACAGCTTGGACATTCCCTAGTGTTTTGATCATAACTTTCCACCCACACATCCGATTGATTCGATTCTTGATGCGTTAGAAAGCTTAAAGGACTAAAAATGCATATCTAATAAGGATGTCTAAAGTTTGACTCTTGAAGTGCATACGCGACTGGCAATCTTAGTCCTAAAAGTTAGGCAATTTTTTTATGCTAGAATCATAAAAACGTTAGGGTTCTTTTATATCCAAAAGAAGCATATCATTAGAAGAGTTTTGAAGGGAGGGGGTACAGTTCTAGAGAAGAGAAAAATACCATTTTTACATTTTAAGTTCTCCCATGGACAACTAAATCTTGAGTAAAGGCTAGTGTAGAAATTAATTGGTGAAAATACTTTGACTTTATTTCAATTCAGAGATTAAGTGAAAATACTTTGACTTTATTTCAATTCAGAGATTAAGTTTTATTGTTTAAGATTCTAGGATTAAATTTTAAATTTTTTTGAATTTTTATAAGTTTGAGATAATTATATTGAATCTTGCTATGATTTGATTTCGTTGAGCTATAGAATTATGAACATATGATTGTGACTTAAACAATTGTTTTTCATGTTTATGAATATAATGTCGTCTTTAGATATGATATTCATTTTTATATATGAAAATTGTGGTTTGTAAATGGATAATAGATTGTAGAATTAAATTTGAGAAAATAGATGAATATAATGTCATATCTTCCAATTAGGAATTTGGTGCTATAATTATTAATTGTGTATATCGTTTGGATTGAAAAACTCAGAGTATTGGATTTGGTTGATGAAAGCCCAAAGCTTTACTTGCATTTTTATATGTGCCCTAATTTCATTTTAATTGCATGCTTTAGGTAGAATTTTCATATTCTTATCATACTGTAATTTAATATTTTCCTTTAAGCTTGCATCTTGTAGTGTTTCTTTTTTGACTCCCTATGGATCGACACACTGAATTATACTAAACCATCGTGTAATAGTTTGGACGTAATCAAATTTTGGCACCGTTGTCGAGGAGTACATTGTAAGAATCGATACAAGGCATAATTTATTCCAATAGTTTGTAAAGGCAGTAACTTCATTCCCTCTTTTAGCTTGCTCCATTATTATTTTCTTTCTTTCTTTCTTTTCATAATATTTTTAATTTTTAGTATTTTGTTACCTTGCATGCACATATATAGACACCTTGGGTAGATTTGCTTGTAGGCCTGTGTTAGAGTCAAAATCAAAATTTTTAAATCCTTTATTTCTCAATCCATCTAGTCCTAAAGAAATGAGTGACCACGAAGATCAACCCACTAGAACTCTTCAAAATTACCTCCACCCTACACGCACAGTCACACCATCATGCGTCATAATTCCAGCCAATACTTGTCAAATTGATTTTAAAACAGGGATGATACAACTACTTCCCACCTTTCATGATTTAAAGAACGAAAATCCTTATTTGCAGATTAGGGAGTTTGAGGAAATAGTTTCAACTTTCCATAGTCATAATGCTACAGATGATGTTGTGAGACTTAACTTCTTTCCTTTCTTTGAAGGATAGAGAAAATAGCTGGTTGTACTCTCTAAAACCAAGATCAATAGGATCATGGAATGAGATGACATAGGTCTTCTTTAACAAATACTTTCCCCAACATAAGACCAATGTTTTGAAGAGGCAGATCTGCACCTTTGCACAAAAGAATAGTGAAACTTTGTATCATGCTTGGGAGAGGTTTAAGGAGTTGTTAAATATGTGTTCTCACCATGCGTATGAGAATTGGCGCTTAGTCAGTTATTTCTATGAGGGACTTACACCTAGAGAGCACTAATTCATAGAGATGATGTGTAATTGTGAGTTTTGCAGAAAAGTCCAGATGAGGCTATAGAATATGTAACAACCCGATTCTAATATTAGACTATAGATACATTTTATGTATTTTCTTATAGCTATAATATTTTCTATTATTATTATTGTTATTTCTATTATTATTATTATTACTATTATTATAATTACTATTATTATTATTATTATTATTTTTTATCATCAGATTTATAGAAGTATAATTTTAGAGTTTTACCAACATTAAAATTCCTAGATCTACTCATGGTTGCACTCACACTCACATGCACATGCACATGCACGTACGCCTCTTACCCTCAGTTTGCATACCGATCATCTTAGAGGTTGTATCCTCGTGGGATTGGGTCTCCTAGGTGTAGCCAACTTCAACTCGAGTAGACTTCCGGTTGGTTCACGTCTTTCACCTTCCTCTAGCCTATAAATTTCACTCGGAACCTCCTGTAACACACACAAAACTCATCACAGCACCACACCGATACAACCACAGCAGAGAACCCACATCTCTCGTTCATCTCGGTTTCTCCCTCTCTCAAGCTTTCGGTCTCTCTTTCCAGCCCAAGCAACACCACAGAAACAAGAGAAAACTCCAAGCCGAACTCCTTTGAAGCCCAACCACCCCATGCCCTCCACTTCATGCACAGCCTCTAGGCCACGTTTAGGAAAAACAACCGAAGCCTCCCTCCCAGTAACCAGCAGCCACCCACACGGAAACCAACCCAAACTCCTCCACGTCGCCTCCCCAGCACCAACCATCACTCATCCGCATCACCGGTACCCAGCACCCGAAGCCAAGCTCCACGCACGGCAGCCCATGTTTTTCACATCGAAAAACAGAGCACCTCCTCTTCCCTTCGCAAGCTGCCCAGCCGTGAACCACCTCGTGCAGAGCACCACGTAAACCAACGGCCAGCCACATCTCTTCCACCTTGTGCCGACTCGTATGCCGAGAACCACCACTGCCGAGAACCCAGCTCAACAGCGTTGTGGCCTCTTGCACCCGTAGACGAGCAACTCGACGCAGGTCCAAGTGGTTTTGCCAGCCACCTCAAGGACGTCGGGGCACCACCACGGTGCCAGAAACCGCCGACCAGCACGACCGCCAGCCACCCATAGCCGCTGCACATTAGCTTCTCCTCCACGGTGAGCCCCTGCTTCGAAGTCTCCTTCCCACTCTCCTGTTCTCTACAGAATATATATATATATATATATATATATATATATATATATATACATTTAGTTGCTTCTAGGTTTTAATTACGTAGTGCATGTGCTAAAATAGGTTTACTTATATGCCTTTTTAATCCGTGTTTTAAATATTTACATGTATAACCTTATGTTTAAATATATGTTAATTATGAATGTTAGTACTTCATTTTATTTGAAGTGGAGTTCAATATTTTGAGTTGAGTTTAATTTCATTAGATAAATATATGAATTTTAAGATCATTTTTATAAGTAATGGTTAAGGAATTTGAAATATATTTTAAAATATATCTTTGAGCCTAATATTTTAGTTGATTTTCCTTTGTATATATTGTAGGATTTTAATAAAACTATTATGTTATTAAGTATTAAATTAAGATTGAGTTATATTAATAGCCTACAATAATTTTATATTGAATACTATTAAATTTATTTGTATATATATATATAGATAAAGTTATATATTTAATAATATTGAAAGATTTGATATTATATTAGTATTTAAATTTCAATAGTTAATCATTTATTTTAAATACTTTAAATATATGTTATGAAGTGAACCTCTAATATTTTTATAGTAGATTTTGATATATTTATGCTATTGAAGTGTACATTTTCAAAATAAAGAAATATGTTAAGAATATTTAAATGATATTAATATTTATTAGATTTCTCATAAAATTAAATAATTATGTTAATCATGGGAAAGTAAATCTATTTTTAGAATTGAGATTTTTATGACTTATTTAAAATAGCCCAAGTATTTTACTAAGTTATAATATGTTATTAGTATTCTAAGTAATTTGAAGATATAAGAATTTATTGATTTTATGGTGTTAAGCAAGAGGTTTATTTGACTATCTTCTAGATTAGGAATTTAATTAAGTGAGACATTAGGACATGGTTTCCTAGACAGATTTAGTGACGTTTAATATTTTATATAGGTGACGAGCTACAAAGTGAGATTCAGGAAGTAGCGTTACGAGGTAAGTTATTTGATCACAAAATTAGGATCATCACAGTTTAGCTTATATATAAGTATTATTCAAGCCAGTTCATTGATAGCCAATTTTTATGTATCACTCATGTCATATGCAAACATGTCATCTTACATAGTACACGATCATGTCATTGCGCATCATGTTCAGATTCAGAAATTATAATTACGTATGTATTATGTCATGCATCTCATGGTCATAAGACACCTAAGCTATCTTAAGTTCAAGTGCAAAATAAAATCAGTTCCGTTAATCAGATGGCCATTCAGATGCATGGTACCAATGCAATTCAGTTTCAGGGTAGATGTGCAAGCCACGGACTCAAGCGTGGTCCACCATAGTATGCCAGAATACTATCAGCGGCTCCCCTCGTGGCCACGAGACGTAGGGCCGGTGCACAACCTCGCACACAGGGTTAAGTGTGTTGGCCAGTCAGTTCAGTCAATTAAATCAGAACAGTCAGTTAAATCAGTTCAGTCAGTTCAGTTAAATCAGTCAGTTAATTCAGATAAATCAGTCATACATAAACATCAGTATGATCAATCATGAATTTTAAGCTCTCAGCATGAAAAACTTTTATGAAAATCTTATGTTTAGTATGTTAACATTGTGATGGATTTCTTACTGAGTATTCGACTCATTTTAGTTTGTTTTCATGTTTTTAACCACCCAGGTGAGGATGATGATTATGAGCAGATAGACCAGGATTAGAAGGAGTATTTATTTTAGTTTCAGACCTTTTAGAAGAAATTTATTTTATTGCCTTATGACACGACTTTTTATTCAGTTTATTCAATTAAGTTTTTTTTGAAGACATTTTTATCAGACAAAGTTTTATGAAATAAATCCTAAAATTGTTTTCTTAAATATGAGATCTCTTGCCGGGTTTATTTTATGAAAAACACGTGACACTCCTAGCCTACGGGAATGGAGTGTTATAGAATATCTCATTGAGCTTGCTGAAAAAGCTCATATTAGATTGGACCTAGTGCTACTAAGAGTACAAATAGGTCATGGCTTGCTGGAAATCCAAATAATGGTGAAATTTACCATCGTATGTGAGATGATAACCTAAAAGCTAAGGTGGAGGTGCCTACTAGGGAGTTAGAGGTGTTAAAAGCTAAGGAATTAAAGTCAACACATGGCTGCTTGTGTAGAGTCCCTTTGACTGTGTTTTGTGTGTGGTGGGGTAAATCATCTAACTCAAGAGTGCCCCTCATTTGCTTAAATTAGGGGAATGTATGAGGAACAATGTAATGTCTTAGGTATGTACAAGAAGCCTTTTGCACATTTCTCTGATACCTACAATCCGGGATGGCATAATTACCCCAATTTTAGTTGGAAATCTGAAAACCAGCAACTTGCACTAACACCTAGAGCTTACCCTGCACCATATCATGCATCTTCTTCTTCTTCTAAGAACCCCTTATAAGATAATTTATATGCTTTTATTGAGACTCATGGTAAAACTAATCAAAAGTTTAGGTTATGTTTAGGGCAAAGATGAGATTTCTCATCTCTATCTCTATCTCATCTCATCATTAAAATTTGTTTAAATTTCCATACAAAATATAATAAACAATTCAACTTTTTCAAATCTCAATTCAACTTTTTCAAATCCCAATATTTTAAATTAATATTTTAAACTTTTATCTTAACACTATGCAAAAAATTTTTAAAAATTCTCATCTTATCTCACATACGAAGCATAACCTAAGTCTTTGATTACGCAGGTTGTTGAAGAAAATAAAGAGATAAAGAGCCATGTATCCAAGTTGATGAGCTCATTGAGTGTGAATGAGCGTGGTAAGTTTCCTTCTCAAGCTCAATCGACACCCTAAGGTCAACATATGACACAAGAAAATTTGAAAGATGTCAATGCTATTGTGACACAAACTGTTAAATCCTTACACATCCTAACAACTGATAAATTAGAAGATGTTGAAAAGAATCAAAGCAATGGTGGTGCCAAGCTGCCCAAGGAAGCCGAGGTAATAAAGAGTCTAGTTAAGATACCATTTCCTCAAGCTTTAAAATCGAGTATGTGAACTTTGGATCCTAGTAATGAAATCTTAGAAAACCTCAGGTAGGTAAAAATTAACCTCCCTCTTTTGCATGTTATTAAACAAATTCCTACTTATGCAAAAGTTCTAAGAGACTTGTGTACTGTTAAGCGAAAGCACCATGCTAAGAAGATAGTATTTCTAACATAGCAAGTTAGTGCTCTAATTGAGAAGTGAATTCCTCCTAAGTACAAGGAGCCTGGTTGTCCAACCATTGCATGTAATATTGAGAATCATGAGTTTGGGCAAGCCTTGCTAGGTTTAAGAGCTAATGTAAATTTGATGCCTTTTTCCATTTATTTGATGTCCACTTCTGTTGTACTTAAATTGGTTTACCATTCAGTTAAGAAATCGAGAGGGATAGTTGATTTACTACCTTGTTGATTTTTTAATTTTGGGCACTCAGTCAGCTATTGAGTCTGACTCTAAGATTCCTCTCATATTAGGTAGGCACTTCTTTGCTACGGTTAATACACTTATAAACTGTAAGAATGGACTGATGAAATTATCTTTTGGAAACATGACCATAGAAGTCAACATATTCCACATCAGTAGGCAGCTCGAGGAGCATGATGAGTGCCAACAAACGTACATAATTGATGCATTCACTCGAGAGGAGGAATTTGACATCACCATCAATGATAAGAAAGGAGTGGAGAATGTAGTGGTCGACCATCTCTCAAGGCTCACATTTGAGGACACCACCAACCCCCAATGTAGACTTAACACCACCATGAAAGAAGTTGTAAAAAATGATGTAATAAAGTTGTTGCAGGCTGGTAAGCTTAGAAAATTTCAGCTAATCGAGTTTAAGGAGTTAAGAAACGATGCTTATGAGAACTTTAAAATCTATAAGGCTAAAATGAAAGCGTTTCATTATAAAAATATTCTTAGCAAGACGTTTAAGCCTGATGATTGAATATAGTTATACGATTCTAGACTTCACAAACACTCAGAAAAACTTTGGTCTAAGTGGACTAGCCCTTTTGTAGTAAAACTTGTTTTTGAAAATAGGGCAGTAGAAATAAAGGACCCTAGGGATGGCCGAGTCTTTAAAGTAAATGGTCAATGCCTAAAAATACTTATTGATAGACAAGTTTTTGAAGTGGAAGACATTCCCCTTACAAACCTGGTCTATCAACCTTGACCTCATCATGCAAGTATATTTTTATTTATTTATTTGTTTGTTTGTTTTCTTTTCTTTTGTTTTCTTTCTGTTCATTTTCTTTCTTTTTTGTTGTTGTTGTTTTCTGTTTGCAGGATAGTGTCATTTCACCATTTCAGTTAGCCATCTCTTATGCTTACCGAGTTGCCCACGTCACACATCAGGTGTATTCTATCCTCTTCAGTTACTATCCATTCAATTTTAATTCTTAAACATTGAGGACAATGTTTCGTTTAAATTGCGGGGTGATGCAAATTATGCATTTACAGATGTTTGTTGAAACTCGGTTGCACTTTTACATGTGACTTAATGTAATGACCCAAACTTTTCGTAAGCATGGTTTCTAGATTTTGTCCTTAATAGTCGTGACTTATTTAGGAGCCTTAGTTATTTTTGTAAGGCATTAGAATTCTTGAAAGGGTAATTCGAGCCCAAGGGAGAATTAGCTTTAGAATGCTAAGTGAGTTTGGCCTTGTCTAGAAATTTAGGCCCATTTGGCTTTAGGCCCAAGGTCTAGATTTGTGTCACAAGTGCCATGTGGCATGAAAATAAGGTAATATGAATCTAGACTTGATAATGGAATAAGGGAGAGTGGGAAGTGTAGGAGAAATTGCCAAAAGGGTGGCTTACACACCTATCTTGGAGAATTTGCCACTTGTCATTGTGTAAGAAAATTTCTAGATGATCTAAGAGACAAAAGAAAACTAGGGGAGGCCAAAGTAATTTCGGCTAGACCTATGTCTTGCCCCATTTCGAGTTCCTACGAGGTTATCTAAGGAAAATGAGCTTAAGGAAGTGAAAAAGGGGCTCTTCTAGGAGTTTTGCATGGGAAATCCGAATGGTGGTTCTTGGATTTCGAATTTAGTCAGATAATGCCAAGTGTCAAGCATGCAAGGAGTTCTAGAAGGGAAAGGTGAAGAGACAATTGGATGGAAGGACAAGAATGCCCTTGAGATTTCGGCTAGCACACTTCCAAGTGCTATGTCTCTTTGCATTTCTCACCTAGAGAAAATTGGACCAATAGAAAATGGAAGGTCACCTGGGGAAGGAGAGTTGGAAGGTGAAACATCACCTTGGGAAAGGAAGGATGAGGTGGACGGCAAGCCTATGGTATGAGCCCTTTTGCCACTTGTCATTCATGCAAGGGATTGCTTGTCTGGGAAAATTGAGAACCATATGTTATTTTACTTTACTACCGTTAGAAGAAACACCCAATTAGTTGCAGGAAGGAAGGGCATACAAGGAAAACTAGAGGGGTTCGGCCAAGGAAAGAGAGAGAGCCCACATGCCAACCCAAAATGCACCTTCCCAATGCAATCTACATGGGGAACTCCAAGGGGTGTCTCGGCCAAGGTGAAAGGAAGAGCAAGAAACCTTGCCACTTGTCTTACATGCAAGGGTTTCCAACTACCAATGAGAGAGTGAGGGATCTTCTATAAAAGGGAGGAAGATCATATGCCCAAGGCTTCTTCCTTTGGCAAATTTTGAAATCCATAAGCTTTTGCCCTCTTCACTTAGTTCTCTCGTACTTTTTTGAGGATTCTCTCCTTTTCTCCTCAACCAAACAATAGGATTGTTCTATTCCAAGAAGGGATTTTCGGCACACTAAACCTAGCAAAGGTAAGAATCGGTTTCTCTTCTAGAGTTACACACACACTACTTGTTCAAACCAAAAATGAGATTCAAATCTCATTTGGTCAAGATGGAAGCTAGAAACGTCACTTTTCTTTCGGTTTCTTGAGAAATGGTTTTAGGGTTCTTGTGAAATCTTTGGTGCCGATTATAAAAGTGAGTTTTGTTTACTATGATTTTCAGCCATCACTCATAGCTTTGGTTATTTTAGGGTTTTCTCTATTCTAAGAATGAAATGAAGATGGTTTTACTCCAAAACCCTAAGAGGCCAAATAGAAGTAGGTCTTAGAAACTTACACTTATACTCAAGAACAAGAAGTGAAGTTTTTTTTTTGTTGTTTTCTAATATGGATACTCGGATTTACAGCTTGTTTTTTGTCTCATTTCGGGGATTTTTGTAAGTATACACTCAACCTACTTTGGTTAACACTTGTATATGATTGTGTAGACTATTTTCATTCCATGTTATTTTGATTGGTTTATTTCTTGCTTGATTATTGATAATGTTTCGGTTTTGACATGTTTAAAATTGAAGAACTATGTGCTTTAATGTTTCAACCATAACATGTGTTGTATGTTTCAGATCCTGGCTAAATGTCATGATTCCATGTTTGCTTCATCATGCTTTGATTTCCTATGTTATATGCTTGAAGATTGGAATATGTTTGAGTGATGAATTTTATGATTTATATCCCTATGTGTTTCCGCCTAAGAATGTTTCCATGATTCCATGAATAAGTTTGGATGTTTCTTGTATTCTATGTAATCATGCTATGATATGAACATGTTATGCTTGGTTAATTCATGCATGGCATCCCATATGTTACATGTCAAGTATAAGTATGAAGTTCTTAAGTTCCATGTCTCATGCATGTGGGAAATATTTTCTAAAAGAAAGTGGTTCTTTTTAAAAGAAAAAGAGTCAAAACTTTATCGCGAACAGTAAGGATGGTGGTAAACAGGGATGGTGGTAGAGTTGCGCCTATGATTCTTGCCTATGGTGCATACAATAGGGATGGTGGTAGAGTCCCGCCTGTGATTCCAGCCTACAATGCATATGGTAGGGATGGTGGTAAGTAGGGATGGTAGTAGAGTGCCGCCTGCGATTCCCGACTACAGTTCGTTAATGATATGATGGCTAGCGGGAACACGCGGCCTAAGGAGGGGAGCCATGATGTGTCCACCCTCTAAATAAGAATAGGAGCTTATGTGTTAAGAGTCACTTGGTGAATCTTGTGATATGTCTATGTTAAGAAAAGCTTCTGATTAAGTTCAACATGAAAGGAAAGCCAAAGAAATTTTCTGAAAAGATCAAAGTCTCTGTACAAGTCTTTTGAAATTGGTCAATGCATATATCAAGTTTCTGTTTAAAGTCAAGTACATATTTCATGCATGCATTTTATGATGTACCTCTTGTATACTTATTTTGATTAATGTATGTTGTGTGATTACTTGCTGAGATTTCTCGAAATCTCACTGTGGTAGTTTACACTACCATTCCCCAAATTGGAATGGTAGAAGTTAATACAGGTACCCCGGACTCCCAGGAAGTATGAATGTAGATGGTTCCACGCTGGATGATGAGTACTCTATACAGGCTCGTTCCGACTTTTTGAACTTTGATAGGCTAGTAGACAGGAAGATCGCTTGCCTTGGGCAATCATCGAAGCCCACACCTGACCCGAAGGAAGTAACTAAGGAATTCAAGTCTTCTCTGCCTGAACGACTGAAGTCCTATGGAGTCTTTTGGTGCTTGGCACCTGATGGGACTTTAACATTGAAGGAAAAATAAAAATAGCCATTTTGTTTAGAAGAAGGAAAAAAAAAAGAATATGGGACTTATGGCTTTTAGGCCTCAACTTTTGGAGATACTTTATATTTTGATATGGTCCCGTATGTTTTGGAAGACAAACTTTAGTATCTGATACATTGGGATATTTTGTCTTCTGTTATATTTCTATGGATATGGACAAAGTGTTAATACTTTAGTAGTTAGTACCATGTACTATGCAATTGCTATTTTGGCATTGCTTAGAATTTTCGACCTTTATTCATATCTTGCTGCAACATTATATTGCATACTACTAGTGTACTTAGGCGCATAGTATATTATTTGTCATGTACGAGGGGTGTGTAGCCTTGTATTGTATGTCCCGATATTTCAGTCTCCGTCCAGTTCCAAGCGGGGGCTGGGGGCTCCACACTTAATTTTTTTAAAATTAGCATCACACATAAATTCTTTCACATGTGTGCTCTTTCTCATACATAACCATCTTAGTGAATCCAATAAACTCATCTTGATCTTTATGTTGAAGTATTCACAAGATATCTAATGCACTCATCCAAGTTTTGTAGTAAGATGGTGCTTTAACACATATATCTAGAGAATTATTTTGCTTAAGTATTTGTTTAAGTTTTGGAAAGGATTGAGAGCCAACAAATGCTGAAAATTGTGATAAGCATTCATTGATTTTTTTTTAATTGGGCACTTCTTTTGAGAATATCATTGCATGGTTTGTGGTGTAATGGTAGATATACTTGGGATATGATGAAGGTCAACTTATGGTAACATTTGATCCTTTCAAACCAACCCTTTCAATTATAGACCCGTAGTAGCCAACTTTGAGCCAAGAAACATATCGCTTTTTTTTTTTTTTTCCTTCATATACCTACATTATCCATACCTCTCCACATTGGAGTCTAACCTATACACAAAACTTTCAAGTGTGTACTAGATGTGTAATTCTTTTCTTTGTGAAGAATAAAAAAAATAAAAACAAAGGGATGACCACGAGTTACTAGTTGTTCTAGTTAGTTAGCTTCAAAGATAGAAATATCAAGACTGGGTAGAAATAGCAAAATACCAGGATGACATATAATTGTTCATCAAATTATTCAAAAAAAAAAGAAAAAGAAAAAGAGGCATTATTCGATGATTTGAAAGGCTGAATAGTACATCAAGTGAGGAATGTGGTTTATTTAGATGTTTAATAAGATTCCTTAGATATGTACTTGGAAGTTTTTGAATCATTTTCTTTCATTCCTTTTTTTTTTCATATAGCCTAAGCTAAGCCACATTACAACTTTTGTGTTGACCGTTCTGATTCCAAGTAAGCTTGTGGAAAGAATGGTTGAATTCTCACTTGTTAGTGTTCCTATCATAAGATCAATGCTTGTCTGTTGCTTGCTCATAATTACCTAAATCTCCATGTTATTGTATGTATACCACTTGTCAACTCCATAAATAAAGCCCTTACGGGAAACACTATTATACTCGTGAGTTATGGAGTTGAACCTTTTGTTTGAGATATTTTTGATGTTGTATGTGTCAAGGTTAGTGGTAAGATGGTTATGGCTTGGAGAACACAAATACTCTATGAATTGCTATATGGGGATTGATCTTGATGGGTTATTGGATTCCTTAGATTGTTTTGATATGTGAATATGAAAAGTGTGAATTGGTGGCCCATTTTTGTTCTTTCTTGTCTTTTTCATCTCTTTTGCATAGAAATAGCTAGGGACTAGCAATAAGCAAGTTGAGAGGTGTGATGAGTGCACGAAAGTGCACTTTAAATACCCAATTATTGGATTAGAAAGCTAAAATATGAATAGAAATCATTGAAATTAATTTCTATTTTTGAATTTAGTTTCTATTTACTTTGCGATACTCCTAATCACATATTTATATTTAATTTTAGAATTCATAAAAAAAAAGAGAGGTAAAGCCCTGATTACACCCAAACTATTACGTGGTAGTATAGCATAATTCAGGGTGTCGTCGATCCACAGGGAGTCGAAAGAAACACCACAAGATGCAAGCTTAAGGAAAAAGATTAAATGACAATAGGATATGAATATGAAAATTCTACCTAAAACATTCAATTAAAATGAGATTTGGGCATAAACAAAAAGACAAGTAGAGCTTTGGGCTTCCATCAACCAGATCCAATACTCTCACGTTTTCAATTCAAACTATATACACAATTAAGCTTGTGAAGTCTAGAATCATATAAGTATACTCAGTCATTAGGCTTAAACGCCTTCCTAAGAATATTTTTATCATGAAACGCCTTCATTTTAGCCTTATAGATTTTAGAGTTCTCCTAAGCATCATTTCTCAACTCCTTTAACTTGGTCAACTGAAATTTTCTAAACTTACTTGCCTCTCCTAGGTTAAAATTAAAATGCTTGGTGACCCAATAAGCTCGATGCTCGAGCTCTACAGGTAGGTGGCATGGCTTTCCAAAAACAAGCCTATAAGGTGGTGCATTCAACTTTTTAGGCCTCGCACACGCGTCTCTTAAACACGCCTCCCCTCCTTCACTTCCCTCGTCCTCCCCCGAGGAGGAGAATGTTTCTCACTTTGTATCAGCTGCATATGAATTACAACTTCCCCTCTACTTTTATGGGCAACGAGGAGCCTTATACTCCGCAGCTCTAGAGATGTGAAGCTCGTTCGTGAGTCTCACCCGAGACTCACTCACTGCAGAACTCCTTTAAGCTACAATCCCCAAAAGCAATAAAGAACTACAAAACTCCTAAGGGAGTTTTGAAAGTTGTACGGTAGGCCCGAAGTGCATCAACTAGTCTTAAAGACCAATTTTTGTGATTAGGGTTTATTATTTTCTCTAGGATTTGCTTAATTTTCCTATTAGTAAGTTCTACCTATCCACTTGTCTAAGGATGGTAGGCAGTAGAAATTTTATGAACAATCCCCATACTTTTTCATCAAAACCTCAAATGAACGGTTGTAAAAGTGTATGCCTTTGTCACTAATGATAGCACGTGGTGTACCAAATCGATACATTTTCTTTAAAAAATTTGATTACTATCTTATTATCCTTGCTCCTACAAGCTGTTGCCTCTACCCATGTTGACATATAATCTACTGCCACAATAATATATTGGTATCCAAAAGAAGGAGGGAATAGTCCCATGAAATAAGTATCCCAGCAATCAAAAATTTCAATCACTAAGATCTGGTTTAAGGGCATCAATTATGACGAAACAAAGCTCCTAGCTTTGGACACCTTTTCAATGAACAACAATAGATGTTTGCATCCTTAAATAAGGCGAGCCAATAAAATCCATACTCCATAATTTTTGCTACTGTTTTTTCATTGAAAAATGGTCTCCACAAACTTGGGTATGACAAAATTCTAAGACGCTAGAAATCTCCTCATCAAGGATGCACCTTATAATTTGGTTAGGGCAATATTTGAAAAGAAAATGTTCATCTCAATAGAAATTGCGTACCTCAGCCATGAACTTCCTCTTGTCTTACGCGTTCCAATCTGCTGGTATCTCGTATGCAACCAAATAATTTACAATATGTGCAAACCATAGTAAAGTGGAAATAGACAATAAATGCACATCTAGAAAATCATCCCTAATTGGCATGTGGTCATTGGTGTCCTCAAATGTGAGCCTCGAGAGATGGTCGGCCACTACATTTTCAACTCTTTTCTTATCTTTGATGGTGATGTCAAATTCCTGCAAAAGGAAAATTTACTATATTAATCACGCTTTAACATCATTCTTTGTGAGAAGGTACTTAAGGGTTGCATGATCTATGAAAATTATAATAGGAGAACCAATCAAGTAAGCATGGATTTTGTACAAAGCAAAAACTACAGCTAGCAACTCTTTTCAGTGGTTGAGTAATTCATTTGAGTATTATTTAGAGTTCTACTAGCATTGTAAATGATATAGGGCTTCCTTTCCCTTCACTGTCCAAGGACAGTACCTACAGCATAATCACTAGCATCACAAATAATTTCAAAAGATAAAACCCAATTACGTGGCTGCATTATAAGTGCTAAAGTAAGCTTGCCAATCAGCGTTTTAAAAGCATCTTGACAAGCTTGTGTCCATTCAAATGGAGCATCTTTAGCTAGGAGGTTGCATACCAGTCTAGATATGGTAGAAAAATTCTGTATGAACCTCCTATAAAAACCCACATGACCAAAAAAGGATCTAACATCCTTTACTATCCTAGGTGTAGGTAACTTAGAAAGTAATTCAATCAGCAATAGGATATATAATTCATACATCTAATTTCGGTTGCTAAGCCTGTGTGTCATAATCCTGAGTTTTATAAAAAATAGTACAAATATCAATAACATCATATGAATCACTAATAGTATCAAACTTAGGATTAACAAAGAAATTTTTAAGGGGATCAGAATAATGAGTTGTGTGAACTCCCTTGTCTATAAGTGCGTCAATCATGAACTCCCTTGTGTGAACTCCCTCGTTATCCCCTTTTGGATGTTTCTCAGTATGTAAAATATTCACCTTGAGAGTCATATTCTCAAAAGAGAATTTTGTTAGACCATTCTTGCAATTAATAAGAGTATCAATAGTAGCAAGAAAAGGTTTTCCTAAAATTAAAGGAATTTTAGAACAGGAGTCAACAACAAAATTAGTGTCAAGGGTTAAGAAATCAACAAGATGATAAAACTTAACAATTTGAATCAAAACATCCTCCATCACACCACGTGGTACTTTGACTGAAAGATCAGCCAATTGCAATACCACAGTAGTTGGTTTGATTTCTCCTAACTCTAGCTGCAAATAAATGGAATAAGGCATCAAATTTACACGAACTCCTAAATCTAGCAGCACTTGCCCAAACTCATGATTCTTAATATTACATGCAATTATTAGACAACTAGGATCCTTGTACTTAGGAGGAATTCACTGCTAAATTAGAGCACTAACTTGCTCTATCAGGAATGCCATCTTCTTAACATAGTGCTTTCTCTTAACTATATACAAATCTTTGAGAACTTTTGCATAAGTAAGAACTTGTTTAATAACATGCAAAAGATGGAGGTTAATTTTTACTTACTTGAGGTTCTCTAGGATTTTATAACTAGGATCCAAAGTTCACATATTTAACTTTAGGGCTTGAGGAAATGGTACCTTATCTGGGCTCTTTATTACCTCGGCTTCCTTGGAAAGTTAGGCACCACTATTGCTTTGATCCTCTTTAACATCCTCTAACTTATTAGTTGTTGGGATGTGTAAGGATTTACCACTTCGTGTCAAAATAGCATTGACATCCCTTCAAATTTTATTGCGTCATATGTTGACCATGGGGTGTGGATTGAGCTTGAGAAAGGAACTTGCCACGATCATTCATACTCAAGGAACTCATCAACTTGGATACATAGCTCTTTATCTCCTTGTTTTCTTCAATAACCTATATAAACAAAGACTCAAACTTTTGATTAGTTTTACTCTATGCCTCAATAAAAGCATGTAAAGTATCTTCTAGAGGGGTTCCTAGAAGAAAAAGATGCATGCTACAGTGCAGGGTAAGCTCTAGGTGCTATGGTGAGGACACATACTCAATAACTCCTTAAACCTCTCCCAAGCTAGATACAAAGTCTCACTATCCTTTTGTGCAAAAGTGGAGATTTGCCTCTTCAAAGTATTAGTCTTATGTTGGAAAAAGTATTTGTTAAAGAAGACCTATGTCATCTCATTTCATGATCTTATTGATCGTGGTCTTAGTGAGTACAACCAGTTCTTTGCTCTATCCTTCAAAGAGAAATGAAAAAACTAAGTCTCACAATATCATCTGTAGCATTATGACTATGAAAAGTCGCAACTATTTCCTCAAACTCCCTAATGTGCAAATAAGGATTTTTGTTCTCTAAACCATAAAAGCTAGGAAGTAGATGTATCATCCCTATTTTAAAATTAAGTTGATGAGTGTTGGCTGGAAACATGATGTGTGATGGTGTGGATGCAAGGTAACAAAATACTAAAAACTACAAATACTATGAAAAGAAAGAAAAAAAATAATGCAGCAAGCTAAAAGAGGGAATGAAGTTACCGCCTTTACACTCTGCTAGAATTTGCATTGTATCGATTCTTGCACTGTACTCCTCGGTAACGATGCCAAAATTTGATTATGCCCAAACTATTATTGTGACACCCCCAACCTTCACTTGGGATGGAATGAAGACTTAGAGCATCGGGATATGCAACACAAGGTTACATACCCCCGTACATGACAGTTTGCATCCTAGTATGGAACTAGCAGTATGCAATAATCACAGTGGAAATAAAGGTGAAAGTATAACTTATGTCAAACTAACTAAAAACATCCCAATTTATTAGTAATCATCAAGTTCAAAATACCAATATAGCATAGACTAAGTACAACTAAGAGTTAAAATCAAATCATTCTCTTCATGCAATCTAAAACATGAAGGGCTTGGGTTATAAACATAAGGATTAAATCTAATTTTCTCTCAAGATTTGGCTCCTCTTCAATCATGCAGATCCAGCGCTCCATCTATCTCGTCCTCCTCAAGTCCTGACACAACTTTTAACATTACGAGTGGAATGATAGTGATCCAATAAAGGGTGAGATTTACTCGAAATCTCAGTAAGTTAAACAACCAACTTGCACAATGATAAATTAAACATGAAGCATGATAAATATGTAATGCATGAAATGCAGAAAAATCAGTATGCATGTCTCCCATCCAGATTCCTTAACATTTTAGAAAAATAGAGATACAGGTTTTCATTCAATAAGCCTTTTTTTCTATCATTTTTGAAATCATAACTTCATTATAAACTTTCATCATTATTAACAATGCATAATTAACTTCATAATGTGTAGTAACGTCACAGTTCCCCAAATGCATTGTGAGTACCTGTCGGTGATCGTAGTACAGCTCACATTGAAACTATATTGTCTATAGACTCATTCTCAATGCATTGGTAAATATAACATAACATCATAACGTGTACACCCGCTATCATTAGGTGTCATAACATATTGATTTCGCTTCGGTGTTCTTTAAAAAGAATCCATTCGAAACTTGTTGACTATTTTTCGTCAACTTAGGAGTTACCACTCCATTCTTAAACACTCTAGAGTGGACAAGGGAGTTCCACTAGGATAATTTTCCATCCTAACCTTTAGGTTCGTGACAAAAATTATTTTCATGCTATATTTGAAAAATATTTTTCATGACATGTGCATATGTGGCAAACTTTTATGTAAAAATGACATTTATAAATGCAATATACAAAAATGGTGAAAAATATCAAATGTCATGTAAGTATGTATTTGATGTATCATATAACATGATATTTTATGCTCAAAATAATAATTAAAATATGGATGAAACATTTATCAATAATTCATAAATAATTTATCAATGTGCAAGTTAGAGGCCAACTTACAAACTTCCTAAATAATTCGAAAATAAAAACGTCATAGTTGCTGAAATCAAGTGTAAGCTAAGTTAGGATTAATACTTCTATGGTTGAGGTTCAAAATCAATGTTTCAAAAATGGATATTTACAAAAATGCCCCTAGACTTTCAAAAATTGCCATTAAGACCCTAAATTTTCATTAATTTCAAACGAACTCTAAATTTAACCAAAATTTATTGATTTCATATTTTTGACATTTTAAAACCATCTATGCCCTTGGAGTTTCAAAAATAAAAGTGAAACTTGCCCAAACAATCTCAACCCGTGGCATGCACTCCAGTTGATGCCTAAGTGTGTTTTCAACTATTGATCCCTATGAATGCATGCATATGAGATTTTCTTTAATCACAAATGATCACTGACATATTTAATGACATAATGAAGGCTAATTATTAGATAACTGAGTTCATCTCGACACTTAATCATGGCTAAGATATCTTAAATCTCCAATTTATTCAAAACCGATTCATACTTGATGATCAAAAGAAGATAGATTTAAATCCTATCTTGGAATACTTTTTGTAACGCCCATCCTTGTGGTGACACTTTTTATGAAATATTTTAGAAAAGACGATAGAAATTACTGTTCGATTTAAAACATTTTACTTTCATTCACAGGGTGCAAGACTTTACGTTATAAAATAAAATGTGTTGTTGTAATAAAAGAGGTTTACAGCAGAAAACATAAATCTTAAAATAAAAATGCCTTTTATACAATTAAGACTTTCGTGCCTAGACATTTGTGCTCTTCCCCTTAGGCCGTGTCTGTCCTGAATTGTACTACTCATTTAACTTCCTGTGGGGGGAGGGGCACACATAAAAACTAAAATAAGTCGAATACTCAGTAAGCATTACTTCATACGATTAAAATATAGCAACATTGGTTTTCAATCATGCATTTATCATTCCATACATACTATATGTACATGCATACATGCTTCCATTCGTAAACATCATTGGACAAGATTTTTTTTCTTCTTTAAACATGACTTTCTTTTCGTAAAACGTTTCCCCCGTCAGTGCCTTCATTTCTTGAAAAATGTGATGCATTCATATATACTTTTCTTTTCACTTTCATAGGCCAGTGCACACTGTTATGCCCCACGTGCTAAGGTTAGCGGCTCTATGGCCAATAGATTCACCCGTGGCCACGGGTTGGAATTCCATTCCTTCAGGATACAGCATTGGGTGCACTACCAAATACTACAACCCGGTATTACCATCTGCCCATTCATTCATTTGGGTACCAATTTAATTCATATGGTTGTTACGTAGCTTCATACATTCATACATGCTTCATGCCTTTCTTTCTTTTCATTCATTCATGTCAGCTTTAAAGAGCTGAACTTTCATTCATTCATGTGCATAGGCACGAGCTTTCATTCTTTTCATTCATTTCATACTTTCATGAGAAAAACATCATTTCATGAGAAAACATCTTTTCGTGAGAAAACATCTTTTCGTGAGAAAGTGTCGTTTGGGGCGAGAGCCAGAAAAACATCTTTCCTGCCATGTCTTTTCGTTGAAAATACGTACAATAGATATTGTGTATAGTCATCCATTCACATTGGTACAATTAATACTTTGGGGTGCATGAACAGAGGCTGCCAAAGAGGGTCGTACATACTTATACTTTAAAAACGTTATTTATGCTTTTCGTGCTTTTTTGTAAAACGTTTGCCTTTTCAAAAGAGAAAGCATTTCTTTTCTTCGTTTTCAAAAGAGAAAGCATTTCATTTTCTTTTTCTTATCTTTAGAAAACTCTAGAAGAGTATGAACATAATACTTACCTGAACTCCATGCTATTTTCATACCATGCAGTCCATTCATACGCATGTCAGATGGCAACCTATATGCATATACATAACCTTAATGTCATTCTCTATCTAGTGCATAAGCAACTGAACTAGAAATAGAGCTATGTTTCACATGAAACACTCTCTTTCTATCTTGTGCTCTTTCATGTCCTTTATTAGTATAAAACCTTCAAGGACCATTTACAGTCACTACCTCTTTCAACCTTAACGTTATACTTTGAGTGCTTACTCACTAGGGTGAACACATGATTCACCTTAGGATTAAGACACTAGGACCTTTGTCTTATTCTTCTCATTAACCACGTTCTGACGCATGACTTAGACTAACTAAGTCATGCATCCCATTCTTAGACAGTACACTCATTATTACCTTCATGTATCTTAGCTCACTCTAAACCTCATGACCATCCATACACGCTACATGGCTCTAAGCCACTCCGAGGCTTAAGCACTGTGTAACCATACTTAGGATAGATTACCCATTACATACGGTAAATCCATCTAGCACCTGTGTCTAACCAGATTACACACGTACCTTACCCCTTTATCACATAAGACCAACATATCTTACATTGGTCATCGGGTCGTATGGGCAAGAGCCATACTCCGTTACCAACCTTCTCTTACTTGGCTAGCACGACTCTTCGTGCTACCCGTCCCTTTAGACAGTTCATCCCAACACTTGACACGATAGGACTCCATTCATAACTACACTTTACGTCACACCATATAACTCGAGACTGTTCCCAAGCTACACCGTGACCTTGTCACATCACCTCACATACATCTTAACTCATCACCGCACGACTCCTTAATTGACCATGTCACTCCATGACGTTGCCCAGTCATACTTTTGCTGCACTACTCTGATAATTTCTAGCCACTTCGCACATACTCCCGGTTGTAAGCCGACTACACGGCAACACTTATCACCACAGACTACAGCCATATCACTACTACAACACATAAGCCACAACCACACTTCATAGCACAGTCCACAACACTACATAGCACACTTCCCAATTACACCTAGCACTTCACTTCACGACACATCGCAACACCCTACTACACAGCAACTCCATAATACTAACAGTACAGTCCACAACCTAACCAACCAACTAGCAAGTAATATAAATAACGATGGATAGAGAGTTATACCATCGACGGGATAACCCGTGCGTCACTCGTTAATCATCACGATCGGAGACTTCGGAAGGGTAGTATGTGGCGGCTACACCGCGTACGGTGGCTAAGTGTGGTCTTAGAAGGGCTCATGGTGGCCTTGTGATGGCGGCAAGGGGCATATCACGGTGGATCTAGCCTTGTACAGTGGCAGTCAGCCATACGCAGTGGCTGTCCATCACGTGCAGTGGCTACCCACCACATAAAGTGGTGGTTTAGACCTAGGGCTCTACTAAGGAAGGCTGCTGGTGGAGCTGTGGAGGCTCGGTGGTGGTGGTTCGGCGGTCCACGGTGGTGGAGAGAGGAATAACCTTGTGTGAGAGGGAGATGTGCCGTGGGAGAGTGAGAGAGAGTGTGCATGCATGGGTGGTGGATCTGAGCCAGGGGCGACTGGGATGGGTCGGTGGTGGTCACACGCCGTGGGTGGCGGCGTACGGCGGTGGATCTAGTCTAAGAGGGAGTGGGCGTCCGTGGGAGAGTGAGGGAAGGTGAGCATGCATGGTGGCTCGACTAGATGTGGGGATGGCTGTGGGAAGTGGTCGGTGGCCAAGGGAGGTCCCGGTGGTGGTGATATGTCGTGGATGGCGGCGTACGGTGGTGGAGATGGAGAATACCATGCGGATATGTGGACTTCGTGGGAGCAAACGGTGGGGAGATGGAGGCCGAGCTCGTTGGAGGGTGATGGCCGGTGGGAGGAGGAGCAACCGTGGAGGTGGTGGCACTGGAGGACGGCGCACGATGGTGCAGTGGACACCAAGCCCATTCGGGCTGTGCACTACCGAGAGAGAGGAAGGGAGAGTGTGAGGGAGAGATGCCTGTATGGGGGAGCTCGTCGAAGTGAGGTGGTGCCGTTGGAAGGGGCGATGGGGCTTGCCGGTGCACAGCGGCGCTAGGCTAGGTAGTGGAGTAGTTCGGTGAGAGAGAAGGGCTGCGTATGACGTATGGTGAAGGAGAGGGAAGAGAGAGAGAGGGGAGGGAGAAGAGAGAGGGCTGGGGGTTTTATCCTAAAACCCATCGTCTAGGGATCTATGAAATGATCTAACGGTGACTCTTAAATACTGATTTGAAAATGCGTAAACGTTAACTTAATTAAAAGCACTGAAAGGAATTAAGATAGAATACTATTTAAAATAATATTCCTTCATCATTAATAAAATGATGAAGTCTTACTTAACATATTTATAAGAATAAAACTATTAAATTAATTTAAAGATTCTATCATTATTTAAATCACGTAATATTTTAAATAACTGGAATCATTTATATAAAATGATTCCCCACAATTATAATATTTTTGGAGCTCTTCAAAGATATTATAGTCGAGTTATTTAAAATATTACTTAGTTAAATAACGATGAGAATCTTTCATTTAAAATACACATAACTTTAAAACACAAATTTAGTTTTAGAAATTACATAGTATCTTTAAAAACACGCCATCGAGGTCTAGCACGCATAACTAGGCTCACAGTCGCTAGGAAGAGGGAGCGGGTTGTCGCATCAGACGTAATTGCTTACGTCAGAAGGAAGAAATAAGCAAGGTATTACACTTTTAATCACAAATTAAACCTTCCATAATCATTTTAAGACAATAATAAATCATATCAAATCATGCTTACGACATGCCATAGCTACATTTCTAGTTAAAATCATTTAATTATTCAAACCACCCTTTAATGACCCTATTTTGAATTAAGCATGATAACCTTCTTAGAACGCAACCAAATTTCTTACCAAAACTTGGAAACAAAACTTGACATGCTAGCTAAGATCAAAAGCAAGAGAACTTACAAATTTCTTGCCCTTCCAAGCACTCAAGACAGTCTTGCTCAAGAACATTCAAGAACTTACTAAAACTCACTGGGTTTCACTATTTTGATCTCTAAGGGGAAGAAGTGCTCTCAAAACTCAAGAGGAAGTTTGGAGCTGAGATGTGAAGAAAATGAGGAAGTGAGGGAGGTATTAATAGGGTTTAAGAGGGGAGGATACGTTGGCTTGGATGCTTGGTGATTGGGTGAGGTGGGTGGTGCACCAGTCTGGAAATTTTCCAGCTTGCTTTCCATGGCTTATGTCACCTTGTGTAGGGGGAATAGTGACCTGAAACCACCATGATTACCTCCTCACCGTAACTACAATGGTCTTGTAGAGGTATCCAGGTCGTGGCATGATTCAGATGACCACTGATTGAGCTGCATTATTACATATTTTATACATTTAAAATCAATATATTTTTATTTGTTTTATTATTTTATCATTGGTTTTAGATGAAAAAATTGATTAAGAGGCATAAATCCAAGTTGTGATTTAAAATGATTAAAAGCATAATTTATGCTTGATTTTATAACTTGTGATTTAATTTGGTAATATTCTCTCTATGCACAATACAATTTTAATATTTTATTTTTCATCTTTTGTCTAATTTTATTTTTATTTATTTATTTTCTTTGTCTAGTTTTATTTTTGTTTCTTTAATTATTTATTATTTATTTTGCTTGTTTAAGTTTTATTTATTTTTTATTATTTTTATTTTTATTTTTTTGTTTTTACAAGTCTTTTAAACATCATGTCGTTTTTCTTGCACAAAAAAACAACTTGTCGTTTTTCCTGCACGAAAAAACAACTTGTCGTTTTTCACTGGGATGCAAAAACCTTCGTCTGCTAAATGATACGTCGTTTTTTCAATAGACGAAAATGACTTGTCGTTTTTCTTGGGAATTGAATTTAACAGTTTGCTAAACGATGTGTCGTTTTGTCCATAGACAAAAATGACACGTCGTTTCTGTCATCTTCAACCTCCAGCACCTCCACCTCGCTGCCAACGTCCCTCAGAACCATTAGCCGTAGTACAGTATCTTCACGCATTGCTCAACCATCCTTTATGCTGCCGCACGTCTATAGAAATACCATGAGCATGGCCATGAACCGCCTCTCCACGGCATCCAGAAGCATCATCGCAGGTCCTCTCCACAGTCGTTCCCAGCCTCCTCCAGTGCACGTCCAACTACACCTGCTTCTGCACAACCACCATCCACCGTGCTCCATCGCCACTGTTAGTAAGCCATTAGCAGCACCATCCTCTGTTCGCAGCACCTTAAAACAGAGCACTGAAGTGCTTCCCACCATCTGAAGCCCAGCAGCACCTCCACTCTGCAGTGCTTCTCCACACATCCACAGTGCGCATACAACCTGTACGAACCAGCCATGCACGGCATAGAAGCACCAGCACAACCTGCCACAAAGCTCTTCGACTAGCCTCACTCTCGCTCGAAACAAAAACTGGGCTGAAAATGAGAAGAAATAAAAAGGAAGAAGAAGCATGCAGAAAATGAAAAGAGAAGCTTCGGACGGAGATGGCCAACTCACAAAGTGAGAGCTTCAGACAGCAATGAAGAAGTTCGGTGGAGCTATTTTCGTGGGGACAGACCACTCACATGGCATGTCACACTAACGCAAACAAAGAAAAAGGAAGAAGCCACAAGGGAACAAAAGCCACAAAGAATAAAGAGAAAAAGGTGGGCGGCTGAGAGTTTTCATTTGTAAAAAAAAAAAGGAATCACGGATGTGGAACTTTTCACGTGGGACATGGATAGCACGGGCGTAGGCAACGCAGAGGCTTTTGAAGCCTACATAAGAGCTTGTAAATGGATTGAGAAGTTTGTCAAGAGTCATAGTAGATTTTAGTGTTAAGTAAGAGGCAGGAGTTAGAGTTAGAATTTAGGAGTTCTCAGTGGAGAATAAAACAGTCAGTGAGTTTTTAGTCAGTTTGTTAGTTTTGAGTAATTCATTTATCAGTTTCAGAGTCAATCTTAGTTTATAGCTCAGTAAACTTCATTTTTGTAAGTCTTAAATTCCAGTCTTGAGTTTGTTTAGTGAGTAAATTTTCAGCTCTTTTTGAGAAATGTTGAGAGTTCATTTTATTTCAGTTGAGAGTTCATTTTAATTTGAAGTTTAGATTTTTGGGTTGGAGAACGCAATCTCCATTTCCAAACATCAAGTTTATTCCTTAAAATTCATGTTCTTATTTAATTTCAAATTTATGTCATTTAATTTCACACACTTTTAATTTCTGCAATTTAAATTAATGCCATTTAAATTCCTCGCACCTTTTATTTCCTGCAATTTAAATTTATGCCATTTAAATTCCTCGCACTTCTAATTTTCTGCATTTTAAATTTATGTCATTTAATTTTCCTGCACCTTTAATTTTTGCAATTTACTTTTATGTCATTTAATTTTGTTGTTCCTTTAAATTTCAGTTATTTAATTTCTAGCAATTTTAATTTACTGTCTTGCATTTTAATTTCTTACCTTTCATCGCCCACTCAAAACCAACAAACATGAATCTAGTCCATGACTAGTAAATTTTCATTTCCATTGCACTCCTACATCCATTGTATATACCATCACTTTTATTTTTATTTTCTCATTGTAAATATTTCCACTATTTTACATGAGTTTATTTTTAGCACTTTCCCTATAGAGACGATTATTACATGACACGCTCCTGCACTTTGGATAACCTTTTGTGCTGCTCATTTTCGAACAAGTCAGCCACAAGTCAATCAAACCAACCTTGCAAACTGGCAGGTTCATGTGGTTTTTGCTTGGCAATTTTTGAGTTCGGTTTTGGATGGTTTTTGGCTGGGAAAAATTTAGTCAAAATTCTCATGATGGTCATGGGATCTCTTGAGGATTGGGTGGTGATAGAGGTGGCATGGGGTGGTGGCTCAACCAAGACAGATGGTTGGTAAAATCCCAACCCAACCGGTTCCCACTCAAACTAGACTAAGCTGCAATCGGTTTGGCTTCTTGGTTTGGTTTTTGGAACCATTTTTGTCCAAAGCTGATTCTGAGTTTGAAGGGGTCTCATTAGGTGTCTAAGAACCATATTACCCTCGAGGTCAAGCCACAAAAATATTAGGTCTAAGGGCAAAATAGTCCAAGTACTCAAAGGTGATACACAATAGCCGATTGATGCAAGTTTGGGGTTAGATATGTCATTTTCATTAATGACATGTGGGGAGGTTTAGCTAGGGTATTAGTAAGGTCTAAGTGTGATGAAATGAAATAATCAATCAAGAAAAATTCAAATTAGGAGGTTAAGAAAAGATTAAACGAAATTAAGCTCAAAACATGGCTTAAAGTTCACTAACCTCAAGTATGATAGTTAATGGTCTTAGCCAACTTTAAAAAATTAATTTGGGTACTTAGGGTATGATTTGGGCTTAGGGAAACCAATGGTATGGTGTATTAGGTTTTCAAGTTGAATAGTGAAACAAACCCAAACATGGCTTTAGGCCTTGTGGGCTTAAAATGACCAAGTATGTAGGTTCATGGCATATGGGCTCTTGGGCTTGAATGAGAGGGGCCTCGTTTCTAGATTTTTAGGGTTGAAAATAAATCTCAAGATCTACTAAGATGGGCTTGAAAATGTTTGACTTGACCTAATTGGTCCATAAGTCCATTCTACACCAAGTTTGGCCCAGAGACCTTATGTCTTCCTTAATCTTGGACCAAAGCTAGCTACAAAGTCTTAATTCCCTATGGGCTTGGTTTCAAGGCTTCTTGGGTTAGGCCCATGAATGCTCTAATGTCCTAAAAGTCTGTGACGCCCCCAGATTCAGCTTGGGGTCAGACTAACATCCGAAGCATCGGGACATGCAACACAAGGTTACCTACTCTTGTTTATGACATATAAGATGCAACGTTCCTAACATGCATCTAGCATTATGGAATATTCGCAGTGGATAATTTTTTTTTCTTAAACAATACTATGCACCAAACTTATAATATCCCAATTAGTTAAAACATAATCCATGCATACTTAACAAAATAAACATCCATGATTACAACATGAGTCTCAAAAGACTGTAATCCCAAAACAACAAAGACCTGGTTCCATAATTACATTGCCAAAATACATTATTGAGCTATTTCATTGAGTAAATTGTGTAACTCGACTAACGATGCTAGAATACTATGCAAAGACCTAACTATGGAGGTTGCAAGCTCCGTGTTGCTTATACGGCATCTAGTCAACCTCCTCCAGTTTGCTAGTGTCTGCTACCTGCTCTGATCCTGACACATCACGTACCATTCGAGGGGGAATGATAATTGGGACTACCACGGTGATTACAAATCTCACCAAGTTAACATGAAACTTCCACATAGGTTAATGATGCATGCATGACAGTAAAAGCATGAATGCATAATCAAAGTCGTAAGTAAGCATAGCATAACTTGACATATAGCATGACATAAATGACATAACTTGAACTGAAACTATAACTTAACTTGACGTGACATGACATGTACGTGAACTTAAAACATAACATGAACTAGAAACATAGCATAAATGTGAACTTGAAACCTAACATGGCCTTGAAACATAGCATGAACGTAAACATACATAATTTGAACATGAACATAACATGAACCTGAGCATAAAATAACATAAACATGAATTTGAAATATAACATGAACCTGAGCATGACATAACATGAACATGAACTTGAACATAACATGTACGTGAACATAACCTGACATGAACGTGAACTTAAACTTGAAATATAATATGGACTTGAAATGTAGTATGAATGTGAATATACATAACATGAACGTGAACTTGAAGATAACATGACATAAACATGAACTTGAAATATATTCTTGTCTCATAGGTTACCATGATAGAGTAGTCTTATCTCATGGGGTTACCATGATTGCATAATCTTATTTCATGGGGTTACCATGATCACATATTCTTATCTCATGGGATTACCATGATAGCGTATTCTTATCTCATGAGATTACCATGATTGCGTATTCTTATCTCATGGGATTATCATGATTTAACAATAATCCTGAACTGAACAATAACTTAGCTGTATGAAGACGTACATGAACGTAAGTCGAAAGACATGACGTACTTGACAGAAAATATTTTATAGCATGACATAACATGTGATAGACAACATTTCATAACATGGCATAATATGTAATAGTGAATATTACGTGACATGGCATACATGTAATAGTGAATATTATTTGACATAGCATACATGTAATAGATGGCATAACGTAACATGACATACTTGCAACTTATAACAATACGTGATAGAATAGATTGTGTAACAGATAAATATGTAATGACATGGCATGACATAACATATATAACAACATATGAACATAAACTATAATTTTCTTACCCATCACACATACATAGTAAACTGATAGTAAGTTAAAAGTTAACTTATCTCGATCGTCGCGTTCTACGAGAATAAAACGATAAACACGAGGAACTGAAAATAATGATTCTAAAAATTAAAAATTTAATCACTAACAATTAGAAGTATTAAAACAAGTTAACTTAGAGTAAAATTACCATTTTACCCTCTACATATGGGAAAATGATCATTTTACCCCTAATTTAAAGATTTCACATTCTAACTCTAAAATTTCTAAAATTTACATTCCTTAAATTTTGTCCTAAACTCAAATATCAATTCAGAAAAAATTTAAAACAAATCACAACTATGGAAAACACACTATGGCCGAAACATCCATAAGATTTTTCCCTTGATTTTTGTCACACTTCTTCTAATTTCAAAACTCATGATCAGACCAAATTTTTGCAACAAAAATCTTCCTATTCTACGTTAAAAAAAACATCCAACAAGAACTTACTAATCATCAACCCAAAACTTTTTAGTAAAAAGATCCAAACTTTTTAACTAAAAACAAACCATTAAATCACAAGTTTTGATCTTATTCAAAACTTCTTCAAGAATTCAAAAAAATCAAATCTTACTTCTAAGATATTCATAACATCATCTTAAGATCAACCATGCTTTAAATGATCAAACAAAAGTCACCAAAAATTACAAAATAACACTTGGAGTTTTTAGTTTTACATTTAGTCCAAAAACAGAAACTTTTGTCTAAACTAATTTTGATCAATCTCTTGATCCATGGCTTAAAGACATGTGATCTTCAAACTAAAACATCACATGGTTTAAAAATGTGTTCTAAAGAAGATCCAACCATCAAACTTAAAATCACATGGCTAAAACTCAATAAAACATGGATCTAACCCAAAAAATCAAATCTTAGGCCTAACCGAAATCCTCTTGCATAGAAAAATCATATCTTTAAAACTAATACTAAATATCTTAAAAAAAAACATCCTAACATGTATATAAGAGGTTTAGGATCATCACATAAAAATATCAAAGCCTTTAGAATAAGATTAAACCATGAAATATTCAAATTTTCTCAAAACAAAAAATGTTTTTCTACTTCCAGTTTTCAAGTTTCTAGATCTAAAGAAAACTATCATAAAAAATTTTAGTCATGCAATAAAACCTAAATGAACATTCATAAACACATGCTAATATACTCTCTAGTTTCACGCCTAGAATGACCTTTCCATGGTTAAAAATATTTTTGACCGATCAAATGAGCATGGAATAAGACTAATAATAAATCCACGGAAGCTACACTCAAAGACGAACAACTTTATGAATGAGTTATCATGCAAAAATATTTACAAAGGATAAAAAATCTCCACACAAAAAGACCTAGAAATCTGCCTAAGAGAGCTCTTTTGAGTATCTCTCTAAGAACTGGGTAAAGAAGTAATGAAAATGAGTGAAATGTATCTTGCACGACTTTAGACTTCTAGAAGGGGAAGTTATGGGCCTTAATGACCCTTGATTGGAGGTGGCTATGCGACAATAAGTGGAGAATAGTGGAGGGTAATGACTACCTGCAGCAGTTGTGAGGTATGGAGGTTGATGAGGTGAATTTCTCCTTCACATCAAGGCACTATTAGGTGCAGCTAAGGGCAGTGGCTGGCCTACCATGTGTGGGAGGAAACTTCTTCAAGAAATTTTGCCAAGTTGGTCAAATTCTTGGGCCTTGGTGGGCCTCAACTAAGTGGGTTTTAATTTGGGGTTTAAATGGGATTTAGTTAGGGTTTGGTATGCTATCAAGGCTAAATCTATTTTTTCTTGACCCAATCAAATTTTCAAGGTTTAAAAGTTTAGATAATGATGTCATGACAATGATTTTATTAATTAATAGCATGTGATTTAATCAAGTGATTAAACACAATGCTAGAAATCAGATTAAAAAATGTTTGGAGGCCAACTTTAGAGTTTGGGAAACTGTTTAGGATTTTGGTTTCAACCAAAATTTTGGGGTTTCAATTGGATTCCAGCCATTTAAGGTTTCGCTAGGATTGAAATTCTCTTTGGTTTGCAATTTGGTTAATCAGATGAAACAAAGTTTTACTTAGGTGGCATGATCTCACACTTTGATTTCCTTCACAAATCCATCTAATGGTTCCTCACGGTGTCAAGTGTCTAATACTATTCACTATATGTGGTTAAGATCTTGTCAAGTGTCCAAATAAAACTTCTCTAACCTAATTTGGACATTCCACACTGTGATTTTGAAAACACTGCACTTGGTGCACTTATCGAGTTTACTATTCACTCTAAAAAAATGCATAATAAACTTAGTATTGAAAAATCCTAAATTTTCCTATTAATCTACAGTGACAACTGTTTACCGAAAATTAACCCCGAAGTGTCCCTAAAAATAATTTCACAGTTTCGAACAGACTTTATGTTCGAAATTATGAAAATGAGTTATTGCGTCATAAAATCCTAAATAATCAACTGAGTCTAATGGCGTAGACCATAATGCATTCTGACACTTCTAACTATCTCAAATAATTAAACTCATATTTCTAGCACCACAATGAGTGATAACACTGACTATATTGACAGACTAAAACCTGTGGGATTGGTCGATTTGTAAAAACTTATAGGATTTTCATGAGATTCCTAAAATCAATAGAATTTCACCAATGAATTTCTAGTGGACTGTTATAAAGTCTCACTAAATTCACTAATGAGCTTGCTTCTCTAATCTTTAGCTTAATGGTATAAAGTGTCAAGATTAAGGCTAACCTTACTATCATCCTTAATGTAAGTAATAACCCAAAATTAAAAGCCTAATCTAGAATGCTTAAGGATTGATCTAATGGTTAATTAAGTAAGGTGTTATAGTATAGATCAAAGGAAAAGATTAAATGATAATATAGTTCAGGATGTCGATCTACAGAGAGTCGGAAGAAACACTACAACATTCAAGTTTAAAGGAAAAGATTAAATGATAATATGACAGGAATATGAAAATTCTACCTAAAGCATGCAATTAAAATGAGATTAGGGTACAGATAAAAAAGGCAAGTAAAATGAGATTGACGTTTTCAATCTAAACCATATACACAATTAAGAATTATAGCACTAAATTTCTCATTGGAAGATATGATATTATATTCATCTACTTTCTCAAATTTAATTCTATAATCTATACTGATGGGAACTAAGATGGACCTAGTTTTAAAGATCATTTACAAGTTCCATATGGGCATATTACAAGATCAACAACCTAACACTCAAGATGGGCTTGAAAGAAGGAGAACCAGTTTTCATCCACTTGATTCAAGCTGTGGAATACAAGAATTAGATATAGGGCCTATTGTTATTAGAGGCGTTTAATTTAGTTAAATGATTTATTTTATTAGTTTAGCATAAGTGGGCTTGATGATATTTGGCCCACATATATCTTATTTATTATGAATTAGGGTTTTTGGGAAGGTCTTGTATTTTGGTTAATGGCTTATTTTGAAAGTTACATTTTTTAGAACTAGGGTTTACAAGAGGTATTGTAGCAATTTACTGTAGCCGAGGCACTGTTAATCCGAGAGTATTTTTGGAAGCAAATGGTTTATTTTGGGCTAAGGTTTCAATTAGGTTTTGCTTTAAAAACACTTTGTAGCCTCAGTTTATGAATTTTATGAAATTTGATGAATTATTCATTGTGAGTTGAGTTTTACTCCTCTTGTTCTTAATTGAACTTTTGAATTTATCAAAGGTAAATTACAACCTTTGTGGCGTTCCTCCTTATAATCAGAGTTCTTGAGACGGGTTTTTCAATGGATCTAGATTTTAATATAATTTAGGTTCTTGAAACGAGTTCTCATCGAGTCTAGATTCTCCATCCATTGACTTGAGTTTGGCTTTTTTAGATGTGTTTTCAATTTGATTGTGGGTTCAAGGGATTTCTTTCTTGCGGGTTTATATCATATACTCCCTTTACAAACCACATTTTTTATATATAAAAATGAATATCAAATTTAAAAATGACATTATGTTTACAAATAATAATGTAGCAAAAGATCACATCAATGACATGAAAAACAACTGTTTAAGTCACAATCATATATTCATAATTTTATAACTCAACAAAATCAAACCATAGCAAGATTTAATATAATTTTCTCAAACTTATAAAGATTCAAAATAAATAGAGAATCCAATCTTAAAATCTTAAATAATAAAATTTAATTTATAGATTAAAATAAAATTAAAATATTTTCACTAATTAATTTCTACTTAAACTTTATACAAGATTTAGTTCTTCACGAGAGAATCGAAAAAGTTTCCCTTTTTCGTCAGAGTTATCTATCCCTCTGTACGTGTTGTCAAATAATTGTTATATCGAAATCGTTCTGCCTGTTGAAGAGTCCTATCTTCCATTGAAAGTCTCTGACTGTTTGAATTTGAAGTTAAATCTGATTGATATTTTCTCACGTGTTGTAGTCCACCTACCCCCATCCATATTTAGTATTTCAAAAGTCCACCATTGGTTGAAAGTGAAAGTCCTACTCGATTTTATCCACCTGCTTCAGGTCCTCATGATGATGATCCAACCTCTATCTCAATGCATGAGATTTCCTTTTGAAAAGTCTTTCTATGTAGTCCACACGTTTCCCACCTACCAACTGGTCAACATCTTCATATTTGAAATTTCAAATACATTTCACCCATCGTCTCACCAATCCATTTTACATCCCCATATCTCTATTTTTGCAAATTAATTCTTTTATTCTTTTATAAAGTCTTGCTCGATTGAAATTCTTCTTAACAATATGGTTTGACTCTCATTTGAATGTGTGTTACGGCCTCCTCTTGAATTATAAAATTAAACATAAAAAAATGTATTTAGAAATATTTTAAAATAAATAAAAACTAAATTCAAGAATATAGATTAATTTCAATGATTTCTATTCACATTTTAGCATTCAAATCCAATAATAGGATATTTATAGTGTACTCTCGTATACTCATCAAGCCCAATCAAATTCAAAGAAATTTTTGAATTGAAATAATTCCCATGAGTTTTCAACAAAGCACGACTTTTGAATTGAGCAAGACTTTCAAGTAATAAGAGCTCTTCATTTTCAACGTGGGTTGACTTTCAATGTGGATAGACATGTAGACTTTCAGCAAAACAAGTGTGACACCCCGATTTTTACGTGCTTTTTATTGAAAGGCTTTTTAACTAAATATTTGATTTTGAGCTTTTTAATTTAATTTAACATATTTACGCGAGATTATTTCACGATTTTTAAATCAGTGATTATTTTAATGTGCTTTCATAATTTTAATTAGTGTTCTGCAATTAAATTGCTTTTTATTTTAAAGAATGTTATTGTTGGAATTTAATATTTTACTTTAACTAGTTTTGAGTTTATATTAATTTATTTAATTTACTATTTTAAAAATAGTTATTTTGAGGATCAATTGTGACCCAAAAGTTGTGAGGATTGGATCTCATTTCTTTTCCTTCCTCTTTCTTTTTCCCTTTCTTTTCTTTTTCTTCTTTTCTTTCTTCTTTCTTCCGTTGCATTCCCTCTCTCCCGCATGACGTCCCTCTCTCCTCTCCCCAACGTCGTTCGACCTTCACTTCCAGCCCACCGCTGCCGGCCGTCCGTGGGTCACAATTTCAGGCCGTCTCGTGCCACTGTCGGACCACTCGCACCGCTTCAAGCCGCGGCCTTTCTCCTCCCTTTTCGCCGCCGTCGCACCGCCATTCGCCACCATTTCTTCACCACTACTTCATTGGCCTCTTGTCGTCCTAATGGACCCAATCCCAGTTCTGATTCGTCACTGGTGAAGCCTAACCAACCACATCTCCGATTTGACCTTTTTGGCCTTCCACCGCCATTTCGGCCACCACCCACGGCCAAAGGCCACCACTACTAGCTTCACCGACCTCCCTAGGCCCTACCCTACCGTTCTCTAGTTTTCGTTTGACCCCGTTTGAATTTGGATTTTCTGTGTATTTTGGCCATAGTGTTTTTACAATGATACGTTGCTTTCTAGCCGCCTTTTACACCTCCGTGATCCTCCTAAAATTATTTTATAGTGCTGTAAGTATTTCTCCAAAAGACTTTTTAAGACTTAAGTATATTTTTGTACTAACCTGTTTTATAAACTGTGATTGGTTATCTGGTTTGACTGTGTTGGTTGTTGGAAAATTACTGATAATTGTTGGTTGTTGGTAACTGGTCGATTTCATGGCATTGTGCACGCATATGTGGGTTTGTATTTTGGAAACTGTGTTTAATGTGAAAAAGGCTTTTTGGGTGCGTGTTTATCACCCCAAGCCGAGATGGGATATTATCTCAGTGGAGCTCCTCTGGGCACTCGAGAGCGGAATATACTGAGTGTCGTCCCTTTGGGCTGTTGCCCAGGACTTGGATGGGATGGTAGCGCTCTCGATCCAACTCCGTGGCCTCTCATGCTGGCGGAGGTCAGAGGATGCTTGGCTATGTACGCAGTGGGCGTGAAACTGGGCATCACTCGTTGTGCATCACTCGCATGATCGTTACCCGTGGAGTGACGAAGGGAGCCAGAGTATGTGGATGGTCCCTAGGGGAGGCCATGGTGCATACGGTTAAAATTGAAATTAATGGATTTATTCCTGAATTTTAGTTTTGTGCCAAACGGTGATTTTTGGCGTGCGTGGAAAAATTGTGATTTTTGAGAAATGGTGTTTTTCTCTGGTTTTGTGCTTTGGTCGTCATGTACATGCATAGCGTTAGTTGTTTTAATATATTTATGTCTTGGAGCATTTTGAGTTTTACTTACCTGCAGTACTTTTTTGGTACTATAGATTTTGATGCAGATTTTGAGGAGGCTGAGCCCGAGGATGCGGCTCCGCCTGAGGAGTAGGGACATTGGCTATTTTTGTATTTGAAGTTAATAATTCGCTTATGCTTATTGTATTTTATTTGATGTTGATTTGTAAACAAAAATTGTATTATGTTGACATGTGGATTTTCAGTACTTTTGTATTGTATTAAATCCTGATACTTAGTTATTTGACTTAACTATTTTGTTGCGTATTGTTTATTGTACACGTGTTGCATTACACACACTCGGCACGTGTCGATGGGGTGCGTGACCGTGTTGTCATCATCCCGGCACCTCGATTTTCATGCATGTCCGTACATGGAAGTGGGGGGCGCCACAGGTGGTATCAGAGCGGTTTGGCTCTGGATAAAGCCACGTGTCCCTTAAGTGAAGTACAAAATTTTTTTAAGCTTGATTTGAAGTAATTTTGAAATTATTTCATTTTTGTATGATGTGTTGTTTTATTTGTTTTAATTGTTTCATATTACATTATTTATTTTATATTATTTTACGTTCTAATCGGAACTAAAGTGAGGTTGAGGATTATGCTTTGACAGAAAAATGGTAAGGCCAAGGAGACAAGATAAGGAACCCATGGGGGAATTGTCTCATAGCGAGATTGATAATGCCATTGCCAGGGCTTTGACTAGGTTGGCAGATCTTTTTCATCAAAATATCAGACCGCCGCTAGTTGATCAAAATTTGGTTGTGCAAGTGGGGTGCTCTTATGAGAGGTTCCTTAAGCATAGGACCCCCATGTTCTTTGGAGTAGAAGATCCACTCCAAGGTGAAGGTTGGATCAATGGAATTGAAAGAACGTTTGAAATTTGTGGATGCATGGAAGCTCAGCAAGTTTTGTATGCTAGTTATCTGCTTCAAGGAGAAGCAGCAAATTGGTGGAGAGCGAAGCGAAATCTCCTGGAGAGAGAGTTTGGATCTTTAGCCACTGTGTCTTGGCAGCGTTTTAAAAAGGAGTTTGATGATAGATTTTTCCCTCCTGCTGTGAGAAGACAGAAAGCTCGAGAATTTAATAATCTGGTTCAGGGAAATATGACTGTGGACCAGTACTCTTGTGCTTTCTTAGAGTTTGGGCGTTTTGCACCCCATCTTATTGCCACTGAGGAGTTACAGGTGGAGCGGTTTCAAGAGGGTCTGCGTCCTGAGATACGCAGATTTGTGATTTGTCAGCAGATTTCCTCTCTCCATGAGTTAATTGACTTGGCCACTATGGTTGAGCAAGAAAACAGTTTTGCTGTAGGCTCTCCTCAGGGCCAAAAGAGGAGGAGTTTTGCTGGAAAAGGTAGCAGCTCTAGGTCTCCGCAGAAATTTGTATAGAGGACTGGGGCTCGACCACAGGCAGCCCTTGGTGTACGTATGGGAGGTCGAGCTCCAGTTTGTCCTAAGTGTAATAGAGCTCATGAGGGTGAATGTCATTCGAGTGGGATCCGGTGTTATAGATGTGGCCAGCTGGGGCATTTATATCGCGAGTGCCCTAACCAAACTCAAAGAAGTCGAGGGGGTCGACGTGGTGGAGGAGCTAATCAGAGGCAAATGGTTCAAGCCCGAGCATATGCAATGACCCCCGGAGACGTTGACTATGAGGCGCCAGCTACTCAGGATGTCGAGGTGATTACAGGTATGAGTTTAATTTAATTTTTGGATTTGGTGTAAATTTTTTGCTTGAATGTTTGGGTGTATGTGTGCTTTAGGTAGAGTTCACCTCTATGATTTTTATGCCTGTACGTTATTTGACTCTGGGGCGTCTCAGTCATTTGAATCAGCCACCTTTGCGCGGCTGTGTAACTTGGTCGCGGAGCCCTTATCCCAACTTTGGTTGTGGCTCTTCCTAATGGGGAGATGGTGTGTTGCTCCAAAATCGCGTTGAGTTGCCCTTTGGATTTTGGTAGAAGGACGCTTGATGCGGATTTAATTGTTTTTAAGTTGTTGGGATTTGATGTTATTCTTGGTATGGACTGGTTGTATCGGTATTCTGCAAGTATTAATTGCAGAAATCGGATGGTTAGTTTTTAACTTCCGGATGGGGATTACTTTGAGTATGTGGGAAGTAAACTAAGGGCGAAGCCAACAGTTATATCGGCAATTCAAGCGAAGAAAGATATAACTTGTGGGGCGGATGCTTTTCTAGTTCAAGTGGTTTCTTCGCCATCTGGAAATAAGACTTTGATGGATATTCCCATTGTTGAAGAATTTCTGGATGTCTTTGTAGATGATTTGCCTGGGTTGCCTCTAGTTCGTGAGATGGAGTTTGTTATTGATTTGGAACCTGGAGCAGCTCTGGTGCACAAGGCTCCATACCGTATGACACCAGCTGAGTTGAAAGAGTTAAAGATTCAGCTGCAAGAATTGGTTGACAAGGGGTTTATTCAACCGAGCACTTCGCCATGGGGAGCACTAGTTTTATTTGTAAAAAAAAGATGGTACTCTCCGGATGTTCATTGATTATAGAGAACTCAACAAGGTGACCATCAAGAATAAATATCCTCTTCCAAGGATTGATGATTTATTTTATCAGGTTCAAGGAGCAGCAATATTTTCTAAGATTGATTTGAGGTCGGGATATTATCAATTAAGGATAAGAGATAAAGATGTGCCCAAGACGGCTTTTAGATCAAGATATGGGTATTATGAATTTAAGGTTATGCCTTTTGGGCTAGCTAAGGCTCCAGCAGCCTTCATGGATCTAATGAATTGGGTATTTCGACCCTATTTGGATTCTTTTGTAGTAGTCTTTATTGATGATATTCTGATTTATTCCCGAGATTTGGAGGAACATGCTTATTACCTTCGTTTGGTGCTTGGAAAATTAAGGGAACATCAGTTGTATGCGAAGTTAAGTAAATGTGAATTTGGTTGGAAGAAGTTAAGTTTCTTGGACATGTGATTTCTCGAGATGGAGTGGCTATTGATCCAAGCAAGGTGGAAGCTGTTTTGTCTTGGCCACGTCCTTCAACAGTGCGTGAAGTTCACAGTTTTTTGGGACTTGCCGGATATTATCAAAGATTTGTAGAAGGATTTTTTTGATTGTCCGGACCTCTCACTGCATTGACCAGGAAGAATGTTGAATTTAATTGGTCAGATAAGTGCGAGAGAAGTTTCCAAAAACTGAAGAGAAGATTGACAACGGCACCAGTATTGGCTCTTCTGGAGTCAAATAAGCCATTTGTGGTTTTTAGCGACGCATCCAAGTTTGGGTTAGCGTGTGTTCTTATGCAGGAAGGACGAGTTGTTGCTTATGCATCTCGTCAGCTGAAAGATCATGAAAAGAATTATCCTACTCATGACTTGGAGTTGGCGGCATTATCTATATGGTGTGGTGTGTGAAGTTTACACTGACCATAAAATTTTGAAGCATTTATTTTCCCAGAAGAATCTCAACATGAGGGAGAGGCGATGACTAGAGTTGATTAGTGACTACCAGTGCGAGATCAAGTATCATCCGGGGAAGGCAAATCTAGTCGCTGATGCGTTGAGACGGAAATAAGAATTTCTAGTTGAAGCAGAATCTTCAGGTGTGGACTCTCTCCTTTGTGGGATGAGAAGACTTCTTATTGAGAGTTCACAGCAAGAAGAATTATTATCCTCGGTAATGGATGTCCGAGTTGGTGATTTTGAGGAATTAAAGACTCTTCAAAGAAAAGACCCGAAGTTGCTGGATATCAGGAAGAAAGTCAATAAGTCTAAATGACCTTCACATTATAGTTTGGATAAAGATGGCATTCTTCAGTTTTGGGATCGTAGAGTTATTCCTCGAGATTCAGAATTTAAGGAGCGAATATTGGCTGAAGCTCATGCGACTCCTTATTCAGTTCATCCTGGCAGCACGAAGATGTATCGAGATTTGAAGAAAGATTTTTGGTGGGAAGGGATGAAGACTGATATTGCCCTGTACATTGAGAAGTGTGACACATGCCGCCAAGTGAAAGCCGAACATCAAAGACCCGCCGGTAAACTTCAACCACTTCCTATTCCTGAATGGAAGTGGGATGATATTACTATGTATTTTGTTGTGGGTTTGCCAAGGACTTCAAGAGGAAAGAATTCAATTTGGGTGATTGTGGATAGGTTGACCAAAAGTGCTCATTTCTTGCCTATAAATAATGCCGACTCTTTGGGTAAATTAGCGCGGCTGTATGTTAAGGAGATTGTGAGGTTGCATGGAGTACCCAAGAGTATTGTGTCGGACAAGGACCTGCGGTTTACGTCGCATTTTTGGAAGAGTTTGCAGGCAGCACTAGGCACTAATTTGAAGTTCAGTACTGCTTATCACCCTCAGACTGATGGTCAATCTAAGCGTACTATTCATACCTTAGAGGATATGCTGAGAGCGTGTGTCATGGAATTTCAGGGAAGCTGGAAAAATCATCTACCGCTTATAGAGTTCTCTTATAATAATAGCTTCCACGCCTCCATTCAAATGGCTTCATATGAAGCATTGTATAGGAGGAAGTGTAGATTTCCCTTGTGTTGGGATGAAGTCGGCGAGAGGAAATTAATTGGGCCTGAATTAATCCAAGAAATGCAAGAGCAAGTCCGAATTATAAGAGCTAAAATGGCAACAGTGCAAAGCCGATAGAAAAGTTATGTAGATTCAAGGAGAAGAGACTTGTCTTTTGAGAAAGGTGATTGGGTTTATCTCAAAGTCTCTCCTATGAAAAGCGTTAACCGTTTTGGTAAGAGAGGAAAGCTTAGCCCAAGGTATGTTGGAGCTGTTCAGATTTTGGAGAAGGTTGGGGCTGTTGCTTACAGAATTGCCTTGCCACAGTATTTTGGAGAAGTTCATGATGTGTTCTATGTGTCCTCATTGAAAAAAAGTTTTGGTCAGCAAGAACGACGTTTTGTCAACCCAGAACGCATTCAATTTCAGCTTGACCTTACTTATGAGGTTGCCTCGACGCAGATTGTAGATTGGAAGGAGCAAAGGTTGAGATCTAAGTCGATACCTTTGGTGAAGGTAGCTTGGGGTGATCCATTGGATCAAGATTTCTCTTGGGAAAGAGAAGCAGACATGATAGAGCAATACCCGTATTTGTTTGGATGAATGACGGCATGTCTCTTAAGCCTACTTTTAGTCGCATCTCATGCCTGTCTTTAGCATTGATGTTTGACCCTATAATTTCGAGGACGGAATTTTATTTAAGGGGGGAGGCTGTGACACCCCGATTTTTATGTGCTTTTTATTGAAAGGTTTTTTAACTAAATATTTGATTTTGAGCCTTTTAATTTAATTTAACGTGTTTACGCGAGATTATTTTATGATTTTTAAATCGAAAATTATTTTAATGTGCTTTCATAATTTTAATTAGTGTTCTGCAATTAAATTGCCTTTTATTTTAAAGAATGTTATTGTTGGAGTTTAATATTTTACTTTAACTAGTTTTGAGTTTATATTTATTTATTTAATTTACTGTTTTAAAAATAGTTATTTTGAGGATCAGTTGTGACCCAAAAGTTGTGAGGATTGGATCTCATTTCTTTTCCTTCCTCTTTCTTTTTCCCTTTCTTTTTTTTTTTTTCTTTTCTTTCTTCTTTCTTCCGTTGCATTCCCTTTCTCCCGCGCAGCGTCCCTCTCTCCTCTCCCCCACGCCGTTCGGCCTTCACTTCCAGCCCACCTCCGCCGGCAGTCCATGGCCCTCACCGCCGGCACCATTCTCTTCCCCTTCGGCCGGCGATCACCCACCATCAATTTCAGGCCGTCTCGTGCCACCATTCGCCCATTCGCACAGCTTCAAGCCGCCGACTTTCTCCTCCCTTTTCGCCGCCGTCGCACCGCCATTGGACACCATTCCTTCACCACTTCTTTACCGGCCTCTTGCTGTCCTAATGGACCCAACACCAGCTCCGATCCGTCATCGGTAAACCCAACCAATCACATCTCCGATTTGACCTTTTTTGCCTTCCACCGCCATTTCGGCCGCCACCAAAGGCCAAAGGCCACCACCACTAGCTTCACCGACCTCCCTAGGCCATACCTTACCGTTCCCTAGCTTTCGTTTGACCCTGTTTGAATTTGGATTTTCTGTGTATTTCAACCATAGTGTTTTTACACTGATACGTTGCCTTCCAGCCGCCTTTTGCACCTCCGTGATCCTCCTAAAATTACATTATAGCACTGTAAGTATTTCTCCAAATTACTTTTTGCATTAACCTGTTTTATAAACTGTGATTTGGTTATCTGGTTTGACTGTGTTGGTTGTTGGAAAATTACTGATAATTGTTGGTTGTTGGTAAATGGTCGATTTCATGGCATTGTGCACGCATGCGTGGGTGTGTGTTTTGAAAACTGTGTTTAATGTGAAAAAGGCTTTTTGGATGCGTGTGTATCACCCCCAAGCCTTAGATGGGGTATTATCTCGGTGGAGCTCTTCTCGGCACTCGGGAGCGGAATATACTGAATGTTGTCCCCTGGAGCTGTTGCCCGGGACTTGGACGGGATGGTAGCGCTCTCGATCTGACTCCATGGCCCCTCGTGCTTAGTTGTTTTAATATATTTATGTCTTGGAGCATTTTGGGTTTTACTTACCTACGGTACTTCTTTGGTATTGTAGATTATGCAGGTTTTGAAGAGGCTGAGTCCGAGGATGCGGCTCCACTTGAGGAGTAGGGACATTGGCTATTTTTGTATTTGATGTTAATTGTTCGCTTATACTTATTGTATTTTATTTGATGTTGACTTGTAAACAAAAATCGTATTATGTTGACATGTGGATTTTCAGTACTTTTGTATTGTATTAAATCCTGGTACTTAGTTATTTGACTTAACCATTCCGCTGCGTATTGTTTATTGTACACGTGTTGTATTACACACACTTAGCACGTGTCGATGGGGTGCGTGACCGTGTTGTCATTATCCCGGTGCCTCGATTTTCGTGCGTGTCCATACATGGAAGTAGGGGGCGCCACAACAAGGATGCTTCAACATGAGAAGAATTCAATGTTGGGATAACTTTCCAAAATATAAAATAAAGGATAAGTTCAAATAAGGTGGGTTTGAGAGTAATTTGGATCAAGAAAAAAAAAACCACAAAAAGAAACTGGAAGAAGTTTAAATCCAAAACGCGCTAGGAGATAGACTGGACATACCTTAGTGTTTTGATCATAACTTTCCCATCACACATCCGATTGATGCGATTGTTCATGCGTTGGAAGGCTATCTTAAAGGTCTAGAAATTCGAAATCGATAAGGATGTCTAAATTCTGACTCCTGAAGCATGTATGTGGCTGCCAATATAAATCCTAAAAGTTAGGCAATTGTTTATGCGAGAATCAGGAAAACATTAGTGTTTCTTTATACCATAAAGAAGCATATCATTGGAAGAGTTTTGAAGGGAGGGTGACAGTTCTAGAGAAGAGAAAAATACCATTTTTACTTTTTCAACTCTTCCATGGAGAACTAAATCTTGGGAAAAGCCTAGGGTAGAAATTGATTGGTGAAAATGCTTTGATTTTATTTCAATTCATAGATTACATTTTATTGTTTAAGATTCTAGAATTGATTTCTCTATTTGTTTTGGATTTTTATTAGTTTGAGACAATTATATTAAATCTTGCTATGGTTTGATTTCATTGAGCTATAGGATTATGAACATATGAATGTGACTTAAACAATTGTTTGTCATGGCATTGATGTGATATTTTGCTATGCTATTATTTATGAACATAGATAGTGTCATCTTTAGATCTGATATTCATTTTTATATATGAAAATTGTGGTTTGTAGAGGGAGAATAGATTGTAGAATTAAATTTGAGAAAGTAGATGAATATAATGTCATATCTTCTAATTAGAAATTTGGTTCTATAATTCTTAATTGTGTATGTCGTTTGAATTGAAAAAGACAAAGTATTGGATCTGGTTGATGGAAGCCCGAAGTTTTACTTGTCTTTTTATCTATGCCCTAATCTCATTTTAATTGCGAGTTTTAGGTAGAATTGTCATATTCTTGTCATACTGTCATTTAATCTTTTTCTTTAAGCTTATATCTTGTAGTGTTTCTTCTAGCTCCCTATGGATGGACACCCTATACTATACCACCGCGTACTAGTTTGGGCATAATCAGGTGATAGTGTGTTTTAGCCTTTAAAGTGAATCAATGTGATTCACCTTAAGGGATAAGAACTTGAAGTAGAATGCTATGTGTTGGAAAAGTGACCTCAAGTGGGTTCTAAGTTATGAGTTTAAGCATTTAGAGAAGATTGATAAAGGAAAGCATAAATGAATGATTTGGATGATAGAGTATGTCTAAGTGAAGGAGTTTAAGTAAATGGTAATATTATACAAGTTCTAAGTTTTAATTACTTATGCACTTGAAAATGGAATGATGTAAAGTTATGCATGCACGTAGATTGCCATCTGACTCCCACATGAATGGATTTGATGAAATGTAAATAGCATGGAGACCTAGTAAATATTATGTTCGTACTCTTTTAGAGTTTTTTTAATGATATGAAAATGAAAAATGAATGTTTCTCTTTATGATGCTTAATGAAAGTGTGCTAGGTATACGTATGTACTGGCTTTCTTTGGCAGCCCATATTTATGCATCCAAAGTAATAGTTGTGTGCATGTGAATGGATGTTATATGTAATAACTATTGTCTTTATTTTCCATGAAATGAAATGTTGAGGTTTATGCTTGATGCTTTTAAGTGATGTTTAAATGATGCTATGAAAGTGTATTTAAATAAGACAATGAAATGAATTTTAAATGACGCTATGAAATGATGTTTAAAGAATGCTATGAAATAATGTTTATTGATGATGTTTATGCTTATGCTTTTAAATGATGTTTATGAAATGAAATGGACTGATAAATGAAAAGAAATGAAAATGAAATGATTGAAATGAATGAAAGGAAATGAAAGGAAAATAAAGGAATGAATGTTTTAATGTATGAAAATACGTCACAGCCATGACTGAATGAATGAATGAAGGAATGATGGTACCAATGGACTAGACAAATTGCAATGCCGAGTAAGTAATACAAGTTGTACACCCAGTGCTACCTTCTAACTAAAAGAGATTTCCAACTTGTGGCCAAGGGAGGAGTCTAGGTCAAAAAGATCGGTAACCCTAGCACACAGAGTGTAACAGTATCAAAGGAAAAGTGAAAAGAGTAATGAATGTATGAATGATGTAGTTTCTTTACGAATGAATGAATGTGTGAGAAATGTTTTATTAGAAAGGAAAACTTTTTTAAATAAAAATCTCACCTTTACATGTTTTTATAGAAAGTGAATACTTTATGTAAAGTATGTAAATGAATGATGAATGTATGAATGAAAATCTATATTAGTATATTTTTACAGTATAAGGTAATATTTACCAAGTATTTGACTTTTTTTTTTTTTTTTTATGTATGCCCCTCCCCTTCTTAGGAACAAAATGAGCAAGAAGCGTCAGGACATACATGGCTCAAGGAAAGAGTGACAGAAGCCTAGAAACATTTTATGTAATGTATGGAAGTCAATTTTTGTAAAAGCCTTTTTAAGTCAATTTACAGTTTTTCGCTATAAACTCTCTTTTAATATACAAAGAATGTTTTAGTTTTAAAATATAAAATCTTTTATATCCTGCAGAGGAAAGGGAAAATTTTTTAAAAGGGTTAGTAATTTCCATCACATTTTCTTAAATTATTTTCTAAAGTCTTACCACAAAGACGAACGTTATAGATAGTGAAAGTGTTTCATCTCATCTCATCCCATATTATCATTACAATTTTTCTAAATTTTTACACAAAATATAATAAACAATTCATTTTTTCAAATCTCAAAACAATAATAATATTAAAAAATAATATTATAACAATATTTTACTCAACTTTCAACTTTCATCTCATCTCAATTCACTATCCAAACGGCACCTAAGTTATTTCTCACTTGGTTAAATCACTTCCACATACAACTAACCACTCAATTTCACACTCCTATACCCTTAACCACTCCTTTTCATCTTGTTAATTATATTTGACAAAAACAAATTCCATTTGTAATTAACCCTAGTTGAAACCCTAACTAAACCCAATTGAAACTTCAAATTGAGCCCATTCGGTAAAGTCTATCTTTGGCCCAAACAAAACTCCCTTTGGCCCATGCTTCTTGAGCACATTTCCTCCTCCTTACAAGGCCATATCATGGCTGTCATGCCACCTCATGATTGGCCCTAAATAGTGGCTTGATGGCAAGTCAAACGACCCCCCATCAGCCCTTACCCACTTGGCCAGAACAAAAGTAGAAAATCAGCTGGCTTTGCATCCCTTGTTCTTCATGTTTTTTAGCAGCCACTCTCCCATCCAAGGGTCATTAATCCTCACACTCAATCCAGCTCTCTCCTATACCCACACCCTTGCAATTTACTTCACACACTTAACTCATTTCCACACTTTTCTAGAGCAAACCGAGAGAGAGTTGAGAGAAAACTTTTCTCGCAGCTTGTGTTTGCTCTATTCTAACCCCTTTGTGAGTATTTATTTGGCTCAATCCTCTTTTATTTTGTTCATTATTTAGTCTATTTTACTTGGGTGTGCATTGGTGAATATTTCTTGGAGTTTAATGGATGAAAGTTGGGTTTGATGATGGAAAGGTTTCAATGCTAATAACTTTGATTTTTGTGTGGAACTTTAAAAGTTTTGTGAAATTGTTGATGAAATATTGGGTAGATTGTGATATGGTGAAGTCCTAACATGTTTATATGCAGGTCATGAGTTGATTCAAAGCATGTTAGTATTTTTATAAAACAGTTTTGCATGACTACAAAGTGTTAGAAATTGATTGGCTCAGACCAATTTTTGTTTTGGCTTAGGTTGTGATTTTGGTTCTAGGAACTTGATCCTACAGCTTCGATTTTTCACATATGTTATTCTTGAGACTTTGATCTATGCGTTATGAGTTTATTTTTCAAGAGTTATGGTTTAGATCCTTGTTGGATTGGTGATGAACATGCAAGAGCTTGTTTTAAACTCAATCTAGAAGCTCTCGGGTTTGTTAAATATATTTTGATGAAATTTTTATCATGAGATGCCAGATTTAATACTTAGATCATGTTAGAAATTGAATTGGAGGCATATGGTTTTGTTATTGGTAGTTTTGTTGAATGCAAATCAAGGATCTAGTGACTTTGTTTCAAGTCCAAAATCATGATTTTATGCAAACCGATTGTTCTAAGTGGTATTTTGTAATTTTTGGTTGATTTAAGTATGTTATCACTTAGGTTTAAATGATGAACATTTTAGATGAGTATTTATAGACTTTTGGAGTCCTTGGAGCTGATTGGAAAGTGTTATACTTAGAACATCAAGAGTTGGTTCTATTTGATCTTATCTTGATATTTTGGCATTTTCTATGGTGTAGTGAGTTTAAATTTTCATTACATGTGTAAATTAGTTTCTTAAAATGATTTTATAACTAAGAATGTGATTTTTGAGAGTTGCTAAAATTGTTTTAAGAATGTTAGTATGTTGGAAGGTCAAGTAGCAACAAAATCATATTTTTGGCCTAATACATGAATTGGCCTAAGTATGTTTCTTATAGTTTTGATTAGTTTTAAGTTTTTCTGAGTTCATATTTGAATTTAGGCCTGATGTAAAGTTTGGTAAGTTTTGGAATTCGTTTACAAAATCTTTATTTTAGGAGTAAATTTGTAATTTCCCACATATAGAGGGGCAACTTTGCAAATTTAAACCTAAGTTAGTAAGTTTTATGTTTATAAGAATTTAATGGGATTTTCTAACCCTAAAAAATATCTCATTTCATTTCATGCACTTTTTATACTCGCTTTACGGTACGCTATATCACTGTAAGTTAACTTATAACTTACTCTCGGTATTTTACATATGTACGATGGGAAGAATTATTTTGTTTATACTCATGTCACTTATGTTTATTGTAATTATTATAATATAAGAATGTCATGTAATCTGTCATATGTCATTCTGTTATATCTATTACACAAACGTCTTTATATGTTTATCTGTTATGTGCCACGAATGTCACGTCATCATGTCTATTATATATTTATCTATTACATGCCATGAATGTCATGTCATCAATCACTGTTACATGATTATTTGTTACATGTTTACTTATTACATGCCACAAATGCCACATCATCATTGTTGTTACATGTTATTTTGTTACATGCCATGAATGCCACATCATCATTACTATTACATGGTATTCTGTTAAAAGCCATAAATGCATGTCATGAACCACATGAGTCCATAAAAAAATATTTTCTGAGTCAATCATGCATGGATACTCGTAGCATAATTATTCTGATTGTCAGAGTATCTCCATTAATAACTTAACCAAGGTACTCCTGGTGTAATTATTATACTTGTCATAGTACATCTAGTAAAATACTCATGGCGTAATCATTATGATTGCCTGAGTATCTTTGACTGAATATATTGGGCGTAATCATTCTGACGAAACAAGTGGTGAAAGCATTCTGCTTGTCGGGATATTCGATAAAAAGAACATATTTTTGTAATAAGGTCTCATAGTAGTTGGTAGTCCCAACTACCATTCCTCCCAGAATGGTAGGAGTTGTGCCAGTGCTTGATAGAGCACCATGTCCCAGATTGAATGACATCGAGTAGATCGGGGATGAACCTTAAAGAATTAATGGGGATGATACTTCAATTTTTGAATTTGGTTTTGACATTGATAATTGAGCCACGTGAGCGGCTTGGTATATAAACTAGAATTCTTTTAGTATGTAATTAAAGAGTTTAAGTTCCAGTATAATGTCTGTTTAGTTTGAAAACTGGTTGGACTAACAATGTTACTTTTGAGTACGCTTATATAAATGAAATGTAAGGATTTTTTGGGATTAATATTCTAGTACATTTTGTATTGCTTAAAGAAAAAAACTTATCTCTTGCGAATACTGCATACTGTTATATGCATGCTAGTTGCATTGAATCATTAGCTGTCATGAATGGAGTTATGTAATTTTGTGTTGCATGTCTCGAAACTCCAAGCTCCGTCAAATCCCAAGTAGAGTTTAGAGGCGTCACAATTAACATATTAAAATAAATAAAATAAGTCGAATACTTAGTAAGAACCATCATATTGTAAACATAGTAATTAAGTTTTCAGCTAGTTCATAATCATATGTTGTGCATTTAACTCATGCTTGTTCTTGATGGGCACTAACATAGACCTAGTCTTAAAGATCCTTTGTAAATTTCAAATGGGCCAATTATAAGATCAAGAGCTAAGAAAATCAAGGAAGCAATGCAAGGATTGATGCAATCCACTTGGGATGAAACTAGCAATAGCCCAACACACAAGATGGGCTTTAAAAAAGAACCAATTTTGATCCCCTTGATACAAGCTGTAGAAGACATGACTTAGACTTATTGTTTGGGCCTATTGTTATTGAAGGCTTTCAATTTATTTAAATAATTTAAATGATTTATTTTATTAGTAGAATAATTGGATTTGAGGATGCTTGGCCTACATATGTTTTATGTTTTATAAATTAGGGTTTCAAGAGAAGTTTTTAAGGGTAGTTTAGGGATTGTTTTAATTTTCAGCTAGGGTTTCTTTTGGGAAGGTTTTGGATTTCGCCCAAGAGTATTTTGGGAACAATGGGGCCTTATTTTGGCCTAGGGTTTATTTTTTTAGGGGAAGGGATATATATATGTTACTGTAGATGCGACACTGTTCATTAATTTTATAAAATTTGATGAATTTATTCATTGTGAGTTGAGTTTATCTCCTCTTGTTCTTAAATGAACTTTTAAACTTATCGAAGGCAAATCACAATTTTTGTAGCATTCTTCCTTATAATTTTGGTTCTTGAGACAGGTTCTTTAACAGATCTAGATTTTCATATAATCTAGGTTCTTGAAACAAGTTCCTCAACTGGTCTAAATTTTTCATTGGCTTGATTTTGACTTTTTTAGATGAGTTTTCAAATTGATTGTGGGTTCAAAGAATTCCATTCTCATGGGTTTATATCAGTTCTTATGCATTTTTTCCTCTTTAATCCCATGGGCAGTACATAGTATAAACTCCAATAAGTTAGGTTTAGCGAGCCTTATGGCCATGGTCCTTCCCGTAGCTAGCAGATAAGAACTTAACCTACTCAAGATGGTCATTACGAGATGCATCACCACTGAGCCAATCCGTCTTTCCAATCTGCCCCTATATGGTACTATATCCTTATGGCATTATTAAACATTTTAAAACAAGCATTTATTCTTACATTAGAAATTTTCCTTTCCTTTCCTTTATTTTTCTTTAATACATAGAAATAATATACATACACATACAAGAAATCCAAAACATTCATATATGCGTTCTTCATAACAATAAAGTTAAACATATACATATCACACACACACACACACACACACACACACACACACACACACACACACACACACACATATATATATATATATATATATATATATATATATATATATATTATGTCATTTCATTAAAATCTACGTAAGCGCATAATCAATTAAATGTAGTATTTTGGCTTTTGAGGTTAGCCATGACTCTCTCTTTATACCTAAGCATGTCTTATATTAACTACTAATGCAAAACTAGTCCATACACATCCTATCTGTGTGATAGATCTACCCAAATGTCCTCAAATCTTACTAGTATATATATAGTTCATGCGACCCGATTATGGCCATGCTTAACGCTAACTCTATCTTAAACTATGCACTTCACTCATGTATCTAGTCAACTAACCTTCAAAATCATATTGAATCCTTATGCCATCAATAAATCCTGCATTTAATAGATAATCTGAAACTTGCAAGACTCATATCATAGCCTAGTTGAGACCTAAACATGTGAGTCCCTATCATTAACCAGCACCTCAATCCAATTCACCTGCTTGAAACCTACTAGACTCGTGGCATACAAGATATATATGATTAATTATAACCCAATTCATACTTCAACATGTGAATTACCCATACCACCATTACCTTAAGGTATCTATCAACCCATGATCTTCATCAAGCCTAATCATGAACACCTATAATCCTTATGCAACCCGAATGCCCCTATTCCTAGAATACTATATCCCCTCGTAAAATTCTTGAGCCACACTCATCGGTTGTAGAATTGATTGACAAGGAAACACGTACGTACATAGCTGGAAAGCAGAACTCATTCGTCATATCTTTATTCCTATTGAAGCCGAGCTGTTTGTATAACGCTCTATAAATGTACAATACAGTCTTGATAAACTCATTTGAGGTGGTACCAAAAAGGGGGATTACATGGTAAACAGTGCTTATATGTTGGCTTTACAACTTGAGAAGAAATGGGATTATGTTTTTTTTTTTTTATGGAAATAGACTTCATGTCATTCAATAAATCGAAGTTACAGCTATGACTTATCAATACAGGAAAAAATCCCAGACTACAAGCCAAACTAATGCATCTACTCTGAAGCACCCCCACACACAAATTTCTTTGTGATGAATATTGTCTTAACTTCTAATAAACTCTCTCTTAACAGAGAAGAGCGTTCTGTAAAAACAGAACTAAACGCCTTCTCTTCCAAAGAAGAGAAGTACTATCTTCATCCTCCCCAAGAGGAAGATTACTACCTCTCCGACTCCTCCCAAAAGAAGAACGGGACTCTATAGCTAGGGACATCAAATCCAATAGCCTATTTCTTATTATTTCTTTTCTAATATTAAAACTACCAATATAAAAAACACATCTAAAAAAACTAAATAGACCGAAAAAAACCCATGGCCCAGTCCAAACAAAAAGACCAGCCTGTTTGCAAGTGGGAAAGCCCTTAGGGTTTCATCACTATCAATTGTGCCGCCCCCCTTTTTTCCTTTTTTTCTTTTTTCTTTTTTTTCTTTTCCTGCTTCTCCTACGCCCGATCTTCGTTTCTTTACTCCCGTCACCCACCACGATTGGCCACGAGCAGCCCCGGCTTTCTCTCTGCGCACAAGCACCGGCCTTTCTCTCTGCGCATGAGCACCAACATTTCTCTCTGTAAGACAGGCACCGGCCTTTCACCACGAGCACCATCCTTTCTCTCTATGCACTAGCACCGGCCTTTCACAAGCAGCAACAGCTTTCTCTATGTGAGATCGGCACCGACCTGTCGCCCATCACCACAGGTGCCTCTTCCATCTCGCCCATCACCGCCGGACCACATGCGCCTCTTCCGTGCGGCTCTTCCATCTCGCTCATCTGCTTTGGCATATAGATGGGTTGTGGGGCCAGAAACGGATCTGCTCATCTTCTCGCTCATCTGCTCATCTCTGCAGATGGATGTATTTTACAGGAATTTAGACTGAGATCACGAGTTTCCTCCTTTAGTAGACCTGGAAAAAACTTAAAACAGAACAAAAACAAAGGCAAGGAAGGAGTGAGGGGGGAGGAGCAAAGCTCCCACCCGCTCACTCTGTTTCGAAAGTTTTGGAGTTTTTCTAGAGAGAAGTTGGAGATTCCCTCTTTAGAAACGGCTACGTGCAGTACTTTAATTTTAATTTTTTAATATTTTAGGTTGAAATGGGATTATGTTGAAAGCTCTAACAGTAGTAAATTCCTACATTAGTTCTAGACATGACAGATTTGGAATATGAATCTACCAAACAAAACTACCAACTTTCTTTGGTGAGCCACCTCGCATTTATCGCTGATAAAGTGTAATTATCCAGAAGAGGTATTATTCTTAATAACATATGTGACTTTTTCAATGGAGCTCTTGAAAATATAAGTCATGTCATTGGGTTTTGTCCCCAAATCCATCATTTTTGGCATAAAAGATTAAACATGGAGGATACTTGGATGCTAAATCAGTCTAGCTTTGGTTTGATCCTCTGGGATATGATGGAGAATAAGGATATTGAGTTTATCTTAACTTTCTTAACTATTGAATGCGGGTGTGGCGCTTCGGGAATCCTTTTTTTTTTTTTTTGAGTTAAAAACCCTTAATGCATTCCTTTATAAAAGTGATGAGATACAAAGAGGATGCTCCTCTAAAGTTACAATGAGATCAGAAATGGTTAGAGCATCTTTTGCAAGTAGATGGGCCATAGTATTGCCATTTCTCTTAACGTGGGAAACATCCCATTTAGTAAACAAAAGGAGGTAGGCCCTGGTTTCATTCCAGTACATGCTGGAGCTACTCAAGACTTCTATCTTCAACCAAGGCCTTAGTGACTTGCAATGAGTCTCCTTCGAGTATGATTTGATGTAGTCCAGTCTCCCTTGCCAGTTTAACAGCTTGTAGAGCCCCATAGGATTCTGCTAGTAATGGATCAGGAAAAAGCATTTTCCTCTGCCTCATTGTTGCTATGATCTGTCCTGAGCTGTCCCTAATTGCCACTCCAACACCAACCATGCCATTCAACTTGTCTAATGCTGCATCCCAGTTCACCTTGAAACTGTTTGCTGGTGGTGCTTGCCAAGAGACTACTTGTGAAGAATTCTGATTGAGGCTATTGCAATCTTCTAATGATTGCTGTGACAGCATATCTAGCATTGATCTTGCCTCTCTTACTATGGAGTTTGGGTGAGAAAACCCCTTCTTGAATATAAATGAGTTTCTTCTCCACCATATTTTCCTTGCTACCACCACAAATTCTTGAATTTCCTCTGCACTCAGTAGCATAGTTAACGAGTCAAATAAGTGCACCATAGAGGATTGAGGGATAGAGCATTTCTGAAGTTTTTTAGAGCATTGACTCCACACATCCATGGCTGCTTCACAACCCCACAGAGCATGCTGAGCAGTTTCCTCTTCCCTGCAGCAAATAGGACATAGAGGGTCACTCACTACTTTCTTCTTAAATAGGTTTGATTGGGTAGGGAGAGCCTCCTGACATGCTCTCCATAGGAAAGTTTTATCTCCAGGAGTAACCTGCAGCTGCCAGATTTTGTCCCAAACTTTCTTAAGATTGTTACTGGTTGAGGCTTGGCCTTGAGCTGCCATCTCTTGAGCCTTTATCAAATGGTAGGCACTTCTTACTGAAAAGGAGCCATTCTTAGTCCCATGCCATATAATTCTGTCCCTGGTTTGCATAGTACTAATTGGAGTTTCCAAAATCAGCTTAGCTTCCCTCTCCTTGAAAGTATCTTGGATCAGTTCCTTCTTCCACTCTTTGGTTACCGGGTCTATTAGTTCAGCTACTCTTGCACTTTCCTCTAGATTCTTAATTGGACTGGTGACCTTCCTTGGGTTAGCATGATCTAACCATTTATCTTTCCAAACAGAGATATCAGACCCCGTGCCTACCCTCCAAAAAGATCCAGCCTCTTGAACATACCTTGCAGTCATCAAACTTCTCCATACATAAGATGGTTTTGACCCTAACTTTGATGTCTGAAACGTTAATGAGGGAAGATATTTAGCCTTTAACACTCTAGCTGCGAGGGAATTGGGATCTTGGATTAGTCTCCAGCATTGCTTGGAGAGCATAGCAATATTAAAACATTCAAGGTCCCTAAAGCCCAAACCTCCTTCTGATTTAGCTTGTCCCATTCTCTTCCACGAGATCCAATGGATTTTATGCTCCTTTTCTTGTTGGCCCCACTAGAAGTTTTGAATTACACTGTTGATGGACTGGAGTAGTATTTTTGGTAGCTTGAAAACACTCATGGTATAGGTGGGGAGGGATTGGATGACTGCTTTGATGAATATTTCTTTCCCTGCCTGTGAAAGTGTTTTGACTTTGAAGTTACTAAGCCTTGATCTGATATTGTCCAGGATGCTTGTAAATGAGCTCAGTTTATTCCTCCCCATCATCGAAAGCAGACCTAGGTACTTCTCATATGGCAATGCTGATCTCATTCCAGCAATAGACAGGATATAATCTTGAGTGGGTCTTGCTGTATTTTTGCTGAACAGAATAGAGGTTTTCTCTAAGTTGAGTCGTTGCCCTGATGCCATCTCATAGGTCCTGAGCAAGTGGATCATTCTACCCCATTCAATTGCATTAGCCTTGCAGAAAAGAAGGCTGTCATCTGCAAAGAAAAGGTGGGATAATCGAATCTGCCCTCTTGCCACAGGAACTCCATGCAGCAGTCTACTTTCTTCAGCTTTATGAATTAAGCTGCTCAAAGCTTCAGCACAAAGGATGAAAAGATAAGGTGATAAAGGATCACCTTGTCTTATACCTCTAGTGGGAGAGAATTCAGGTTGGGGCTCACCATTCACAAGGAGGGAGTAAGAGACAGTTTGAAGACACTTCATCACTAGTTCTACCCATTGGCTGCAAAAACCCAGCTTGGAAAGGACCGCCCTTAGGAAGCTCCATTCAATCCTATCATAGGCCTTACTCATGTCTAACTTTAGAGCCATATAACCTTCTTTCCCTGTCATTTTACATTTCATAGTGTGCAAAGCCTCGAAAGCAACAACTACATTATCAGTAATTAGTCTATTTGGAATGAAGGCAGATTGTGTGGGAGATATAATACCATCCAGCACCTTTTTTAATCGATTTGCTATGACTTTAGAAATGAGTTTATAGATAACATTACAGAGGGATATTGGCCTGAATTCTGTTACTTTTGTAGGAGCTTTCTTCTTTGGAATGAGGGCTATGTATGTGCTGTTGATGCTTCCCATATCACCATGAGAGTTAAGGATATTCAGCACTGCTTCACACACTTGTGGTCCCACCATTGCCCAGTGCTTTTGATAGAAAATTGCTGGAAAACCATCTGGTCCTGGGGAACTTAAGCCATTCATTTGGAATAGAGCATCTTTTACCTCATGAGCTGAGTAAGGCTTTGTCAACATCTGGTTCTGTTCTTCATTCACTCGGGTTTCCAATGCTGCAATACAATCTGTTGGGCTGCTGGGGTTGGATGAAGTGAAGAGTTTAGAAAAATACTCCTGGAAAAGCATGCTTATTCCCTCCCTCGAGGTTATCTCTTTGTTGTCATTGTCTAAGAGCTTTTTAATTCCATTTGTTTTCCTTCTTTGAGATGCACATTGATGAAAAAACTTAGTGTTTCTGTCTCCTTCCCTCAACCATTTCTGTTTTGCCCTTTGTTTCCATTTGATGTTTTCAGCTTCCAGCAACTTATCAACCCTTTGCTTAACTAGTTTGATCTCCTCATTAAGCTGCCCTGTGTTTCTGTCCTGAAGTTTAGAGAGGTGATCCATTTGTTCTTTGATCTCTCTCTTAATGCTGCCCATCTGCTGCTTACTCCACTGAGTCAATTTCAGCTGGCACTGCTGAAGCCCCTCAGCAATATTTTGTACTTTGTTTGTTGCTGTTCTAGGCATCCCCCAAGCTTCTTCCACTATTTTGAAGCAATCTTCCTTCAACATCCAGCTTGCCTCAAATCTGAAGGGCTTCTGGTATCTTTGGGAGCAGAGTTGCAGTTGATTCATGGCAATTAATAATGGTCTATGATCAGAACTAAGAGCTGGTAGAGTATTGACTCTCGAGTCATTAAACAATCTTGCCCATGCATTGTTGCAGAATGCTCTATCTAGCCTGACTTTGGTGAAGGCCTCTCCATACCTTCCATTTTCCCAAGTGTATTTGCTGCCATAATAACCCATATCATTAAGTCCACACCTATTCACGGCCTCTCTAAAATCTTCCATTTGTTTATATGGTCTTAATGGACCCCCACTTTTTTCATCATACCTCAAGATTTCATTAAAATCACCTACACACAGCCAACCTGTTGTGGTAGGAGGTGTAAGAGCCTGTAGAAGCTGCCAGCTCTCATGTTTCTTTGCTGTGACTGGGTGACCATAAAAGCCAGTTAGGATCCAGCAACCACCTGCTCTCATCTCTTTAATCCTCAATGAGATGTGATGTTGTGTGTAGGACAGGACCTCTGCTTCTGTATCTTCTTTCCAGAGAAAAGCCAAACCTCCACTTGCTCCAATCGAGTTCACCACAAAACTATTTTCAAACTTCAACTTCCTTTTGATTGATTCAATCTTAAATCTGTTACACTTTGTTTCCATTAAGAAAACAAAGTTTGGGAACTTATTTTGCACCATTAGATGCAGATTATTCACTGTCCGAGGGTTCCCAAGCCCTCGGCAGTTCCAACTTAGACAATTCATTGCAAAGGGTGGGGTTGTGCAACAGCCTCCACCCTATAAGTTCCATTGAGGTTTTCTTCAGGTAAAACTTCTTGTTTTGCTTTCTTCGAAATCTGAGTTGCCCCACCAGCCCTTGTTCTACTTATACTTCTTTTGGTGCTTCCTGAGCAGTTAACTTTTTTATCTACATTTTCTGCTAAAAGCCTTTCGAAGCTCTTTTTCCTAGCTTGCCTCTTCCAGGTAGCTCTTGTTTTGATCTGTTCCAGAGCTTGCACTTGATCAGTGATGAAGTGGGCTAGAGAGGAAGCTTGAGCCCTCAGATCTTGGGTGCTCTCAAAGCCCAATCCTGTCTGCTGGATGCTTTCTTCACATGAGGTAGCAGCAGCACGCGTGGAACATCCTTCCATGCCTTGCTTGGGAAAAGCATTCCAATATTGGGAAATTAACTCTGGACTTACCAAATTAAGCTCTATGCTACTTTCCTTATTAGACAACTGGCCTGTTTTTTCGGACAGCATGGGGGAGACCAACTTTTCAGAAGCCTTACCTGCTATGTCCACTTCCAGCAGACATGTTCCCTGGTATCCTGCAGGCTTGGTATAGTTTTCTGTGCCTTCATCCCTGACCTCCCCTCCCTTGCTCCTTGGCTGCCCTTCACCTTGTTGCTGATCATCTCCATTGCCGTATGTTTTGTTGGAGCTTTCACTTACCTTCATAGCAGGAGCTCTCATCCAAGCTCCATATTGCAGCTTGCTATCTCCAATTGTTCCTACTGGGCAGCCAGTTTTGGGATGCTTGATCACCCCACATTTGAAGCAGAAAGTAGGAAGACGTTCATACTTGAAGGGAATCCAAGACTTTTTTCCTGCTAGTGACAAGAACACCCCCCTAAGTAGAGCTTCTGATATGATAACTTCCACCCTCATTCTCAAATATTTCCCCCACCCAATCCCTCTATCATCCACTTGGATAGTAATGACTCTGCCAATGCTGTTGCCAATCTGCTTACCAACCTCGTATGTCATGCTGGCTAATGGTATATTGTATGCTTGCACCCAGAACTCCTCCTTGTTGAAGACAATATCATTTATAGATCTGTTTCCTTCGAAGACTTGTATGCATAGTAACCATCTATCGAACGACCAAGGCCTGCCTCTGATCACTTTCTGCATGTCTTCCTCTTTATTAAACTCGATCAGAAACTTGTTCAATCCTACTTCTGAGTACTTGATCCAGCTCTGACATCTCCAAATCTTGGCCATTGTGGACTTAAATGCTTCTCTGTTAACTGGTCTTTCAGCAATGACCATGGTCAGTAGACAAAACTTCCCATATTGTTCTGATTTTTCAGTCAAGTTAGGAAGCAGTACAACTTCCTCTTGTTCCTTCTCAGTGAGGCTAAGTTCCTCCCACTGTTTGGTTAGATCCTCTTCCATTGACCTCTTCAGAGCAGTCCAAGAAACCGTCTAAGGGACTCTAGCTCTCACCCGAGAGAAACACCTCACCCAAGCAGGAGAGGACCCGGCGCTTCGGGAATCTTAAATTTCATAAAGCCGGCCACTGGTTGGAATACTTTGTAGATCATTGATAGTTGTTTAGCATATTTCATAGTTACAAAGCAATGAAGTCCAATAGATTTTTAACTGCAAAGGAAAGATCTTGAAATGGCAAGCACCTCCTAAAAGTACATTCAGCATTTTCCGTTTAAGTAATAAGATGAGATGAAAAATTAAAACATCATTAAATAAAAATATTTTTAAAATTTCAAAATTTTAATAATTTTCTTCTTAAAAAAATACTTTTCAATTTCAAATCTTCCATATTTCATCTAATCATTATCCAAGCACAAAAAATAATACAACTTTTCAAAATTTTCAAATAAAACACAAAAATTAATACAACTCTTTCAAGTTTCAAAACAAAAATAATATTAGAAAATTAGAAAAATGGGAACGGTACCTAAGAAAAACTTACAAAAAAATTAGTTATTCACATTTCAGTTATTGATATATTGAAAATCATAAAATTCAAAATTTAAAATTTAAATTTCAAAAGAAAAATAACAATATAAACCTTGTAAATAAAAAGTGTAAGGAAAACTATAAATACATGTAACACTGTTACCGAAAGGTGAAACATAACCAAAAAGAAATCATGTGGGTCAAATTATTTTTGCTATAGTGGCTACAGTGGCATAATACTGTTCAAGTTTTGTAACAATAATGCTTGTACCTACACTGTTTTTTATTACAGTAAGATAGTATTGTGGGTCAAATTTGATAGTTACTGTAGCATGGCCAAAATAAATAAATAAAATTTCTTCCTTACTTCTTACAATGATTTGGTTGCATCAGTGTTTTGAGAGCTATAATATTATTACTAATTAACATAAAATTGGTTGAATGATAAAATATAATAAATTAAATAATTTTAAAATTATATTATTATATAAAGAATATATGGATAATCAAACATAGAAATTGAATGTGAATGAAATAGATAAAAATAAATTTATGTCATATTAGTTAAAAATTGAATTTGAGTTTAACTATTCCAATGAGACTGCTAGCTAGCCGTGCGTAAGTAGGAAGGAAAATGCTAAATGTATTTAAGAAAATTTTATAAAAATTTTACTTCTTCACATATCGGTTATTGATATGTTGAAAATCATGAAATATAAAATATAAAATTTAAATTTAAAATAAAAAATATAAAAATAAATCTTACAAGTAAAAGTATAATTAAAACTGCAAGTACATATAGTACTACTCAAATAAGATTATGCAATCCCGATGAGATTCATGTCGCAATCACGTTTGTCTTCAAAGTACTTGCCGTTTAAAGAGTTCGGTCAATAGGCATTCTCGTAGACACTCTGAATTTTGTTGTTTAAAATGCATAAACAAAAATCATTTTTTATTGAGTAAAGGATTTTTATCATACACCCACTGTCAATATATTTATTTATTTTTATATCATTTAAATATTTATTTTTTTAAATACTTTTCTAACCATTCTTTAAATTTATAATATTATCATATCTTTTAATATTTCTTATATATTAATATAAACATAATATTTCTCTACTCTCAAAATGACATCAATAGTTCAATAAAAGTTAAAAAAAAATTAAAAATGAAAAAAAAAACTCATTCATCCTATTTTTTGGACTTTTTTTATCATTTTAATATTTTATCATGTTTTGAAAACTTTTTAACATGATTATTTTTCTTTTTATTAAAATAAAACGTTCTAACTTTTTTATATTTGATAAATAAAAATAAATGTGAGAAATATAAAGAACAAGTATGAAAAAGAAAGGAATAGTAAAAAAATATTATGAAAAAGAAAAAAATAGTAAAAAATATTTATATAGATAAATAGTATATGTTAAAAATAGAGAAGCAATGATTAGTGGTGAATTTGGTCCACAGGGTATTTATTGAATTGGACAAAACCCCTTCGGTCTAGGAATTTTCCTCCTTGGACCTGACCGAACCCCTAAAGGAACCAGTCTGAACCCCTAAATGGACCAAACTGGGCTAGTCCCTATCGATTTGCTCTGGTCCAATTGATTTGTTCGGTCCAGTCAGTCTGTTCTTTATCTTTTTTGCACATAAATTAATAAAAAATATTTAAATTAGTAAAATTAGAATTAAGTAAACTATTTAATGTGGATTATGTAATTATCTATTTAAATCATTAAAAAAATAATTATAATTATATTTATGATGTTAATTGCTAAGTTGTTACTAACTTAGAGTACTTAAATGTATTATGATAGTTAATGCATAATGGACCATACTAAATTTTTTACATTTTGTATATTATTAATAAATTATCACATTAATTTGTTAAAAGTACTTTTAAAAAATATATATAGTTCGAGCTTTCGCTCGAGTGTGGCTTGAGTGGATGTTCATTTTTTCCAGTTTTATTTATTTTTAAAACTATAAACACGACTAGACACATATGTTTTTTCCTTTTCAAAATATTTCCAATTTGTAGATAATTATCTTAACATTTAAAATGACGGTTGTTTGTTAATTGTTTCAGATTATTTGCTCAGATTATGGATGTTACACCATTTCATTCTCACCTTGATTCTCCACAAGAGGATGACGCACAACCGTTGGGGTCACCAATTTGTATTTCAAGCCGTAGACTCTCATCTAGAGCAGCTATTTCCTATTAAGTAGTCGAGTCCCAATAGATCTATAAGACATTGACCTGCTTAATGAGGAGGAGGAGTTGATGAATGTTGAGGTTGATCTACCAGCATGGCCTACTAAAAAAAGGTTGTAGACATGAGAATATTTTACCAAAGTTCTCGGTGATAGTGAGAACTCGCAGGCTCGATGTGACTATTGGGGGCAACTATGCAGTTGTCATTTGAAAAAGTAAGGCACATTAGTATTAATAGCACATCTTATAGGCTGCCAGTGATATAAGATACATAAAGGGCTAATAGCAACTGGTCAAACGAAGCTGAGTTACAAGACTTCTACGGCCACTGATGGCACGCAGATTAAGAATCTATCAATTCCTCAATACAGTGAGAAGATTTTGAGGAATGTTCTTGCGGAGATGATCATCACTGATGAGATGCCTTTTACCAGGATTGACAAAGTAGGCTTCTGCAAATTTGTACACACTTTAGATCCATGATTTCTCATGCCTTCACGGTGTACGGTGATGTGTGACTGTTTGAAGATTCATATCAAGGAGAAGGTAGCGATGAACGAAATTTTGTCGCCACTGGGTAGAGAGTGTCATTTACCACTAATATATAGATTTCTATACAGAATGTGAGCTACATGTGTATCACAGCTCACTTTATTGATAGTAAGTGGACGCTGCAGAAGCAGATTATCGACTTCAAATAAATTGTTGATTACAAGAGTTCATCTATTGGCATGAAGATGGATGACTATATAAAGGATTGGGGGATCAGAAAAGTACTCTGTATCACGGTTGACAATGGCAATACGAATGACACTGTCATTGATTGGTTCAAGCGGAATATGAAGGTAAAGGAGGATATCATTTGTGAGAACCAGTTTATTCATGTTCGATGTTGTGCTCATATCATCAACCTCATAGTTTCTGAGGGATTCAATGAGGTTGATGAATCCATTATTAAAGTTCGAAACCTAGTGAGATATGTGAGAGCTTTCCCCAACGGCTCCGCTAGTTTAAGGCAATAGTCGAACAACTTGAGATCCCATCTTCCAGTATGTTGCAACTAGACGTTCCGACTCGATGGAACTCTACATACATGATGTTAGATGTAGAGCAGAAATACCAAACAGCGTTTGAATGGATGGAGGTCAAGGATAGGGCATGAGATATGATTTGCTGGAGTTAGTTGGGGGGAGAAGGGTGCTTAGTGGGGACATAGTTGATTGAGCCAATGTCAGGTATTTTGTTCAATTTTTAAAATTATTTTATGACATAACTATGTTGATATCTATAACCAAATATCCTATGACAAAAATTATTTTATGACATAACTATGTTGATATCTATTACCAAATATCCTACGACGAACATGTACTTTGAAGAGCTCTCGGGACTTTATGACCACTTGCAAGAGATTTGTGCTGACAATGTGAGTTTGTTGCATGCAATGGTTATGAGGATGAAAATCAAATATAATAAATATTGGGGGATGTGAGAAGATAAATAAATTATTATTTGTGGTTGCAATCTTTGACCCCTATATAAGTTGGTGATTGTAGAAGATCGGATTAGGGACGTCCTCGGTGATGAGGATGTTGAAAAGTTTATTATATCACTTAGATGTGATATTGATGATTTGTATAGCCATTACAACAGGAGTGATCAGTCTTCAACCGAATGTGGTAGCTCCTCTTACCCGATCGGCTCGACATCCTGGGATGACACATATGCACAAAGTTCAAATTTATTGCAGGTACGACAGTATCATCAAAACCGTGCATCGAGAAATATTATGTAGTGTAAGTCTGAGATTGAGCGTTACTTTATGGAAGATGTCGAGGCATCTAGTGATACATTCTAGATATTAATTTGGTGGAAGGTGAATTCTGACAAGTTTCCAATTCTTTCCCAAATAGCCATTCTTATCATTACGGTTGCCTCTGAATTGTCGTTTAGCACCAAAGGTTGTGTCTTGGATGCTTATCGGAGTTCATTGTCTCCAACCACCATTGAGGCCCTCATTTGCACACAAAACTGGTTAAGTTCAACGCCCATTGGAGTAGATACCGTTGATGCCGAGAGTTATAAGCTTGAATAAGGTAAATTTATAATTTTAAATGAATATTTACATAATTTTAATATTTTCATTATTTAATTTATAATTTATATGACTTTTTAGACCTAGCAATGAATCCTAGACTAATTGTAGATGACTGAGAGTCTAAGACCAATGCACTGGAGAATGATTACCATCATGCAAAAATCTTCAAAGTTAAAGGTGGAGGTGAGTTCATAATATCAGTGTATCACTTGGCTAATGGTTTAGAAGTCTATAATTAAAGGGTGGCGCTATGTACAATCCAATTTCTTGAACTCCTTTGCATTCCAAATATATGAATGGACAAAAAGACCATCACTTTATCATATTGACTTGACTGATAAGGGTGATTTTTATTACTCTTTTATTTATGAAAAGTGTCATTTTCATTTTTCCTTCAATACGATTGATTTTATTTTATTTCTATAGATTTTTCTTTATTTTTTTAGATTTGAAGGAATGAAAAGATTTAGTGTGAAATGAGAGCATTTTGATACAAAAGAAGAGACTACAGATCCAGACCGACGAGAGGTAACAAGATCTGAAGAGAGCCGATGAGATTTGGGATAGGAACCTTGTCCCGTGGGTAGCAAAGAGATTTTTCTCGCTCAAAAGTGAGAAGACTTACCTCTCCGTAGGCAAGGAGGCCTAAGGGTGACTAGTTTGGGCGACAAAAGTTAAGCTTAAACGACCGCGACCAATCTAAACGATCAACTTAAAAGACCAACCTAAACGACATCGTGGGCAACAACTAATAAAGGCGAGCAGTTTTACAGCTTGGTAGCTTGGCGAGAGGGTTCTATCATCCTGGTCTAGAGTCTTTCCTCTCGGTAGGTGTGGAGACCAGTTATATTCAGCGCACACGCCATCTACTCGGTAGGACCCTTCCGAGTTCTACAATCAATCTGCTGACTACCAAATCCTCTCGAACTCCGTAAATCAAGTCGCTTATCACTGAATCTTCTATTTTAGATAATTCCATTATTATTGGGATAATTGCTTTTATGTTAACATTTATCTTTAGAAACTATTTTCCAGATATTTAGACTAGATTGTAGCCACATTTATTTTGTTTCCAGATTTGAATTTTGACATATATTTAATCTTGACTTGTGGGATGAATGGAGTCTGAGTTTAGGAGAGTCTGAGTTTTAGAGTAAAAATATTCCAGAGTTTATTCTTTAAATTTCTTTCGAGGAGGCAGATCTTGAGGTAGAGACGAGAGCTGCATGCTTCATCAACCTACTCCAACGAAGAACGCTAGTTTTATTGTTTTCAATTTCATTATGAACTAATTTTATTTTCTAGAATTTTGATGTAGTTTAGCATTGAACACACAATTTATGTTTTAAGTTATTTTATTTTCAATATTTCCATAATTGAGTGTATTCTTTGTTCTTAATGCTTGCAATTTTTTAACTAATTATTGTTTGATCTATTGAGTCGCAATGAGATCGAAATGTGATTTGTGATTAGAACTCTAGGATTAAACACCATTAGTTGAGCGAAAATAGAGATACTTTATACCGCGATTAGTGTGATTTTCAAGAAAAATTCAAAAAACTTAATGAGTCTCTAATTAGTTAAATTCACATAGAGTTATGGAGTTATTAGTTAGAGATATTTTTAGTATTATTCGAGAGAAAATATTGAATAGTTAAGGAATTTTTATCATCAACTTGGGATATTTGGAATTCTATAACAATGAAGAATAAATTGTGAGGGATTTGTTAGGTGAAATTAAACACTCTAAATATATTCTTATTATCTTTAAAATCTTAATTTTAATTCTATTTTCTTTAATTTAATTTAAATAATCCATTCTTCAAATTTCAATTTTTCAAATAGTAATTAATTTAGTAAATTTCAGTACTCAATAGCATAATTATTCCCTGTGGGTTCGACATCCGTTTTCTTTAAAAATACTTTACTACTTGTTACGACTTTTTGTACTTGCTGATATTTTCAGCACAACATTAACCAAAACACCCATAAATAAAGAAGTAGCCCAAAATCTGAAAGAGCATTTCAGTCTCTCGCTCCCTCTATGTGTCGTGCATCTGCTCCTCGCCTCCTCCACAATCGACGACTCCTCGGGACCTCGGGCGTACAAAGGTACATGAAATAATCTATAGAAGCATGCATCATTTTAAGTTTAGAAATAAGTTGATCGGCTCCATTGTTGCAGTTCTTGTCATTGGTATCATCTTGATCTCGTATTTTACTGTTCTGTAAGGGTAACAACACAAACAACACAATCAACTCTCTCTACCACAAATATCATCCCTAGCAATTGGGCACCTAAAGCCACTTACACCGCCTCTCACCTCAAGTTCTTAAGTACCTAAAGCACTTATTTTTCTTCCCAAAAGGGCTTCTCTGCATGGCCATGGCTTCCTCCCCAACCCCCCAATGCCAAAAACAAGACGTTTCTTTTCTTTTTAACTCTTTCCGATTTGTCACTACTTTTGCTTTGGGTAACCATGAAAATGCAACCCTCTCCAAAGGAGGGAGAGCTTGTGGTGTTATATGTTGGGGTTGTAGGTTTATGGGTCTTGTAATTTTTAACAAATCTGCACCATTCAATGCATATTTCGTCAATGTTTCATTATGTTAATTAGCTGAAAAAAAAATTAAAAAGCACAGGATCAGTGGAGTTAATATTAAAAATATTAGCTGATTTAAAAAGCACGGTTCTATGTTTGTTTGTTTACATAGCCAGTACTAACTCATTTAATTTTTTTGATTTCATCTTGTGCTCAAATATATGAAGACTGTTCTTGATGGAGAAAAGGGAGGAAAGAACATCTAGTAGGCGATTGTTGTTTTTCCTGAAAGCAGTAATTCGAGAACAAAATATATCAACCAAGATAGGATTTTGATACCAAAATAATCAAAAAAGTGAGATAGGGTTTTGAAATTGATTTACCTTATGAGAATTGGGGATTGCGGCGAGAACTACATGAAGCGAGTTCACAGAACTCTTATATAGAAAAAGAGCCTCTTCTAGCGCTCCTCCACTACTGCCACCACCACTCTTTGCGTGATGCGTATCGGAAGAGGCTGCGTCGCCCTTGGCAATACCGTTTGAGGATTGCGAAGGACCATTAGATCGTTGTCGTGTTTTCAATACTCAGAATATCAATTCTCTCTTTATGGACTTTTTAAAAGATAAAGTTAGGAAGTAGATGACATGATGGAGACTTCCTAAAAGACAAAATTGATTTGTACCCACTATTCATTGACAAGGAAATTAAAATTTTCAAACGAGAAATTTATTTCCAAGCATTCCTCTTAGGTTGTTTCCCCATGCATTGGAATTTTAAAAAATTGAGTTCTCCATGATAACGTTGTCAACAATACATCGGGTTAAATAATTCAATGATATTAGAAGTTAAAATGCAATCTTCAATATCTTCTCATCTCTTAACATCATCAAAATGTAGTAGTCCACAATGTCTTCTCATCAATCCTCAAGAGGGCCATGATGTTGAAAATCCACCTACAAGTAGTATGAAACATTGTGTAAAACTCATATAAAACTTCTCATTGAAAGATCTGAAGACTGAAAACTCTCTGTTCTCTCTCAACACTCTCCCTCTAAACCCTCCCAACATCAGAATCGGCCAGAGGGGGTGGGAGCTTAGGCTCCTTCCCCCTCCCCCCCTTTTCTTCCTCCTCTCTGTCTCTGTTTAGTGTTGGTTTTAGTTTATTTTTGTGTTTTTTTAGGCCTTTCGAAGGGAGAACCGCCGTTTGAGATCATCCGGCACCTAACAGCCTACACGCGCCCCACCAGGAGCTTGCCCTGCCGCCGATCTGCAAAACCTCCAAATGCGGCCTCCACTGGAGCAGTGCGTAGCCCGCACGCGCGGGGCGAAGATTTCGGAGTTCGCCTGCGCGTAGCCTCCACGCGCCACCAAGGGACCCTCTGTCACTGCAACGCACGGCCGATCCCGGTTCGGCGTCTCTGGATCTTCCAAGCTGGACCATCGATTTTCTCTTCCACAGCTTTTGTTGTGCATTGATTTTCCGATTTACAGTGTTTTCACAATATAATTTATTTTATGCATTGTCTTTATTTTCTAATTTATAAACTCTTATTATGTTATTCCCATTCGGATAGGTCCGAATGGAGTATCTCCCCACTCCGCGTAGGCAGAGATAGCGGGGCTCCCCTCCTCCATGTCCTGCTTGGTCGGGTATGGAGGTTTTGTGGGATGGATACTGTTACCTCTATCGTAGACAGATGTGTGCTATCTCTTAGACTTAGGTATTTAGAGATTGGCCGTATGGACTAGACCAGCCAATCATGAAAGTGTACTGGGGCATTATTAACGTTTGTAATTGGCTTATCTTTAAGTCAACTTTGTATGTCCTTTTTATCGAAGGGAATGAGATCCGTTTATTTTCAAAAAAAAAAAAAATATATATATATATATATATATATATATATATATAAAACTTCTCATTAATTGTTTAACATAGAAATAAAATGGAAAATTAACAACATTTACCTGAGAAATAACGTTTTGTTGTGTACCAGGCACTTGCGAAACAATTCTTTGTTGTGTGCTAGACGGTATTATTGAATTTGTTGGGTTTAATACATTTTCCGGACGTGCAATTACCTACATTTGAATACATAAACAAATTAAATAACTTAATTAAAAATGTTTGCATATATTAAACTCACATTATTTAAATATTCCCACAGTTTTTACAAATAGTATATGTGCTAGGTGTGTGGAAAACTATTGTTATCTCATTTTTTATGGCCCTATCTTGATCAGTGATGATAGCTTTTGGCGCTCTCCCACTTATACATTTCAACCAAGTCTCAAATAACCAAACAAATGTTTCAGTATTTTCACTTGATATTAAACCTGCTTCCAAAAGTATTGATTGTCTATAGTGGTTAACACAATAAGATTACACCCACAACAGTAGATGAAATCCATTCACAAATTTTTACAAACAAGTAGAGTGCACACCAAATTTAAAACAACAAATAAAAAATCTATTGAGAGGACAAAACTATTAAAACATCATAACCCAACAAATGAAACAAAGATGTTGAAAATAGAAGAGAAGAGAAAATAGAAGCTTACATCTACACCTTACAGCCTAGAGAGAGAGAGATGTATGTGGCTGAGGTTTTGGGCAAATTCTCAATGTATGGGGAGAGTACACGTCTATTTATATCAATGGCCTCGACCCAATGTCTTAGAAATTTCATTCTAATTAGCCCACTCATAGCTAATATCAATACACATGAAACATCATAACCCATCTGGAATTGCAACCTGGGCCAATTGGGTACTTGAGGAAGGGGGTCCTGTCTTGCGGAAGGAGATGGCGACGTCAATGTCGATGGGTTGCTGCGTAGGCGATCTCTACGGTGATAATGACGGCGAGAGGGCGAGGGGGAGAGGGCGAAGTTTCATCGAGGAAGGGATTTCAAATCCCTTGGTTGCTCTGTGTATTTCTCCTTTGCAGTCCTGTTTAATTTCTCTTGATGAAACACCCCATTTCATTTGTAAATGAATCATTGAAGCTTGCATTGTAGTCCACAGATTGAAGAATTATTCATAGATAAATGACTAAAAAAAAGATAGTGCATTTGATCAATAAAAGTTGAAACTTCATGCAGAAAAATTGAAAATTATTATTGAGTCATTAAATAAAATCCATGGACTGTCCAAGACTAATGTGGGATTGCGGGGCATTGTGGTTATTTTATATTTGAATGAAATCTATGACATTATTCAACATTTTGGTACTGTAAATTTAAATTTATGGTTTGCGATTTGTAGTTTGATTTAGTTGTTGTATTTAAATTTTAGTTTTTTAGCTTATTTTTTATAATTATTTTATATTTTATAATTATTTTTTTATATTATTAAACAAGAGTTGATATTGGGCCAATCATAATCTATTTTCTCAGTAGCGCAATTGGACCTGAGTAGGGCAACTGAGCCTTCAAAGCCCCATTTGCGATTCCGATTGGAGTTTTGAGATCCGAACTCCGATTTGAAATTGAAATTGGAGGTTAGAGGTGGTATTTCAATTCTGTCGAAGTCGGAACCCACCCCTAATCAATATCTATTCTATAAGTAAAAGAGGCTATCAACAAAACTACAGTAAAATTTCGACTACATTTTTTTGCCAGTTTTATCCTTTTGTTTTAGTTGTTTTCCTTTCGTATCCCTCTGATTCTATAAATAGCAATATTTCTTCACTTTCTTCCCTCACTACTTTCTCACAAGTCTCTCTCCTAAGATCTCATCTTCCAAATCTCTCTCACACTTTCTCTCCCTCTTATTCTCTCTATTGAAATCAAAATATTAGTAAGCTAATCTCTATGTCTATTAATTCACTGTGGGGCAGCGAGGCGTGCGGCAGTCTGGGAGCTGGGCGTCGACCAGGGCAGCGTCCAAAGGTGGAGGCTTGTCCTCCGGCGTCGTTTGATGGCCGTGGCGTCGAAGTGGAGGGAGCTGACGACGTGGGTCACGGTGGGGATGCTTCCCCTGTTTCGGCGTGCAAAAACAGAGCCCTCTTCCAGTGGAGATTTGCAATGGCAGTGTGAAGGAGAACTCAAGTATACCTAAATGATTTGCAGCGTTTCTTTAAGCAATCCTGTTAGAGATTATGATGACAATCTGTTGGCAACTTAATGATCAGTTCTTTTTGCCCTACCTGATGTATGCATGTATCCAGTGGAGATCAAACCCCGGCCCCATACTCTATATATATAGATCAATATATATCAAACTATAATATTTTTATCCAGGCCTTGAATTTGTGAATGATCTGGAAGCTCAAAATCCAGCTTGTAAACTTAGGGGAAGGTGTACGTTGGGTGCCATTGTCGGGAAATTTTATTTTTCGTTTGTTCAAGGAAGGTGTACGTTAAATTATATATATCAGACTATAATATTCCCACTCATAAAGGATTCCTAGAGATCTAAGCATGACAATTCCCAGAAAACCCTTGCAATAATAATATCACCACTCCCTGCCAATTAAGTACAGATAAAAAGAGAAAGCATGCAGTAGCTTGCAAAAGGTAATAGAATTTGACCAGGAAACACGCAATCAGGAAATAATAGAGAATAGAAACTAAGGTATATTTCCATTGATCGTGATGCATATATATATATATATATATATATATATATATACATAAATGGACAACAGCCTATACGATATGCAAATATATATAGTGCCCACCTATAAACAACATATATACATCTAGGAGCATATGGACAACGTTTACTTTACTAGCTAGCTACCTTTTTTTCCTTTCAACGCTTCAGAGTTGGGAAAAAGAAAAGAAAATAAAAGAGAAGAAAACCTCTGTGAAAATCATTTATATTTTGGTTGTGAAGATCCCAAAGTTAAAAAGAGAAGCATGCAACTGAATCATTTTGAAACAATAAAAGTAGAATAGTTGGCTCGCAAACGGGGAAAATTAAACACCTAATTGGAAAGAAGAAGAAAAAAAATCTTTCATCACGTGGGATTCGAATTAACTACGTACGTACATGATCATGATGCCATTATATGGAAATTGCACCATCAATAATAAAACAATTTCTTTCAAAAATATGTGAAGATCAGGAAACGTACAGCATTAAGTGAAATATGCCTACGTTCGCTGAAAAATGTATAAAATTAATATTGAAGATGAGTACTGTTTGAGAATAGAAAATAAAATAGATTTTCCACACGGGGGCCCCTCTGTGCTCATCATTCCTGGAATATTACAAGTATATCACAGACCCACTATGGTGCTTTTTGTCTGGAAGCAGTTGTTGACTATATATATTTTCTTGCTATATGATAAAGCTAATGGAGTTTCTGTTCTTGTATCATTTTATATTAGTTAAAGAAAGCACCGAAAAATTTGAATATTCCAACTCGCAAGAAAGAGCGTCTGGTATATGTGGCAATGCAATTTTGTATACTTGATTATGTCCGTTTGGAAAGCATGAATGGAAAAACATAATAAAAGAATGAAGAAAGAGATGATTTTTCATTATGAATGTCCGCCGAAAGAGATAGTGGAAAAACAAACTAATCTCTTACCACTCTAATCTCTTGACACTCTAAACCAATTTATATATATAGTTGAATTATTATAACTGTAATATATCTCTACTTATTCTCCTCTTTATTAAAGAGCCTATCGATATTGATGAATAGGAAATAAAAAAAAAATTGTAGCATTAGGCCATGTATAAGATCTAGAAAAACTCATCATGAAATTTTGTTTTAAATAGATGAGAAATAAGCCACGTATAAGATCTCTAGAAAAACTAAATTGTAAAATGTGTTTTATGAATGTCATTATTTTTTTTCAATTGATAATACTTGATTTTTTACTGTGAATCAAGCATTGGATCCTCTCTCATAAAAAAAATTGTAGCATTAGGCCACGTATAAGATCTAAAAAAACTCTTCATAAAATCTTGTTTGAAATGAAAGAGAAATAGGCCACGTATAAGATCTCTAGAAAAACTCATCATGAAATCTTGTTTTAAATGGAAGAGAAATAGGCCATGTATAAGATCTAGAAAAACTTATCATGAAATCTTGTTTTAAATGGAAGAGAAATATAAGATCTCTAGAAAAACTAAATTGTAAAATGTGTTTTATGAATATTATTTTTTTTTCAATTGATAATACTTGATTTTTTTACTGTGAATCAAGCATCGAATCAGTTAGAGTCGAAATGGCAGTTCCAATCTGATTGCATCCAACATATAGTATGCATGTATGGCATCTTCGGGATTTAGCTGACAGGTGTGCTAACATCTTTGAAAGAAATGTTATTATAATGTAAAGGTCTCAAGCTGTCGTCCAATTTACCTAAGCTCGAAATCAGTCATGAAGCACAACCGAATCATCAATCCCAAATACAAAACGGTGCCGTTTTCTTTAAAATAAAATCCTAATTCTACATCCATCACTATAACTACAATGTTATTAACATTTGTATAATTAAACGCACAGCTTAAATACCATTGCAGTTTTCTTTACCCAAACCTAGGCGACAGATTGCGCGAATCCGGGAGACAAATTCCGTGATTTCTTCATATTGGTTTCGTCAATTCCAATTATTTATTCCCCCAAATTGAAACAGATGATGAAGATGGCTGCTTCAGATTATTTTCCTTGCGGAGCTTGTAAATTTTTGAGAAAAAAATGTGTTAGGGAATGTATTTTCGCTCCTTATTTCAGCCATAAACAAGGAGCGACCAATTTCTCCGCTATTCATAAAGTTTTTGGTGCAAGTAATGTCTCAAAACTCCTTTCTCCTCTGCCAGTGAGTGACCGTGGTGAAGCAGTTGCCACAATTTCGTATGAAGTACATGTTAGACTTGAAAATCCTGTTTATGGCATTGTTTCGCATATTTTTGCTCTCCAGCAGCAGGTATTCACCCTTTAACTTCCTATTTTATTTATAGTGATTACAACCCTAATTTGGATTAATTCTTAATTAATAAATGGTTTTTTACTTTGTTTTCTGCAGGTTCTAAATCTACAAACTCAAATAACATTTCTGAAAGAATTACAAGCAGGTCAGAACTTTCTTGATGGTTCTGTCAATACAAACCCCAATGAAAACTGTTACAGAAGACCTTCTCACCTAGAAGATGTCGAAATTTGGTCTCAGTCAGAAATTACCAATTACATGATGCCACAATTCAGTACAAACAATATCTCGAATAATGCCTCAACAATTTCGTACGATAAGAATCTGTTAATGGAAAACTCTTTTGGGAATTATCAAAACTTACTCAACCTTGAGGAAAATGCCTTACATGTCTCTTCTGAAAATTACGAAAGTTTACCCAACCCTGAAGAAAATACCTTTGATGCTTCCTATTTATTTTAGTTGTAAGGTTTTTTATTTGATGTTCTTGTAATTTGAACTTATAATTTAGACTTATGTTTTGTTGGACCTTTCGTATTTGAAGTTGTAAATTTTTGTACAATTAGACTTGTAATTTGTACTTTTGGAATTTGGACTTATAATATATTGTACTTTTGCACATTTTTCTTTTATTACAATTTTTTTCTAAATTTTTGTATTGGTTATATTTATAAGCTTGTAGGAAATTCTTCAAAATTGATTTTTAGTGAAACAGATTTTAATAGCATTGGTAACAAATTTTGAATTAAAAATATAAAACAGAGTTGAACGACACATATGCTTCATCTCATCATCGCCAAAGTTCAAGTTTGCTGGCAAAGATGTTCTTTTTTTTATAAATGCCAAAGATGTTCTTAATGGATAGAGTTTGACTACTTGAATGGATATAATGGAGCTGATCATGATCATTAAGTTGCCAAATATGTAGTTGAATGGATATAAGATTTGCCAAAACATCGAAATGTTAATCAAATCTAGCATCCAGTGTTAATCAAAATATCCAGTACTATCATAATTAAATATTAAATAGAAAAGTATATATTATTAAATTTTAAAAAGTATGTAGTATTAAATAGAAAAAACTTTTGCTTTTTTTTACTTCCACTAACGCGCTTTCTCCACTAACACACTTCTCCACTAACGCTCCACTAACGCACTTCTCCACTAACACACTTTCTGTTACTTGCACATTTACCTTTTCCTTTTCATTATTTCGATAGAATTTACTCAATATTAATATAATATACTACTAAAATATTCAAGGAATCATCATTTCAATATTGCTTTAGGTGGCCAACTCATAATCATTCATGAGTATTAAAGTGTACTTTAATTTCTATCGTCCCAACATTTCTTTAATTTTATTTGATGTTCTTGTATCTTACATTCTTGTTGAAATTTATTTTCTTTGTTATGTTTTATATGGTACCTAATAACCAAACACAGTTGAAGAAAATATTCATGTATTTCCATGATTATCTCTATTACTATTACAATATTATTACACAATTCAGTGAAATGTGAGGGATTAACCTTCCAGTTTCAAAAAGACAGCACTTTTGGTCTGTTTTTCTCAATATGGTTGGTACAATTATGCTACATTATTCTATATTTATATACATACAGTGGCAAACTTGAAACCGCATGCTGGAATACTATGATATATAGTGGTATTTGTCATTCCAATAAGCAGATGGAATGATGCATAGAACATCATTTCAAGTCACTGCAAATATGGACCAATGGAAGCAGCAACAACACAAAAAATTCAACATCATTTCTATCCATGCTGCAAATGAATTGCAAGAGACAATTCTCTCAGTAACTGCGTCATCACAGGAAGAGGAGCATGAAAAGGGAATATGAAAAAACATCTGAATTCTCTCACAACTTTCATAGGCAAACCCATTACTATATATGCATGTGAATATGTATGAAACACAGTTCAAAAGTTCTTTTGGATTTTAATATTTAACTTAATTTTGTTGTTTTTTTATTTTCTTTCTCCAATATTAAGGTATTTGATTTTTATTTACTTATAAAAGTTTTATAAATTAAAAAGATCTATTCTTAATAAAAAAATATATAAAAATTATTCAACTGTGTATACGTGCCTAGGCACGTAACATCTTCTACTAGTAAAATCTAAAGTCATTAATTTTGTGTCGTAGTGGCATTGAATTTACGAATTATATCGCATGTTGCGGCCGCCCCAAATAGTGGTTATTATAGTGGTCAGTGAGTATAGCGGTTCCAATCTCGAAAGTCCAGCTGGAGCTTTGATTCCAACGACTCGAAAGCGAAACGGAGCCAACCCAGTGGCTCTAAAGCCTACTCGCGACTTCCTTCGGAACCGATTGTAGTCTTTTGGAAGGGAAATCCAATGGCGTCTGCGAACAGAGAAAGGCTGTTGGAAAAGGTTGATGAGAAGAATTGCCCAGGATGTCGTATGGATCGTGCAAAGGAGGAGCAAACTGGGGTGCCTTACAAGAACTTGTCCTATATATGGATTGTCTCCCTTTGTACTGGTGTGTCACCCTCTGCTCTCTTCACTTTGCTCCTTTTTACTGGGAAACTGAAGCATAATTAACTGGGTTCTTTGCATATCGTTGTTGCAATTGAGTTGCAGCACATGGCTTATATTTTCATGTTATATATGTACGTATTTATTTAAATGATCGCTCTCGTGATTTTTAGCCTGCGTTTGGTAAGTGAATTCACTATTATTTATTATTATTTACAAATGATTAATTATTTTTTTACTACTATCACATCACCTCAATATCGCAGTTAAATTGGCGTGTTGGAAAAACAATAAAAAGAGAAAAAAGAAAGAAACGTTTTATGGATAGTTTGTAAATAGTAAAAAATAATATTGTTAGAATAATATTTTTTAATATCATTATTATTTTAATATTTAAAAAAATTAAATTATTTATTTATTATATTTTATGTAAAAATTTAAAAAAAATGTAATAATGAAAAATAAGATAAGTTGAAAAGAGGTAAAAAGAGTTGTGAATTCCTAAGAAAAAAAGCTTTAAAACTGTCTCATTTCCTTGGCTGTAACTTGGGACTTTGTTCTCAGACACCCGGTACTAATAATTTTTTTCCTTCAAATTTTGCTTTTAAAATCGCATTGTTGTTCTATATCTGACCATAATACGTCTTCCCTTCAAAAAATCAATTATCAAGGTTTGACCTTGAGTTCTTTGAACGTACCTTACTCCTGCACAGCCTAACTAAGGTTTACGAGCATAATAGAAAAACAGTGTTTAAATAGTAGACGAAACTAAAGCATGTCGTCTATTTCCCGTGATCTCTGAATTCTCTTAAAAGTACTTTATTTCTTTCTTGGATGAAAACGTTCAGGGAATTTCTTTCAGTTTATGTGTGTGTCAGTTCATGATGCGGTCACATAACAAACCTTATTTCAGTTTTTGTTTTGTTTTGTTTTTCTCAATTTGGCTTTCTTTTTTTATTATTCTCTTAACACTTATTTTCTTATACATTTTCAGCTTTGCCAATATCATCTCTATTTCCATTTCTTTACTTCATGGTGAGTTTACAATCAAGTACAAGCTCATTATCTCTTCCTATCAGTGAAGGTTTGAAAATATTACTTCGCTATATTGGGCCTAGTCAGTAGTCATTTTTGACAGTGCATGGAACTTCTTCAAGTAAAAGGACTCCTAAGGGTGATCAAAGCATGTGCTTATGTAATACGTTGGCGTGGCCTCATGAATATTTGAATCCGAAGGCCCATTGCATTTTGATTTTTTTTTGCGTTCTATTGCTTTATGAATTAGAACTTTTTCACTGTTCTTTCTTTTTTTCTTTTTTCTGAATATCAGGGAAGTTGTTGAGTTTATACAGTAGATATATTGGAGCATTTCTTTCCCATATAGGACTTGGACTTGGGTTGTTTAGTTCACTGAAATTATATATATATATATATATATATATATATATATATATATATATGTGTGTGTAACACATCTCCTTTTTTGTTTTCTTCTATTCCTTGTCTTGTAACCTTCCTTGTCCTAGCATAACATACTTGATATTCAGCCTCCTCCTGATTTTATTCTCCTTAAGATTGTCCTATATTTTTCCTCTTGTTTTTAATTGTTGCCCTGATCAATGCTTCTGTGTGAACAAGCCATTGTTCTCCAGCAGCAAATGAGCAACAAAACACAACTTGAGATTATGTGCGAACAGCTCCTTTTTAGTGTCTTTGTCTCAAACTGGAAACAAGGCCTTTACACGACTAAATAACTTTCCATGTTGTGAATATTTTCTGCAGAGATAATCCTTTTGTTGATTGCAATTTCTTCAAATAGAAATTGAGAGCATCAATATTTTTATCCTCTTATAACCAATATTTGAGATTCTCGATCAGAAGGTGATTAATGATGTTCTGAGTGTACTTCTGCACCTACATAAGTATCATTAAATTTATTTGATGTTTTTGATAAAAAAATTGATTATAATCCCAGTGCTTTATTTTGAATTCCAATCCATTTAAACCAATATACTATTTTATAGAAGCAGCAAAATAAGAGGACTGAATACTAACATTGTGGTGCAAAAAGAAAAATTTAGTGGTTATGGAGAATGTGCTAGCAATTTTGTTATTCATATTCACATTTGGAGTTTCTCAGAGTTAAATAATCTGTACGTCTGCATATGCTTTGGTATGATTTTTTAAAATGTTATTATGGTAACATTGTTCAAAAGTGCAACTGTCAATCAGTACATTTGACTTCTTGTTTTGCTATTGTAATTATCTTTTATATTCAATATGCAGAAGATGGTGTGCCTGGTCAGAAATTAAAATACCAGGTGGTCGTTGATAAATTATTCAAAAGTTGGCCGACAGTTTGTTTCTTTTTCCTTTTGGATTCTAGTTATGGCATTAGTGGTACAAACTGTCAAGCATCCTGTGGACCCTCCTCTTTAAGTAGCTAATGCTTGCTTTTACAATTGGCCTGCTGTCATGACTTCCACATCCATCATATAGTGGAAATCTGCAGTTTTTATTTTATTTTATTTTTATAATTACAAAGTTCATTGCTTCAGGACCAAGGTTTTCATATATGAATCCTTGGAATTGATACTTTTCTTGAATGCATGAAACGAAAGAAATTTGTCTTTTGGTGTATTGATTTTCAGATCAGTGACTTCCATATTGCAAAGAGAGAGGAAGATATTGGTTTCTATGCAGGATTTGTGGGTAACTTTATGGTTCTATTTCTGGCCCTAGTTGGTTTATCTCACTCAGTTTTAACCTAATCGTTAGATTTCAAATAAAATCTAATAGATGCTATTTATATCATCTAGGATCTTCGTTTATGGTTGGAAGAGCTTTGACGTCTGTTTTATGGGGAGTGGTAGCTGATCGATATGGTCGAAAACCTGTTATATTGATGGGAACATTTTCAGTGTTAGCAAAATTATATATTTTTGTTTTTGACTTCGTGAAGAATGAAATTAGTTTGATTACATTATAGTTACACTCTTTAAATATGGGGTGATTAATAATTTTGGTTTTAGGGTTATATTCAACACACTTTTTGGCTTCAGCACAAGCTTCTGGATGGCACTTTCCATGAGGTTTCTTTTGGGATGTTTCAATTCTCTACTTGGTACAATAAGGGTATGTCTCTGTTGTGTGCACAATGCAGACAAACACTAGCAAGACTATTAATGTGTATGATGAGAGCTACCCTTCAGTGTTTGATCGATTTCCTGTAAAAGCTGTTATATAGCCATTGCTTTCCTGCTGATTCAAGAGTTTACTTTGTGGCTATACTGTAGGCATATGCTTCAGAGATTTGTAGAGAAGAGCATCGGGCTCTAGGACTGTCAGTTGTAAGAAAATAACTGTGGCATTTTTTGGAAATTGTATCCTGTAATTGGCTGTGAAGAATATTCAACTCAAATTTCATTTCAGGTTAGTACATCACGAGGCATAGGACTGATTATTGGACCTGCCATTGGAGGTTTTTTTGCCCAGGTACATCTACATTTCTTATGAAATGAGATATTTTTGCTATGACCCTTTTCTATTTACCTTTCTCACTTTTGTGTTTTGTGATAACGGATATGGCTGTCATTGACTAGAACTAGAACGTCTTAGGCACAACAAACGTCAGAGTGTCGGCGTGTTTGGTTGTAGGTATAAGCTATCCAATCCTCAGGTTAGGATAACTCCAACCTAGAGTAAGAACTTGTTTTTATCTGGAATGATGTCTGTTTGGTAATACGGATACGGATAAGGTTATTCCCAGACCCGTTTAGGATAATCTAATCCGTGTTTAAGGTTAGGTTGAAGTCTGTTTTGGCCAATACTCGGTTTAGACTCGATACAACTTGGTTTAGGCTGATATATCGATTCAGACCCAATATGGGCTGGTTTCGAGCCGATATGTGCCTGTTTCTACTGATACAGGGTGTTTTTGGCCAATACAGGGCCTAAATTTGGTTACTTAGGTCATTTTTCAGGTACTTGAGTTTCTACATTTCCAGATTGTGTTTCTTGTTTTTTTTCAAAGTTGAATTGTGGATTTTCTCATATTCTGTGTGGATTTTGTCTCCAAGTTGAATTGTGATATTTTTCTGCATCCATGACAACTAAACTTGAGTCACTTATGTCTATAACTTTGGTGAAGCTGAATGGAAAGAATTCTATGCTGTGGTCAAGATCTGTTGAAATGTTTTTGGAAGGCAAGGGTCTTCGTAGCCACTTGGTTGATTCAAGACTTGACTCAACTAATTCTACATTTTCTCAATGGGAACAAGAAGATGCTCAAATCTTGTCCTTGATGTTGACCAGTATTGATTTGAGCCTAATGTTGGTTCTAGTTTGATACATTTTGACACTGCTCGAGAGGGGTGGAGGCATCTCAAGTAGATGCATTCGTGTGCTGGGAACACAACTCGTATTTATGAGTTGTGTAATTAGTTCTTTGGGTTGGAACAAGGTACTTTGGGCTTGGAAGAGAATTATTCTCAAGTGATGAGCATATGTGAAGAACTCAAAATTTATCAACCTATCACTTCTAATATTTCCCGTATGCAACAACAACGTGAAGATTTCAATGTTGTTCGGTTCCTTGTTGGCTTAAAACCTTAATATGAGTATGTGCGTTCTCATATTTTGGCAAGTCCACAGCTTCCCTCATTTCCTGATGTGTTCTCTCGACTTCAACGTACTACATTATCTGGATAAGGATCTCAATTGTCTTCTGATCAGATTAGTGAGAGATCCACTTTGGTTGCCTCCTATGTTGCTTCAAGTGGGCGTGGATGTTGGGGTGGTAGAGGTGCACGTGGGGGGTGTGATGCCAAAGGTAATCGCATTCGAGGTCGAGATTCTCGTAAGTGCACCCATTGTGGTCGCACTAACCACTTGGTGGACTATTGTTGGGATCTACTTGGTAAACCATCTGGGTTCGCTAATCAGGCCATTTTCGAAGATATTACATCATAGTCAATGAGATCCAACCCGACTCCAAATATGATTAGCATATCGAAGGATGAGTATGATCAGGTTTTGTGTCTCACATGGGTTTCATCTTCCACAGCTACTCTTGCCCACTCAGGTATAGCGTCTGCGTGTCTTGTCTCATCCACTCAAGATCCATGGATCATTAATTCAGGAGCTTATGAACATCTGACCGGATTGTTTTCTGCCTTATCTAAGTTAGATACTATGACATATCCAAAAAGTGTTACTCTTGCTAATGGCTCCCTTGCTAAAGTTACAGTCATTGGATCCAATAAGCTCACTGACTCTATATCCTTGTTATTTGTTCGATATGCTCCTAGTTTTCGCATTAGTTTGCTGTCAATTAGTAAGATTACTAAAAATCTTCAATGTTCAGTGATCTTTTATCCCTCTTCATGTATCTTTTAGGATCTCAAGATGAGGGAACAAGATTGGGACGGGGCATGAAGCTGGTGGTCTGTATTATCTTGATGTTAAACAGTCAGCCACTTGAGCCCTTACATCCTCCTCATCATCTGCTTATGAATGGCACTGCCGCCTTGGTCCGCTTCTCTTTCCCTCTTGAAGTGTCCAGTTAGGAATTTGGGAAATGTCTCCCTTTCCTTGTGAAGCATGTCAACTTAATAAACATCATCGTGTGTCTTTTGTATCTCGAGTTGATAAACGAGTATCAAGTCCTTTTGAATTGGTTAACTCTAATATATGGGGACCAATCAACATTGAGGGCCCGTTTGGATGGTGAAATGAGATGAGTTGAGATGATTTGTGAATAGTAGTGAGATTATTAGTTGAAATTAGATGAGATGAGGTGACATCTCAAATGGGCCCTGAATCTAACAAGTTTCAGTATTTTGTTACATTTGTTGATAACTACTTTCATGTGACATGATTGTTTCTGATGAAGACAAGATCTGAACTTCTTTCTATATTCAAAGTGTTTTGGAAAGAAATTCAAACCCAATTCAACAAAAAGGTTCAAATTTTGCGATCTGATAATGCTAGATAATATCAATCTAGTGCCTTTGCTACTTAAGTAATAAATGAATTATTCATCAACATGTTCTTGTACACCCCAACAAAATGGGGTGGCTGAACGAAAAAAATCGTCGTTTGTTAGATGTAACTCGAGCACTTTTACTGCACATGCATGTTCCTAAATGATTTTGGAGTGATGGTGTTCTTATTTCTTGTCACCTTATTAACCATATGCCTTCATCAGTTCTTGATGGTTCCTCTTCCTTCTCCATCTTGTTCCCTTCATCTCCGCCGTTTTCTCTCCCTCCAAAAATCTTTGGGTGTGTTTGTTCATAACCTTGGCCTAGGCTTTGATAAGCTTGATCCACGTTCTACCAAGTGTCTTTTTATTGGTTATTCCTGAACTCAAAAAGGATATCGTTGCTATAGTCCTGTTCTTAGACACTACTTCACGAGTGCTGATGTTACCTTCTTTGAGTGCATACCCTATTTCTCAGACACATCTTTGAGATCCTCTACCACTACCTACCCTTAAACTGTCTCCTTCATACTCACCCAACCTTCCTTAGTGCTGTCAAACTAGGTTAGAAGTCTGTTTTTGTTTGAATGGCCGAATACTAGCCTTGTGATTTCTCTCTATTATATAAACTGTACAAAGAAGTCTATACATAGAAATTTCAGAATGCACTTTTTGTATGCGCCTAATTCTAGCCCTATATATGGAAGTTACAATCTTAACTCAAGAGGGCAAGAGAAGTATAAGGAAAGAATAAAGAACAATAAATGGGCAGCGTTGCTGTCCATTGACAGCCCCCCTCAAATTGATGCAGGTTGATCGACAAGCATCAATTTTCTACTTAAGAAGCAATGTCGATGACGAGTGAGGGCTTTTATGAAGATATCAGCAATTTGAAGTTCAGTGGAAACATGTAGAAGAGTGATAACACGAGCTTCAAATGCTTCACGGATAGAGTGACAATCGACTGCAATATGCTTTGTGCGCTCATGATAGACAGGATTGGCCGTGATCTGAATGACACTTGTATTATCAGCATGTAGAGGTGTAGGGTCTGTCTCAGAAAAATCTAACTCAGCAAGCAAACCTCGAAGCCAAATAATTTCAGAACAAGCAAGAGACATCGCCCGATACTCAGATTCGGTAGATGACTTAGAGACTCTGTCTTGCTTCTTACTCTTCCAGGAGATCAAGGCATCACATAAGAACACACACCAACCAGTGATGGAACGACGTGTGTCCGCACAACCGGCCCAATCAGCGTCACTATAAGCAGTAAGACGAGGAGAAGTGCCTGAAGGAAAGAATAAGCCACGGGCAGAAGCGCCCTGAACATAGCGTATGATCCTACGGACAGCAGCCAAATGAAGATGACGAGTAGTCTGAAGGAACTGACTGACTTGCTGTACTGAAAAGGAAATGTCTGGTCTAGTAATGGTGAGATAGACAAGGCTACCCACCAACTTCCGGTATAGACTAGGATCAACAAGTAAGTCACCCTCTTCTTTGCGAAGTTTGACATTCAGTTCCATGGGAGTATCAACAGAGGTGGCCTCCTGCAGGGCAGCTGCAGCCACCAGATCATTAGCATACTTCTGTTGGTTGAGAGAAATACCAGATGGACTATGATGCACCTCAAGACCGAGAAAATATGTGAGAGACCCAAGGTCTTTCATATGAAAGGACTTAGAGAGATGAGTCTTGAGCTGGCCAAGTAAAACACAATCGGAACCAGTAATCACAATATCATCAACATAAACCAAAAGAGCAACAATACCCAAGTATGATTTCCGAAGAAATAAAGAAGTGTCATACTTGCTCTGTTTGAATGAGAATTGTAATAAAGTGATTCGAAATTTATCAAACCAGGCCCTGGGAGCTTGCTTGAGACCATAAAGGGAGCGATGAAGCTTACACACGTGAAGTCGAAGAAGAGAACAATCCCGGGGGTGGCTTCATATAAATACACTCTTTAAGATCCCCGTGAAGAAACGCATTCTTGACATCCATCTGATGTAGTGCCCATTTATTGGAAGCAGCAAGAGCTAGAATCGTACGAACAGTAGTCATCTTAGCCACAGGAGCAAAGGTTTCTTCATAATTGACACCATATTCCTGATTATTCCCAAGTGCAACAAGCCGAGCTTTGTAACGATCTAAGCTTCCATCAGATCGAACCTTGACTGAGTAAACCCATTTGCAACCCAGAGGAACAATTATTGGAGGACAAGGCTCAATGTCCCAAGTGTGATTGGCCTCGAGAGCAGCAATTTCTTCCTGCATAGCTTGTCGCCAACAGTCATACTTGGCAGCTTGTGAGTAGCATGTGGGAATATCAAAATTGGACAATGCAGCAGTAAGAGCTGAAATAGAATTACCAAAACTGGAAGAAGTACACCCATACCTATCCAAGGGTACCGACACTCGAGGAGAGTGACGTACCAACAACGCTAGAGGTACTGTAACTGACTGATTCTGGAGCATGGTAGGATTAGATACCGGGGGAGCCATAGGAAAAGATTGTGGGCGGGAGCGTCTTGTATACACAATACCTGGTTTAAAGCGAGAGCTGACTTGACGATGAAAATCTGATAACTGCTGTTCAAAGGAGGGAAGGACCACAATAAAAGAGGAGGGCACAGAAGACACAGGAAAGAAATGTTGATTTTCAAAGAAAATAACATTTCTAGAAATGCGTGTACGATGTAATGTAGGATCATAGCAAACAAATCCCTTTTGACACACATTATATCCCAAGAATGCACATCTAACAGATTGAGCAGATAATTTATGGCGCTCATGATGAGGTAAATGAACAAAACATACACAATCAAAAGTACGAAGATTATCGTAAAGAGGTTGCTTAGCAAATAAGCGGAAATAGAGAGACTCCATGTGTAAGACTTGAGAAGGTAAACGATTAATCAAGTGAGTAGTAGTTTTCAGAGCCTCCACCCAGAACATGGATGGAACAGAGGATTCTAACAAGAGAGTACGTACCACATCTAGGAGATGACGATTTTTGCGTTTGGCTACTCCATTTTGTTGTGGAGAAGTGGGACATGAACGTTGATGAACAATACCTTTGGAAGCCAAGAATGCCTGAAACTCAGTAGACAAATATTCACCACCAGAATCTGTGCGTAATGTCTTAATAGAAGCAGAGAATTGATTGTCAACATACACTAAAAACTCAGTGAAAGTAAGGAAAACCTTAGATTTAGAGCGAAGAAAATAGACCCAAGTAAATCTGCTATAATCATCAATGAAAGTCACATAATATTTAAATTTTTAACGTGAACTAACCGGGGAAGGTCCCCAAACATCACTATGAATAAGATCAAAGCAGTGAGAAGCTCTACTAGCATGTAAAGGAAAGGGAAGAGTTTTGCTTTTACCAAGTTTGCAAGAATCACACTCAAAAATTAAAGAAGGACGTTCTTCATTACCAAGAAAATCAGAGTTCAATACATGAGATAAGATCTGAGTATTGGGATGGCCTAAACGACGATACCATACCATACTAAGAGTTGGAACATGATTACAAGCAAAAGACTGAATAGAAGAAACTGAAGAAAGTGCTGGAGCAGGCAAAAATAGTGGAAACAAGCGCCCCACTTTAGGTCCCTTCGCTATCGGCTTCCCTGTTACCTAGTCCTGCACAACACAACTATTACCAGAAAAATTAACAGCACAATTGTTATCAACCAATTGACCAACAGAAATAAGATTCGTAGAAAGCTGAGGAGCAAGAGACACATTAGTGAACTGAGAAGAGGCATCTCCGACAGCAGTTATTGGCAAAGAACTGCCATTGGCAGTCTGAATGGCAGATTGACCAGCATAGGGCCGAACATGACACAGAGCAGTGAGATTGTTCGTCATGTGATTAGAAGCCCCTGAGTCCACATACCAGAGTTTAGTAGAATTCATACCTTGGAACCCCATTGCCGATAATGCCGAAATGAGCATCTGTAGCACCATTTCTGGTGTGCAGTAATTTGCTGCAGGAGGTGCAGGAATAGAGAAAGCACCTGAAGAAGAGCCAGGTGCTGGAAAAGTTGCTGCTAGAGGGGCAATAACATAAGTCTGAAATGCTTGGGCCTAACGATTCTGGGGGCAGATACGACATTCTTTGATAATGTGACCCTTCTTCTTACAATAGTAGCAGTATTTCTTAGGACAATTGGTAGCAATATGCCCATACTCCTTGCAGCAAAAACACTGCAAGTTTTTAGAATTCATAGGTGGTCCTCGTCCCTAGGCAGCATAAGCCATAGTTGTCGTCCCTGAACTACCATGAGATTGCTCCAGAATGGCTTGAGTACTAAGACGTTGTTCTTCGCGAAGTAACTCACCAAAACAATATCAAGAGAGGGAACAGGAGATCTGTTCAGTAAAGAGGAGCGAACAGATTCATATTCCGGGCTTAGTTTCATAAGAAACTGATCACGCCGACTAGTCTCATGAAGATTCTGAATAGTCGACAGAGCGGTAGCAGGAACATCCGTAGTAACCAAATCAGTATATTCATGCCAAAGAGTCAAAAAAGCTGAGTAGTAGTCTTGGATGGAAAGACTACTATGTTGAAACATGGCAATCGCATGTTCTAACTGAAAGCGACGAGCATCATTAGCTTGATGATAAACTTTCTTCAAGTAATTCCACATGGATTTAGCAGAGCGATAAGCCCGCAAGTTAGAAACAATATGTGGCTCCACTGAGCCAAGAAGCCAAGACATAATCCGAGCATCAAGAACGGCCCATAAAGGAGAGGCCTTGAGATCCTCGGATTTGTCAGTAGTGGATGTTGGGGCGACATCCGTACCATCAATATGACCCCAAAGATCTTTTCCCTTGAGGAAAAGTTCAAACTGAAATGCCCAAGTGGAATAATTTGTGCCCGTAAATTTAACACATAGGTGCGGAATCCATCGTAAATAAATAAAACTCGGGACAAAAGCCAACAAACAGAACCAAGATGGCAAAATAACCACAAAAGAAACCAAAGCCGAAATATTCCAAAAAAAATATTAATGCTTCACGGGAGAAGATTGTAAACTCCAACAAATAACCAAACTATTCTCGGCTATGGTGCGAAATAACTCTGTAAGATGCGTGCAAGATAACCAAAATAACCAAAAAAAAAAAATGGTGCAGAATAACCAAGAAACAGCACCTGTAGGAAGCGTCGCACAGCACCTGCTAATAGCCACAGAGGACTGTTCCGAGAGCCACTCAGCCACAGAGTTGTCGGAAATAGCACCAGAAGGCTGTTCCGACAGCCACTCAGCCACAAAGATGCCGAAAGAGACCAGGAAAGACCACCGAAACACAGCACAGACCACCGAAATACTACCGAAACACAACACAGAAAAGCCACAGAGATGCCGAAATACTACCGAGAAACAGCACAGAGACCACCGAAACAGAGAGGGTTCAGTCGGAACCAACACAGAAGCACCGAAGCCGAGAGAGAAAAAAAATTCGAAGGATGGTTAAGGTGTTAGTCGACGGCGCTCTGATACCATGTCAAACTAGTTTAGAAGTCAGTTTTTGTTTGAATGGCCGAATACCAGCCTTGTGATTTCTCTTTATTATATAAACTGTACAAAGAAGTCTATACATAGAAATTTCAGAATGCACTTTTTGTATGCGCCTAATTCTAGCCCTATATATGAAAGTTACAATCTTAACTCAAGAGGGCAAGAGAAGTATAAGGAAAGAATAAAGAACAATAAATGGGCAGCGTTGCTGTCCATTGACAAGTGCCTCCCCCAGTTCTTGTACAAGTTTACTTGCATCGTCAGTGGCCGCTGGCTCCCATGCCTCCACCAACCGTGTCTCCATCTTCAGCTCCTGAGTTATCTAGTACTTCAGACTCTCCACCTATTGCTCTCTACAAAGGTACTCATTCTTGTATTATTCAACATCAGATTAGTCAATTTGACTCATATCATGCCTTATCTCCTTCATTCTCAAGTTTTGCTTCTCAACTTTTAAAACTTTATGTTCCTAAGACAGTTTAGGATGCTTTATCTGATCCGGGATGAAGGACATCTATGAAAAATGAAATGGATGCTCTTCACCATAATGAGACATGGGATCTTGTTCCACTACTATCTGGTAAACTACTTATTGGCTGTAAATGGGTATATACAATCAAATTCTATCCTGATGGTTCTGTGGAACGTTTGAAAGCCCGCTTGGTTGCTAAGGGTTACACTCAAAAATATGGTATTGATTACAAGGAGACCTTCTCCCCAGTTGCTAAAATCTCCTATGTTCGAGTGTTGATCTCTCTTGTTGCTAATTTAGAGTGACCCTTATTTCAGTGGAATGTTAAAAATGCATTTCTACATGGGAACTTGCATGAAGAAGTTTTTATGGTGCAACCACTTGGGTTTGTTGCTCAGGGGGAGTATCGAGGTACTGTATGCAAGTTAAAAAAGACATTATATGGTTTGAAACAATCTTCTTGAGTATGGTTTGGGAAGTTACTGATGTTGTATTGGCATTTAATTTTCATAGATGTCAAACAGACCATTCGGTATTTCACCTACATAGTGATGCAGGTCACATTTTGTTGATTGTATATGTGGATGATATTATAATTATGCGGAGTGACTCTGTTGGAATTACTAGGCTGAAACAATTTTTACATGATTAGTTTTAGACAAAGACTTGGGGAAGTTTAGATATTTCCTTGGAATGGAAGTCAGTGGATCAAAAAAGGATATCAACCTATCTCAGAGAAAATATGCACTTGACCTTTTGGAAGAAATTGACACGTTGGATGCACGACCTATTGACACTCCTACGGAAGACTTGTTGGGAAATTGAATTATCTCACTATCACCAGATCGAACATCTCTTATGCAGTGAGTGTACTGAGTCAATTTTTACCATCCTATGGTCTCACATTGGGATGCTGTAATTCATATTCTTTGTTATCTTAATCGAACTCCTAGACTCGGATTGTTGTATCAATTAAATAGATATCTTAGGGTTGAAGTCTTTTCAGATGCTGATTGGGCAAGATCTCCTTCAACGAGAAGATCTACTACTGGACATGAACCTGAACTGTGCATGAAAGACCTTAACTTGTCTTTCACTTATCATAGGCTGGTACCCGTTGTTGACCCCTGTGAGTTAGAGTAAGCGAATCTCGAAAATTCTGATTTTGCCCGTGGCCATGGGTTGAGATTCCATACATAAGAATGACAACATTGGGTGCACTATCAGTGTGTACTTCTTGGCAATGCAATATATCCCTTAACCTTATGGTACTGTCTTCACTGTCATAACATAGGCCATTATATATCTTAACAGTCATATTTCATCATAATGATGCATGCATACTTTCTTTTTATATCTTGTCTTATCACCCAAACATCACTATGAATAAGATCAAAGCAGTGAGAAACTCTACTAGCATGTAGAGGAAATGGAAGAGTTTTCTTTTACTAAGCTTGCAAGAATCACACTTAAGAGAGGAAGAACACCGTTCTTTATTACCCAATAAACCAGAATTCAATACATGAGATAAGATCTGAGTATTGGGATGACCTAAACGATGATGCCACACCATTCTCAGATCTAGAACATTATTACAAGCAAAAGACAAAATAGAAGGAACTGGAGAAAGTGCTGGAATAGGAAAAAATAGTGGAAACAATCGCCCCACCTGAGTTCCCTTCACAATCGGCCTCCTCGTTACCTGGTCCTACACAACACAATCATCACTAAAAAAATTAACAGCACAATTGTTATCGACTAACTGACCAATGGAAATCAGATTCGTGGAAAGTTGAGGAGCAAGAAACACATTAGTGAACTTAGAAGAGACATCTCCAACAACAGCTATTACCAAGGAACTGCTATTGGCAGTTTGAATAACAGATTTTCCAGCGTAAGGCCGATCATGACACAAAGCAATGGGATTATTTGTCATGTGATTAGAGGCCCCCGAGTCCACATACCATAGTTTAGTAGAGTTTTTACCTTGGAACCCCTTGCAAAGTCCGAAATTAGCATCTACTGCACCATTTCAGGTGTGCAGTAATTCACTGCAGAATGGGCAGTAACAGATGAATCACCTAGAGAAGAGGCATGTGCCACGGAAAGCGTTGCTGGAGGTACCATGATAGAAGTCTGAAATGCTTGAGCCTGACGATTCTGGGGGCGGATGCGACATTCTTTGATAATGTGACCATTTTTCTTGCAATAAGAGCAGAATTTTTTGAGACAATGGGCAGCGATATGCCCATATTCCTTGCAGCAAAAATACTGCAAGTTTTTAAAAGTCATAGGCGATCCTTGTCCTTGGCAGCATAAGCCACAGTTGCTGAACCTGAATTGCCATGGGATTGCTTCAAAGTAGCTTGCGTTCTTCACGAAGTAACTCACCAAAACAAACATCAAGAGAAGGAACATGAGATCTATTCAGCAGAGAGGAGCGAACAGATTCATATTTTGGGCGTAGTTTCGTTGAAAGAGCGGCAACAGGAACATCTGCTTTAACCAAATCAGTGTATTCGTCCCAAAGAGTCAGAAATGCTGAGTAGTAGTCTTGGATGTAAAGACTGCCATGGTGAAAAGTGGCAATTGCATGCTCTAACTAAAAACGACGAGCATCATTATCTTGATGATAAACCTTCTTCAAGTAATTCCATATGGATTGAGCAGTGCGATGAGGCCACAAGTTGGTGACAATATATGGCTCCACAGAACCAAGAAGTCAAGACATGATTCGAGCATCAAGTACAGTCCATGAAGGAGAAGACACTGGATCCTTGGATTTGTCAGTATGGGTTGATGGTGCAACATCCGTGCCATCAATATGGCCCCAAAGATCTTCTCCCTTGAGGAAAAATTCAAACTGAAATGCCCAGGTAGAGTAATTTTTTCTTGTAAACTTACACACACAGGTGCAGAGTCCATTGCAAATCAGTTAAACCCGAGACAAAGCAAAAAAAAAAAAAAACCAAATGAGACCGAGATGAAGAGAGAACCCAAGACTTGCGATTGTGTGAGAAGAAGCAAGAAGCAAGAATCACACAGGGACGCCAGAATCACCACCAGAGGATTGCGCCGACAGTCACCCAACCACAGAAGTGCCGAAATCACCAAGAGAGGGCTGTGCTGCCAGCCACCCAACCACAGAAATGCCAAAAAACACTAGACCAGAAACACAAATGCCAAAAGTTCCGAAAAAAATCGAGGAAAGCAAAAAAAAAATTAAGAGATGGCTCTTGATACCATGTCAAAGTGTTTGAATATGGCTGAAAATCTGCCTTGGCCTTCAGGATCTTTTGCATTATATAGACTTTACTAGTACATGCTTTACATAGAAAGAAATAAATTCCTGTATGATTCTAGCCCTGTACATTTAAACTATAATCTGTCAACTAATATGCTAACTGTACAAAAGAATAATCTGCTGTTAAATGGAGAAATATGGAAAGAATTATGGACAGCAAAGCTGTCCGTTGACACATAAGGGAGGCAAATGATTGAGAGGTGGATCTCGTTTCATCCTTCTTTGATAGGTTGTACTCATGTAGGGTGGGATGAATGGTTTGGATCCATCAGGAGAGGTGTGTTTGAAGTGAAGTCATACTACAATTTGTTATGTAATCACATCAATGCTTCTTTCCTGTGCAAGCTTATTTGCAAGTAAGGCTCCTCCTGGAATGGCTTTCTTGTCGTGGAGAGTGGTACTAGGGATAGTTCTTACCTTGGACACATGAGGAGATGTGGCATTATGGTGGTTAATCATTGCTGTATGTGCGGGAAAAGTGAGATTTTAAACTGGTGGATCACCTTCTTTTACATTGATTGCTAGCATCCTATGGAGCATCATCTTCAATCTCTTCAGGATTAATTGGGTGAATGTGTTCCTGGGTCGTGGAGCTTCTAACATGCTGGAAAGGGCAGTTTAGCCAGTGTGTACCTCTGTAAGATGGTCCCATGGTGCGTATTATGGTGTCTATGGAGGAAAAGAAGCCAGCATATCTTTGAGAACTGCGAATGATCGGTGTTAGAGTGAGAGGTTTTTGTTCTGAACACCTTGTATCATTGGACAAAGGCCCATTATGGTGCTCCTTTTCAGTTATTTATTTTCAGGGCTTCATAGCACTTTTCCCCTTGTTTGTTGAGTGAATTCATGTATACTTTCTGTGTACCGGGATAACATCCCTTTCGATAATTAATAAAGTTTACCTTACTGATTATATATATAAAACTACTCATACTCAACTATTCATGTACATTGCATAAGTCTACAACTGGTGTATTATTAGTTTTACAACTACTATTTTTCGTTAAGGACTTGAAAGAATTCTCTGTATCCTTTCCAAGGTTTTGAATGCAAGTACTGTTAGTTGATATCAATAGTTTTTTATTCAACATTTTATCTCCACTAAAGGTTTTGAATTTATGAAGATTACTAACTTTTTCATGCATCTGGGATGGTAGCCTGCTGAAAAGTATCCAGAAATATTTGCTAAAAGCTCCATATTTGGGAGGTAGTTTTACTGCTATGGTTTTATTAATTTTTTGTTTGCATTATTTCTTCTATATTGATTATTTTTTAAATATGTAATCTGATGGGGTTAGATTTTTTTATTGTCACATTGCAGGTTCCCTTTCTTGCTACCCTGCCTGTTAATTTCGATTTATGCAGCAGGAGTATTCGTTTCTTGTTGGTGGCTTCCAGTATGTTTTAAAGACCCTGCTATCTCAATGCTAATTGGACCATAGTTCAATGCAATTGTGGCTTTAGAGCCTTGTTTGCGAATTACAAATTTTGGAAGATTTATTTATTTATTTTAGAATCCACCTTTAATCCAAACATCTTTTACTCATCAATTGTTTTTCTCCTCTGTCAAATATAATTCTCATCTAATCATTTGCAGTATTTTTTGTGATTTAAAAAAAATACAAAAAGCAAAACAATGCACAAAACCCCAAAAAATATCTGACAAATTTTACTCTAAACATTATCTCACTGGGCCCCACACCATTTCAAATTCTAATAAAAACATCTTAAAAACTTTCTCATTCCTAACATATTTTAAAGAGTTCAAGAATTTTAGGAAAATCTTCAATCCAAACAAGCCCTTAGTGAAGTACATCCAGAGTTGAGGAAACTATAGAACAAGATTTGCTTGATGGAGCAAAAATCTTACAGGATTAACATGTAGGTTGCGTGATTCTCAAATGTTTGTATTGGCAATTGCTTATGCAATTGCTACATGTGAGCAATCTTTTGATGCAACTAATGGTTATAGAGCCGAACTTGATCAAGCAAGTTGGCTGATTTACAGTGAAACTTGGTAAGTTGATTGGAGTTCTAATAACTTGGATATACATAATTTATAGATAACTTACTATGGGCAACACCAATAGGTTAGGGAAGAGAGACAAGTAGTAAATGGGCAACTTGGAAAGAGTACTTCTAGTCAAAAATATATAAAGCCATCTCCAGCCAGTCTATCGATGTTCCCTATTCTCAATAGTGCAATTGTAACTCCGTGGTCCCGGAGGTCCGGAGAGTTAGCTCTTGATACCTAAAATTATCTTTCAAAGCACAATTATATATACTTCAAAAACTCCACAAAATATTAACTTTTTTGCTCAACGCAATTATATATATTCCTCCACAGGGACACCAAAGAAATACCTCAACATAACAAATTAGGCTCTATTTGGATAGTGAAGTGTTTCATCTTATCTCATCTCATCATTACAATTGTTTCAAATTTTCACACAAAATATAATAAACAATTCAACTTTTTCAAATCTCAAAACAATAATAATATTAAAAAATAATATTCTAATAAAATTTTATTTAACTTTCAACTTTCATTTTAATTTATTTCATTTCATCTCAACTCACTATCCAAACGACACCTAAAATCTCCATAAAGACTCAGAAATAACCATGTCTCAAAATACCCAAAACAACAGAAAATAATAAATCTACTAAATAAGACTCTCCAATAATTATTTGTGCCTTTTGGCACTTATTCCTTTGCGATCATCAAATCTTGCCCTTTAGTCTAGTATCCCGTAGTCTATCTTTCTTTTTATTGGTTTGTAAAAGCGCCTGCTCAATTAACAATGCTTTATCATTCTAATTTAAGGTACCATTTAGGCTACACAATAATCCGAGATCAGGAGTCCGCTATCCCAACATGAGACTCTAGGAACTGCCAAAAACTGGTTCATTGTATTGACTGCATGCACAATATAACTAATCTACTAATAGTCAGGTAATTAAACATCGCAAATAGTTGATGATATCTGTTAGGTTATTCAAATAATTCTTTCTCCTCCTTTGAGAGTTTGTGATGCTGATCCATAGAATGTCAATGGGTCAAGCACATGACCCGCCTGTTTTCTCTTGCAAATCAAGGGCATACTCATTGCGAGACGTTGTAATGCTCTTAAGAAGCCTTGCAACTTCAATTCAAAGAAAGATTCATAATTTGTCTAAGCCTTTAGTACGGAGTTGGTGCTGTTGAAATTGTTTTAACTTTGCAATACCTCCAGATTCATTCTCCCTTACAGTATCATCCATATAAAGTATAGAACAATGTATTGAGAACTTGAAAGTTTAAAAGTTTAAAAGATCTTGGTAATCATAGAAAGATATTCTCATAATTATCATGTCACTAAAACCTCTGTTCTCTACTGGAAGTTTGAACTACTGCTTTTTGTTGGATTTTGGACATGTTATTTTTTATTAGCAGACATACTGGTGAGCCATCATGTGCCAAGTATACGAAGTAAAACTAAAATTTTAGTTTTTTTGGCATATTTTTTATGATTTCTATAGGTTTGTTGCTATTCTATTACACAATTTTATATTACTGCTGAGATCATTTGTGACATTTATCTTTAATGTGGCATTTTAGAGTTTGTTTACATTAATGCAGGAAACGTTGCACATGCATAATGAGAGGGTAAGTGAAAGATTCGATCCATGTGATGTTCTGGAAGCTTCATCAAATGAAATTAGTGAGGTGGAAAACATCACAGACGTTGACAGAAGAGCACCTTCTAAAGCCAATCTCCTAAGGAACTGGCCTTTAATGTCTACTATCATTGTATATTGTGTTTTCTCACTTCAAGAGATGGCTTACACTGAAGTAAGTATTTTTCTTACTTGTGGTTATCTTGACCTGATATTATTGATTTTTTTATACTGCATAGGATGTAAGTCCTATTATAGTAACTACACCTATTTTCTTATGTTCCACCTGTGTCTTTAGGTTTTGGGATTTGCATTGTGTTTGAGATGGATTGGAAGTCCATTTTTCCTTGTTGTTTGTAACCAAGAGTTTTGAAGTAGGAATTTTTTTTTTTGTTCCTTGATGAGGCAAGGTTTTCTTCAGGTGCACCATGGCAGTAAATTAGTGAAAACGGTATTACTCTAACCTTTGTGGATAAGTAATAATTACTACCGATATTCAAGCAATGTTAAGAAAATAATTTATCATACAATTATTAGTAGCAGAGAAAAGTGGGACTGAAGATGTTTACAAAATTGGGGCCCAAAGTGATATTACATAGTATCAGGGAGGTTGGGGCACCTGTACAGTTTTCAGGCATGACAACTCATATGAAACAAGGGGAACAAGGGAATCCTGTGACTTCATGCCATGTCTACTTTGTTTCTTTCACATTTTCTGAATGTGTTTATGTAAACTTAGAGAGCTTTGAGCAAAAGTGATGGGAACCAAGGTGGACCTAGTCTTAAAGATTATTTGCAAGTTCCAGATGGACCAATTATAAGATTAAGAGCCAAGAAGATCAAGGAAGCAATGCAATGATTGGTACAATCCACTTGGGATGAAACTAGCAAGAGCCCAACACTCAAGATGGACTTGAAAGAAGGAGAACCAGTTTTGATCCACTTGATTAAAGCTGTGGAAGACAAGACATAGAGATAAGACCTATTGTTATTGGAGGCTTTCAATTTGGTTAAAACATTTATTTTATTAATTTAGAATATGTGGGCTTGAGGATGCTTAGCCTACGTATTTCTTATTTCTTATGAACTAGGATTTTTGGGAAGGCCTTGTATTTTGGCCAAGGGCTTATTTGGAAAGTTACATTTTAAAAACTAGGGTTTAAAGAGGTACTGTAGCAGAGTTACTGTAGCTGCGGTACTGTTCACGCCGCACTATTCATCCAGGGCTATTTTTGGAAGAAATGGGTTTATTTTGGGTTAGGGTTTCAATTAGGTTTTGCTTTAAATACATATTGTAGCCTCATTTGAAGGAAGACAATATTAAAATTTCATTATGAGTTGAGTTTACTCCTTTTGTTCTTGATTGAACTTTTGAACTTATCAAAAGTAAATCACAACCTTTGTGGCGTTCCTCCTTGTAATCTGGGTTCTTCAGACGGGCTCTTCAACAGGTCTAGATTTTAGTATAATCTAGATTCTTGAAACTAGTTTTCATCGGGTCTAGATTTTCCATCCATTTACTTGAGTTTGGCTTTTTTGGGTGAGTTTTCAATTTGATTGTGGGTTCAAGAGATTTCTTTTCCCGCGGGTTCATATTAAAAAGTGTCTTTCTCTCAGTAAAGAATTCCCATTATATAAAGAATACAAGCTAATCTTCAGCCTTAAAATCAGCTAAACTACCATATACAGATCGTCTAAAGATAGCCTACAACTAGTATATCCTAATTAAGGAAAGAATGTCTACAGATAGCTTACAGCTAGTATATCCTAATTAAGGAAAGAATATCTACAGATAGTCTACAGCTAATTAAGGAAAGAGTAAAAGATTTACAAACATAGAAGATAGCTATCTAAGCTATACAAGGTATAGAATCTGCTAAATGGACAGCTAATTCCGTTGACATCTCCCTTCAAATTGATGCTGGTAAATCTACAAGGAATAATTTGCTAACAAGGAAATTATGGTGCTGACGTGTCATGGATTTGGTGAAGATATCTGCGATCTGTAAAGTAGTGGAGATATGTGGGAGTGTGATAATCTGGCGGTCATAAAGGCCTCCCAGATGGAGTGGCAGTCAACCTCTATGTGCTTCATGCGTTCGTGGTAGACAGGGTTGGAAGCAATTTGGATGGCACTAGTGTTGTCAGCATGTAGTGGAGTTGGTTGAACTTGGGAGAAACCGAGCTCTGTGAGTAGACCACGCAGCCAAATGATCTCGGAGCATGCAGTAGACATGGCGTAGTACTCAGCCTTAATTGATGACTTGGAGACATGGTCCTGCTTCTTGCATTTCCAAGAAATAAGAGCATCACCAAGAAACATACACCATCTGGTAGTAGATTTCCTGGTGTCTGGGCAGCCGGCCCAATCAGCGTCACTGTAGGCTTGTAGCTGGAGTGAAGAACTAGTAGGGAAAAATAAGCCATGACTAGGTGTGCCAAGGAGGTATCGAATGACACGTCGGACTGCAGATAGGTGGAGATGCCGAGGGGCTTGCATGAACTTGCTGATGGTGTGGACAGCATAAGGGATGTTTGGTCGGGTGACGGTTAGATTGATAAGACTACCAACCAATTTCTGATAGAAAGTAGGATCCTCAAGAAGCTCCCCTTTGTCATGTCGATACTTCACATTAAGTTCCATGGGGGTGTCAATTGAAATAGTGTCAGTGAGTCCGGCTAACCAGATCCTAAATATACTTGTAGTGATTCAAGAAGATACCTTGAGGCTGATGATGCACCTCTAACCCCAGGAAGTAGATGAGCTGGCCAAGGTCTTTCATGTGGAAAGTAGAAAGCAACAATTTCTGAATCTTAAAGATGGCCTCCATATCAGAACCAGTGACAACGATATCTTCTACATAAACAAGGAGAACAACTATGTCCTTTGTAGAAAAAGAGAGGAGTCATATTGACTCTAAGTGAAGGAAAAACCAAGGAGAGTGGATCGAAACTTTTCAAACCATACTCTCGGTGCTTGCTTCAAACCATACAAAAAATGTTTTAGTTTGCCAACATCATTAGGTGAGGAAGTAGGCGTACCGGAAGGAAGTTTCATGTAAACTTCCTCCTTGAGATCACCGTGTAGGAATGCGTTCTTGATATCTATTTGATGTAAAGGCCATGATTGAGATGCAGCAAGAGCTAGTATGGTTTGCACGATGGGCATCTTGGCTACCGGTGCGAAGGTTTCATCGTAGTCTAGGCCAAGAACCACCAACCGAGCCTTGTGACTGTCGATGGATCCATCGGAACAAAGCTTGATAGAAAACACCAACGTACTACCAAGGGGTTTCACGGATGGGGGAAATGGAACAACATCCCAGGTCTGGTTTTCTTCAAGTGCAAGAAGTTCTGTTTCAATAGCTTTCTGCCACCATTCATGCTCCATTTCCTGTTTATAAGACAAGGGAATAGGAGTAGAAGACAAGGTGTCTGTCAAGGATAAAGAAGGGGTGAAACCAAACCTATTTGGGGGTCTACGGACTTGGGTACTGTGTCTGAAAGGAGTAGGTGCAGTTATTGGAACATGATCAGCAGTCGGGGAATGGAGTTGAGGGGGCTTGTGAGGTGCAGAAGTCTGATTTGATGTGGCTGAGGAGCGTCACTAATACACTAGGAGAGGCTTAGAAGGTGCTCTGCAGAAGAGTTAGTAAACAAGGGAAAAACAGAAAATTAAGGAGATAAAGTATCGTGGTGAGTGTAGAAAAAATACCAATTTTCTAGAAAGATCACATTTCTAGAAACCCAAATACGACACAGATTTGGATCATAGCAAAGAAAACCTTTTTGGTGTACAGAATATCCTAGAAATGCACATTGGACTGACTAAGCCGTAAGTTTTGTGCGTTCGTGTTCAGGAAGATGAACATAGCACACACAACCAAAGGTACGAAGGTTAGAATAATTTGGAGTGTGACCAAATAACCCAGTGTAAGGAGAGACGTGGTTCAATGAAGGACAAGGCAATCTGTTGATGAGGTGGACAGCAGTGGAGAGAGCTTCACACCAGAACCGAGAGAGCACAAATGACTCTAAAAGAAGGATGTGGACAGCATCAAGAAGGTGACGGTTCTTTCTTTCAGCTACCCCATTTTGTTGGGGATTGAAGGACAAGACCGTTGAGAGATTATGCCATTAGTTTGCAGAAATTCTAGAAACACATGAGACATGTACTCACCCCCATAGTCAGAGTGAAGGATTTTGATATTGGCAGAAAATTGAGTTTGAATATGAGCATGAAAGAGCTTGAAAACAGAAAATACTTCATCTTTAGAATGCAGGAAACAAATCCACGTGAACCAACTATAGTCGTCAATAAAAGTGACGAAGTACTTGTAATTAGCATGAGAAGTAACCGGTGCCATACCCCACACATCACTATGTATCATATCATAAAGCTGGACTACTTTTGGTGTGTGAGTGGGAAATGGTAGAGTTTTACTTTTGCCAAGTCGACAAGAATTGCAATCAAATTGAACAGCACTAAGAGATGGTGACTCTTTATTCCCAAGTAAACCAGAATTTAGCAAATCATGAAGTACATTAGAGTTTGGATGTCCTAGACGTTTATGCCATGCTCGGTAATCAACCTGAGTAGAATTACAAGTGACAAAGGGCAAAGGGAAACCTGGATACAAAGGAAATTGGAGAGGAAAAAGACGTCCCACTTTAGGCCCCCTCGTGATCATCTTCCCTGATTGTTGATCTTGCACAACACAACCAAAATTTAGAGAATTCCACTTTACAATCACTGTCAACTAACTGGCTGACAGAAACGAGATTAGTGGTAAGACCAGGAGAGACAAAGACATTGGTTAGAGAAAGAGAAACATCACCGATGGCCGTGATAGGTAAATGGTTGCCATCAGCAATATGAATCTTGAGATTTCCAGAATATTTGTTTATATTGTTGAGGAAATGAGCATTATTTGTCATATGATGGGAAGCCCCAGAATCAAAGTACTAAGGTGGTGATGTAGAGAAGGGTTTACTTGAAAGTCCTAAAGCGGAGAATGCAGAAATGATCATTTGTTGAATCATTTCAAGGGTCACGGGTTGACCAGGAGCAGGAGCACTTTGTGTCAGAGGTGCTGTATCCACATAACTCCCAGCACTAGAAGAGGCAACTGAGGCAGTATATGCTGTTTCAGGTCTCTTGGGGGGTCGGGTAGGGCATTCCTTGATAATATGGCCATCCTTTTTGCAGTAGTTGCAAAATTTTTTGGAACAATTTGATGTGAAATGGCCATATCCTTTGCAACAAAAACACGAAACAGTGCTCATGTGCCTGCCTCTTGCCTTGCCTTGTGCTGCATAAGCCACTGGAACAAAGGTAGATCTACGTTGTTACATGGTGGTTTGAGTAAGAAGGCACTACTCCTCATGAAACAAATCATTGAGGCATTCATCCAAGGAGGGGATAGGTTCTCGGTTCATAAGATTAGACTTGGTTCCTTCAAATTCAGATCTCAATTTCATGAGAAATTGATCCCTCTTAGTAGTTTCTTGGACAGATTGAACAGAACTAAGACCTTCAGGAGGTAAGGTAGCATAGACTATATCAGTATATTCAGCCCAAAGATTCATGAAGCTAGAGTTAAAATCAGAGATAGAGAGACTGTCCTGTTGGAGATTGGCCAATTCATGTTCAAGCTGGAACCGAGGAGCAGTGTTGTGCTGACTGTAGAGCTTCTTCAGGTAAGTCCACATCTCGGCTGCAGTCTTGAAGGGTCGAAGGTTCTAGATGATGTTGGATTCAACAGATCCTAGAATCCATGCCATGATTTGAGCATCCTTGACCTCCCACTTGGCGTGCTGATCCTTGTTTGTGTTTTTGTCAGGAGCAGGGTTGCTGCCATCAACATGGCCCCATAGATCCCTGCCTTTGACAAATATCATGAAGTGGAATGCCCAGGCTGAGTAGTTTTTGCCATTAAAACGAACCAAGAAGGCATCAGACTTATCCGAAGAACAAAGACTAAACCAGGGTTGAGTTGGATAAGAGATGTGAGGATTCAGAATTTTGGCTCTGATGCCATGTAAGCTTAGAGAGCTTTGAGCAAAAGTGTCTTTCTCTCGGTGGAGAATTCCCATTATATAAAGAATACAAGCTGATCTTCAGCCCTTAAAATCAGCTAAATTACGATATACAGATTTTGTCTAAAGATAGCCTACAACTAGTATATCCTAATTAAGGAAAGAATATCTAAAGATAGTCTACAGCTAATTAAGGAAATAATAAAAGATTTACAAACATAGAAGATAGCTGTCTAAGCTGTACAAGGTATAGAATCTGCTAAATGGACAGCTAATTCCGTTGACAGTTTATATGATTATGCACCTATATATCATTCGGTATTCTAAAGAACTAGGAGATTATGTACAAATTACATCATAATGTCAGTTACTCGACTATGAACCAATGTTGACATTTCGTACTTCTTGTCAGCAAGTTCAAGATATTTCTGTCTATCAGATACGTAATCCTTCAACATTATTACCAAAAGTTCACTCATCTTTAGAAATTAGGTGATGCTAGACTACTGATATGTTTTCCTAATTTAGTGTGTTGGACAACAGAAGTTGAAATCCCTGTCCTTGTTTTTCCTTCTTACTTGCGATCTGTTCTAATATATGCAACCTCATTTAAAATTGTAATTTATCTGTCTTGCTGGAAACTCTAGTTATTTGAGCTCATGAATACTGGTATAACCAGGGACATATGACATTATTGTGCAGATATTTTCTTTATGGGCAGTTAGTAACAAAAAGTATGGAGGGTTAGGCTTTTCATCTCAAGATGTTGGCATAGTTCTAGCAATCTCAGGTATTCTCGCACAGATAGCACTACCAAAATATTGTCTAAAATGTAATATTGTCTAACCAAGATGTCGAGATATTTTTCAAGCGATCCTTCTCTAAAGTGTAATAGTGAGGAAACCCGGTTGTGTTGCTTATAAAAACTAGATTTATCTTTTTATTCATATTTTCTGTTCAACTTCCAAAAACTCATGCAGGCTTCAAACCCTACGACCGGACCCCTTGATTTCATGCCCCGAACCCTGAAAGTCACTGCTAATAAAATAACCTAAGTCATCTACCTTTAGATAGGAACTGGGCTGTAAAAATGGGGTACTGTTCATGGTGCTGCACGTATTGGGGTACTGTCATAAATTGGATTTGGTATTGCTGCCCTCTGCAGAGGTTAATAGCAATGTGTTATTATGCATTGTTAAGTTTGGTGTCAAATCGTGAAGAGAGGTTATACAATCTTTTTGAATAGGCTTATATTCATTCACCTACTTCAGAAGTTAGTGATTTGTTTTGTTATTAGGGTTGGGGCTTCTATTGTTTCAACTTTTGTTGTATCCACCAATGGAAAGAGTCCTTGGGCCAATTATGGTTACGCGCCTCTCAGCGGTAAATCTGAGCACTTTCCTATCTTATTTATTTCTTATTTTGCTTCTTATCTTAGGTAACACTGTTAATATTCTCTATGTGATACTTCTGTTGTGCAGGTGATATCAATACCATTGCTGTCAATTTACCCTTATATAGCTATGCTCTCGGGGTTAGCCCTTCATTTGGTAATAAATTGTGCGTCAATGTTGAGGAATGCTCTATCTGTAAGTACATTGGACTTGAGATTTTCAATTGGATTGCAACATTTCCTTCTATGTAGTTAAGATTAGAAAGTAATAATAGCAGTATAAGTATCTTATCTTTCGTTTTTTATCCTTGAACTAACAGCATTCACTTACCAGATATTGATGTTTTTGTACAAAACATTTTTCACCGTTTAATGGTTTAAAGCATCAAGCAGAGAAGCCATCCATTAAAATGACCAATACGGTACACGAAAGATTTATAGATAGAGTCGATGCTTTAATATCAACAGTATGATGGTTGAGAATCGTATTGACAGTCAATGCTCCATCTGACAATTTTAAAACTCTTTCTCCTGCCCTTCCTCAAAATTTTTGACCATGATAGTTTTACCTCTGTGTTGGGCTTTGGCTTGTTGGATGTCAGGGTTTGCAAATTTGTAACACCCCGCCTAAAAAGCCCGTTAAGATTTAGCCATTAACTCCCTTAATCCCAATTAGCATAAGATTGCAATTTTTTTATTGCTTGAGAATCACACTTTGGGTTTATTTAGAAGTAGTGGGAGAATTCTAGTATGTTATTTTTAGAATAATTGCCAAGAACCAAGAGGAGATTGACACTTGGCATCCTTAGTGGGCTAAGCAAAAGGCTAAGTATGGATGGATTTAGAGGTAAGCCCAATAGTGTTTTATGTTGGGTCCTCAATCACTAAGGATGTGATGGGCTAGGAATAAGGCAATAAGCCTAAACCTATTTGGATCTATTGGCCCCTCTTGAAAAGCCTTAGAGATTAAGCCCAAACATGTAGAAGGCATTAAGCCTTTGTGCCTAACTTGGTAATAGTAGAGGCCCTTGGCCCATTACCAGATAGACATACCATTTTGACACAATCTTAGTAGGCCTTTGAGACCTTGTAAGAACTTTCAAATCTGGACATAAGGTCCACTCATTGACCCACACCAAAAGCCCTCATCAAAGATTTACAAAAGGCCCCTCAAGCCCAACAAGGCCCAAAAGCTGTCTTCCAATTTTTGCACTTCTATTTTGAAGCCCACATGCACCATACCTTTGTTTTCCCTCAAGCCCATAATGTACCCCATGCCCCTGAGGTTTTCTTTGGACCTAAATTAAGTTTTCAACTTGAGTGACGAGCGTTAATCAACTTACACATGATTAGTGATCTCTAAACCATATTTTAAGCTTAATTTCCTTTTTAATTATTTCTCACCTTTTTTATCTGAACTCTATTATTTTTATTATTTTTTTTCATCATTCTTAGACTAAATTAGAAGATTAGTCTTGATCCAACACTCACCACCTGTTGCACTTCGGCTTCCTCAAATGGTCCCTCCAGCCAACTTGTGCACTAGCATCCAGCTGAGAAAAAAAACAGCCCATTCAGTTTAGGACGCCACACTGCAATCTCTTTGAGAAGATCTTCATAATAATTCATGATATGGTTTTGTATAACCTTCGGGGATTGGTGCACCATGTTACCTAATTGGATCACCTCAATCACATTATTGTGTTAGAATTTGCCATTTTGTGGAAGAACTTAGTACATTTGTCACCCTCCTTCAACCATGTCATCCTTGACTTTTGTCTCCAAGAAATTTCTTCCATCAACAAAACCTCTTGTAACTCAGACACCACCTCGATATTGCTCAACGATGACTCCTTGGTTACCACCCCAACTTCTAGAGAATGCAAATCATTTCAAATAAGACTTTTTTGCTCATCCGTGTGTCTAAAAACCTCAATGTTCCACTTCTTTAGGTCCAACTTAAGGGTTTTGAGTTTACCATCCACAGTAAAACTGGGTGTACCATGAAAGGAATAGGAAACCCACCAATCCCTCACCCTCTACACAAAACCAACCGTTTGTAGCCACATATTCTCAAATTTGAAGTAACGCCTACCTCCATGAATACCCCCATGATCTAATAAGATGGGAAAATGATCAGAGCATACTCGTGGCAATCTCTTTTGGGAGTTTAGGGAGCTCTCAACATAGCCCAGCTTCCCAGCGTCGAAGGTACCCGCGACGGAGCTTGTCCCATGGTTGAATGACCAGCCCCTTTCGAGTGGAACGGTAGTGGGTGGCTTGGGGAGTACAACGAGGGTGCTGTTTGTTGAGTCATAGTCGGCATGCTCTTCAGGGGATGTGATGTCAGTTGGCGCATAGAAGGGCATTGATATAGGCGGCGGAGATATAGAGGTTGTGCAGTCAGATGGTTTTTCAGATGGTGGTCTGTGAGAAAGGGGGCGATAAAAATGAGCTGGGTAGTCCTACCCCACTATGTGCTTGTAACAACCCGACCCTAATATTAGGCTATAGATACATTTTATGTATTTTCTTATAACTATAATATTTTTATTTCTATTATTATTATTATTATTAGATTTTATAGTTAATAGTTTTAATAATTATTAGTATTAGTATTATTATAATTATCAGATTTTACATTTGTTCTTTTAATAAGATTATTATCATTTTATTTTTATTATTTTATTATGACCCGATTTTTACAATAGTCTAGAGTTTTATTTGAATTTAAACATTATTTCTCTCTATCTCCACCCATAAGCCTCATCCTTATCCTCTAATTAATAACTCCAAATCCTATTAGGAAACCAAACTCTCAACTCCAAATCCTATTAGGAAACCAAACTCTCAACTCCAAATCCTAGTAGGAAACCAAACTCTCAACTCCAAATCCTATCCTATCTCCTTATGGTCACAATACTCTTTTCCTTGCCTATAAAACCCACCCCTGGCCGAGACCTTCAGAAGAAAACATAAGAAACCACAACCACCGAAGCAAGCCGTAGCAGACCGAGAACCCATCTCTCTCGTTCATCTCGGCTTCTCTTAAGCTTTCGGGCTTGCCCCGGCCACCCAGAGCCACCGTCGTCTCGTCCAGGCAATCCCCCATCGCGTACTCTTCTCGGTGACGAGTTACAACTTGAGATTCAAGAAGAAATGCAGCAAGGTAAGTAATTTGATCATAAATTAGGATCATCACAGTTAGCCTATATGTATGTATTATTCAAGCCAGTTTATTGTCAGCCATTATTTATGAACAGCTCATGTCATGTGTCATCCAGCATAGCACACGATCATGTCATTCTGCATTATGTTTAGATTCAGAAATTATAATTATATATGTATTATGTCATGTATCTTATGTGCATAAGACACGTAAGCCATCTTAAATTCAAGTGTAAGATAAGTTTAGATCAGTTAACAAGATGGTCATTCAGATGCATGGTACCAATGCAGTTCAGTTCAGGGTGGTGTGCAAGCCACGAACTCAGTCGTGGTCCACCATAGTATGCTAGAATACTATCAGCAGTTCTCCTTGCTGCAGCGGGATGTGGGGCTGGTGCACAACCTTGCACACAGGGTTAAGTGTGTTGGCCAGTCAGTTCAATCAGTAATTAGAACAGTCAGTTAAATCAGAACAGTCATTTAATTCAGATAAATCAGTCATGCATAGCATAGACATGAGTATGAACAGTCATGAATTTTAAGTTCTCAGCATGGAAACTTTTATGAAAACCTTACGTTTAGTATGTTAACGATGTGATGGATTTCTTACTGAGTATTCGACTCATTTTAGTTTGTTTTCATGTTTTTAACCACCCAGGTGAGGATGATGATTACGAGCAGGCAGACCAGGATTAGAAGGAGCAGTTATTTTAATTTCAGACCTTTTAGAAGAAATTTATTTTATTGCTTTTATGACATAAATTTATTCAGTTAAGTTTTTTTTTAGACATTTTTATCAGACAAAGTTTTATGAAATAAATCCTAAAATTTTTTCTTAAATATGAGATCTCTTGCCGGGTTTATTTTATGAAAAACACGTTACACTCCTAGCTTACGGGAATGGGGTGTTACAGTGCTATTCCACCAGTTCCCACATCTTTGGATTGGGTGCTGAAAAAGGTGTCAGAGTTACAGAGGTATGTGGGGATTTCTTGTGAAGGCTTTGAAGAGCAATTTAAGGCCCTTTTAGTTGCTATAGAAGCAGGTAGACCAACGGTGCTGAAGTCAGCAGCTGAAAAGGATAGAGAGCTGAAAAGATTGATTTGTTCTATTAATTTTGATAACAAGGAGAGTAGTAGTCGGAGGGAAAGGTTGAAGGGGCAGGGGAGTTATTTATCTTATGAAGCCTAAAATCTTATCATGGAATGTTAGGGGGATCAATGATGTTAACAAGCGACTTAGCATTAGATCCCTCCTCCATAGTTGGAAAGTTGATATTGTATGTCTTCAAGAGACTAAGCTGTGCTATGCCAACAGAAATATTATTCGAAGCCTATGGGGATGTTCTTGTGTGGGGTGGAGTTATTTAGCTTCTTTGGGCACTTCAAGAGGGATGTTGTTGTTGTGAGATATGAGAGTTGTGGAGTTAGTATAGGATTGTATTGGGAATTATTCAATGGCTGGGTCTTTCAAGAATATTGAGGATGGGTGGAGGTGGGCTCTTGCGGTGTGTATGGTCCTAATGCAGTTCGAGAAAGGAGCTCTTTGTGGGAGGAACTGGCAGGTATGCATTATTTGTGGGACTTACCTTGAGTTGTGTGCGGGGACTTTAGTGTTGTACATTTCCTGTGTGAGAGGGAGGGGCTACTTATTTGACAAGGTCAATGAATGACTTCTTGGAGCTGATTTTTGATCTAAACTTGATTGACCTTCCTTTGATTTGGGGATGTTTCACATGGTCGAATGGTAGAGAGGGGTCAAAGTTGGACAGATTTTTAGTTTCTACTTCTTGGGAGACACATTATCCGGACCTAAGCCAGAAGAGATTGCCACGGGTATACTCTGATCATTTTCCCATCTTATTAGATTGTGGGGGCATTCATGGAGGTAGGCGTTACTTCAAATTTGAGAATATGTGGCTACAAACGGTTGGTTTTGTGGAGAGGGTGAATGATTGGTGGGCTTCCTATTCCTTTCATGGTACCCCCAATTTTATTGTGGATGGTAAACTCAAAGCCCTTAAGCTGGACTTAAAGAAGTGGAACAGTGAGGTTTTTAAACTCACGGATGAGCAAAAAAGTCTTATTTGGAATGAGTTGCATTCTGTAGAAGTTGGGAAGGTAACCGAGGAGTCCTTGTTGAGAAAGATTGAGGTGGTGTCTGAGTTAGATGAGGTTTTGTTGATGGAAGAAATTTCTTGCAGACAAAAATCAAGGATGACATGGTTGAAGGAGGGCGACAAATGTACTAAGTTCTTCCACAAAATTACAATATCTCATAGGCGCAATAATGTGATTGAGGTGATCCAATCAGGTAACACGGTGTACCAATCCCCGGAGGTTATACAAGACCATATTGTGAATTATTATGAAGATCTTCTCAAAGAGACTGCGGTGTTGCGTCCTAAACTGGATGGGCTGTTTTTTGATCAGCTGGATACTAGTGCAGCGAGTTGGCTGGAGAGACCATTTGAGGAAGCCAAAGTGCAACAGGTGGTGAGTGGTATGTGCAAAGATAAAGCCCCGGGCCCAGATGGATTTTCCTTGGCCTTCTTTCAAGAGTGCTGGGACATAGTAAAGGATGACGTGATGCGGGTTTTTATGAGTTTCATCTTTGTCACAAGTTTGAGAAGTCCCTTAATGGTACCTTCATTGCCCTTATCCAGAAGATAGCGAGGGCCATCGAGTTGAAAGATTTCCATCCTATTAGTTTGGTAGGCAGGATTTATAAAATCATTTCAAAAGTGTTAGCAAATAGTATGAGCTTGGTGATGGAAAAAATTATCTCAAAATGCTTTTGTAAGGAGTAGGCAAATTTTGGATTCAGTTTTAATTGCAAATAAGTGTTTGGACAACGGGTTGAGGGATGGCATTTTGGGAGTCCTTTGCAAGTTGGATATGGAAAAGGCCTACGACCACGTGTGCTGGGAGTTTTTGCTATATATGTTGAGAAGATGTGGCTTCGGGGATTGGTGGTGTGGATGGATCAAACATTGTGTTTCGACCGCTTGGTTTTCTGTTTTAGTTAATGGCCAACCTTGTGGATTTTTTTAGAGTTCAAGGGGTTTGAGACAAGGGGATCCGCTATCTCTTTCCTCTTTGTGTAGTAATGGAGGCCCTGAGTCGCATAGTGGAGGTTGCTATTAGGGAGGGTTTTCTTGCTGGTTTTACAGTGGGTAATGTTAATAATGAGGTCTATGCATGAAGCAATTGATCTAATCTTGGAGACTTATTAAAGTATTTGTATTAAGGATATGCTATCTTATGATTTGAACATATGAAGGTTATTAATGATATTGAGATGTTTTAGCTTATTCTGGCATGAGTGTTTTTAGTCACCAATTTTTCCGTTGCGATTATTGCATACTGCTAGTTGCATTTATAGGATTGATTGCATTTTAACTGTTATGAAGGGGGGTATGTAACCTTGTGTTACATGTCCCGACGCTCTAACTCTCCGTTCCATCCCAAGCGGAAGGTTGGGGGCATCACAAAATTCCATGCAAGTATCATTCCTCTTTTCAAGTTCTTCATTTGTGCTAGCACCTCATTGTTGGTACCTTTGGTGTGTGTAATTTCATAGAGCTGAAATCCATACCATTTGCTTCTCCTAGAAGCCAATATTGGAGTGCCATATCCTCATAGAACTGTGCTTATGAGCCCAAAGATTCTTGTTCAACTTGGACAGCACTTGGTCAGTTTCTAAAATTAAAGGTTGATGATGTCCTTGTGTTAGAAAACACAAGGTTAGAGCGTTCACTTTTCCTCTGTAAGAGCAGAGATTATTTCATTTCTGGATTGTTTGAATAAAAGGGATTCAACAGATATCTTTTGAAATATTCATGAAGAAAGTGTTGAAAACTTGATATTTTTGTTTAGTTATGGCTGCAGCAGGCTTGGAGAAGGCTTTCCTATAATTTTACCTTGGATTCTTGATGGACAATTGAGGTAAGAATGGTCGCAAGGGGGCAGCAGGCCTGGAGAGTGATCTTCTGTGGTTCTTCATCGAGTCTAGTGATGAAAGTTTCAGTATAAACAGGGCTGAGAGTGGGCAGCACACAAGAAAATTAGGGTGAGTTTTGGCAGCCAATTGCTAGGGTTTTCAGGAGACAACCTATGTTGCAATCAGGAGGGGTTGAAGTCAAACATAGTAGTATGTGGGGAGGATGGCATTCAAATAAAGTTAGTGGGCCTTTTCGAGCTTGGAGTATGGAAAAACATTAGGAGGGGTGGGGTTAGTTCTCTTCTTCTGTTATATTGAGATGGGTGATAGGATCATATTTTTTGGCATGATGTGTGGTGCAGGAAGAGAAGTTCACTGACATTTTTATTTTCATAGGTGAAGAGAAGTTCGGGACATTGTTTAGCATCTCTTGATTTGTATGGAGGGCTTGGTAGCAAAACATTGTAATCTCTGACAATAGACTCCTGATGGAATGTTGCTTTCTCTTGATCAGTGCATGATTATGTGGAGTTGAGCCCTTTGTTCTTTAATTTTCCTTTTCTTATTGAAGGTTGAGAGGAGGAGGCACTAGTGATTAAACCTTCCAAAAGATGAATCTGCAAGGTCATGTATTTCTCTTGGAGAAATAAGGCGCCTTAAGTGGTAGCATTTTTTGTTTGTTTGGCATCCTAGATGAAGATTTTATTGTCAAATAGAGGAATGTTGTAGTTATAGACTAGTGTTGTGTGTTTAAGCAGAACTGAGAAACTATAGATATCCTCATTGCGTAGATATCCTCATTGCGAGGTGGCTACAAATTTATGGATGTCAATATCCCATATCATTTTAATTGAGTTGAGGATTTGATGGCTTAAAGCCCTCTTGGTAGCCATAGCAATTTAGAGGTGTGGATGATGATTTGTCTGTGCTTAATATGTTGTATTTGGTGGGAGCATAATACCTCTGAAGATTATGAGAGGATAGTGTTTGAATTAAGAGCCCTTATGTTCACATCTCTTTATGATTGGATGGCCAAGTACAATAGCTTTTGTTTCTCTAGTTTTCTAGATTTCAAGGATTTCTGTTCTTTTTCTCTATTTTTCTAGATTTCATGGATTAGGATTCCTTTTCTCTAGTTTCCTGCTGCATACTTGGGTTGTGCTCTTTTGTTCTTTCAGTATGATTGCTTTACCAATCACAAAAGAAATATGAGGATAATATTTACTCTGAACTTTTCCTTTCATCCTTTTTCAACCCTTGTTGAGATTGTGCCCACTAGTTTTTACTTCTAGGTTGCACCGTTCAGCTAATTTTAAACTTGACAAATTCTATGTTCACAATCCAAGCACAACCTCAGTTGTACTTTGAAGGTAGCTGCCATAATGGGATTTCCTTCCATATCCTTTATATGTGAGGATCAAACTGTTGATTGATATGTTTTTTTGTTTTTCAAAAAAATCAATGATGAAGACCCAAGATATCAAAAGAGATAACAATTCAGTAAGTGACAAATAAGTTTTCTATCAAGGTTTACAATTTTAGGAATTCTTCTGCAAGCTACCTACAAAAAGAAGGATTTCTTCTGAAAACAAAATAAAAGTGACACTGCTGGTATGAACGAGGCTGTTATGAAATGAATGAGGCATCTACATTTTGAACTGCATTGTTAACCTTGTTTGTTGCAATAATTTAATCTAACAGGGTCATTTTTTTTCCTAGGTTTCCCTTGTCACTGGATTATTCATATTGCAAAATAATGCCGTGGTTAGTTTACATGGTGGCAGAATGTTTCTTTTCATGGTTATGAGTAAAATTCTCAAAGTTTATCTTCTGCATAATTTCTGGTATAAATGATAATACTTCGACCCAATGCTGCTGTTATAGCCTCAAAACCAAAGAGGAGCTGCTAATGGTATTTCCATGACTGCAATGTCGGTTTTCAAAGCATTTGGCCCTGCAGGAGGAGGTGCTCTGTAAGTGGAGCTTTCATCATTTTAGTTATGCTAGCTTTCATCTCGTTCATTGCATTCGGGTATTATTGTACATGATTTACACATAATTGTTTTTAAAAAAATATTAACAAAAATGAGATGAGTGATTAGTTTTTTATGTAATTGAGAATTATTTCCTGTTCAAGTCTAGAAAAGACATCAGGAAGTGATGGGAGCAGAGAGACACTCAAAACCCTTATGCATATGGGTCAATTCTTGCTTTAAGCCAATGAGAAAGCGAACAATATCAATATCTTGAAGTTATTTTTCCATGCATGAAACATCAAAGGATAGCAGCTGATACATGTTTTGTTCTTCACACACTAACTTGCAAACATTATTCCTCTGGAACTCTACTCAAAACCAAAATACTGCTTATACACCATAGATCCAAGTGATATCCCAAACCAGATTTCATATGCTGAGGATGTTCCCACATGGTCTTGGCAGTCTAAAGATTGAGTAACATAGAGCAGGCATTGGGCTCAAGACTAGTTACCATGAAAGGCATGACTTGAGCATCTTCCAGATCACATAAAATGGCACGTGCATCATTGTCTTAGGCCTTATACCATGATAAAAATTAGGCTTGCAGAAAAGTAGGGGTTAAAAATATCTATTTTTCCTTGCTCTCAACAGTTTATCATGTAACATGAGAATCGCCAATACAATTGACCTAGCATTTATTCAAGGGTCTTTTCATTGATACTAATGTATTCCAAGGAAAATGCACCAACCTCCCTCAAACTGTCATTCAATTTCAAATCAACCCTCAAATTACCAAGAAATTGTAATTTACCCTTTTCCCTTAAAAAGATGAAACTATCGCTTCAATTTCTCTGAAAAGACAAAGTATGCTATCAAATTCCAAAAAGCTTACTTTTCTAAATTATAATTTTTTTAAAAAAAATGTATTTCATTTTTATTTTTCATGATTGTATTTTTATCTTTTGTTCGAAAAAATTATTAATTTTTTCCTTTATAGTTTTTTAATTTTAGCTAGATAGAGCCCCCCTGCTCCTAATGTAGAGCTAGAACAACTTCTACTGTGGAATCCGCAATCACACATGAGTACCTCGCCTTCCAAAAAAAGCAGCTGCTAAGAACAATCATTTGGTTTGCTTCATTCTTTGACTGCTCTGCTTCCCCACCCACCACCGGCCCCCCAACCCCAGAAAGAGAGACTTGTTCTTGCTCTCCTAATTCAGGAAGACGGAAATCACTGGTTAGGTTGGTCCAACCAAGAAAGGCATGGGAGTCTTTAGCCATTGTTTGGGCCGAGTTAAGTAATAACTTTATCAAGGGTGTTTACGTCAATTTTTTTATGGAGGGGTTAGATTACAATTTTTGGTACTTTGAGGGTGTGAACGGCCAAATTGATAGTTTGAGGAGTTGATTACAAATTGGGTGGCAGTTTGAGGGAGGTTTGTGTATTTTCCTCATATATTTTCATCAACTCAATTATACATAAGAAGTCTAATAACAGATGTTTACATTATTTATAAAGTTCATTCTGAAAACCCCTTCAGCATGATCAAATGGAGTCTCCTTGGTTTATTCTTGAAAAAAACTGTTTGTCGATTTATTTTAGGCATTTATGCCAGGGAGATCCGCTTCTTGCATGTTTTTATCATGGATATGGAGTTTCTTGGTAATGGTCCCAGCAAGCTGAAGGAGTGAGAACTTGATCGAAGTTCTACCCTTTCAGCTGAAGGTTTGGGGCTTTCTTGGTGGATCTCTATCATCTTGAAGTTATGCATGCTTTGTTTTCCTTCTTGCCCTATATATTTCCTACATGCACACTGCATCATTGGAATATAAGTTGCTAGAGGCAATCATTCAATTCGTACATTTCTTATCTTTTAAGAGTTTGATTTCTAATCTTAAGTTTTTGAATGCTCTCTAGCTGGAAAATTCCTATTTCTAGGGTTACTTAACTAGAATATGCAGTATATGCAGACTCCTTGATGCTTCAATTTCCAATCTGTGTCCTGTGATAAATTGTTGGGTGCAGATTGGTTGGTTCATGCAGTGAGAGTGGCTTATAATGGAAATAATAGAAACTGAATTGGCTCTTAAAATACATGGTCTCGGTTGATACTACTGGCAATGATTACAGGACTTGAAGCACCAAAACAGTGTTTATACTTGTTTCATGAGTAGCCGAGTAGTCAGGCACATAATGTAATCTTTAAGAACTGATGAGTGCAACCAATTTTCAGACATTAATGCATCAAATGTATATCTTTATAATCCATATATTAGTCATATAGGTAATGGGACAATATATGCAGCAACAAAGGGGGGGCCTAGAAAGAGTACTATTATTTTAAGGCTTCTACACCACACACTGCTTACGTGACATAATTTGATTTGGAAGATAAATTTTAAAATTTGGATCTTACAAATCAAATCTTACCTTTTAAGTGATATGGATTGTGTGTTCTACATACTGGCTTGAGAATAGAATAAGTCAGCCTAAAAATGCTTTTCAATATGTTTATTTGTGGGTTGTGGATGAATGTGCAACTTTTCGTGTCATTACTTGATCGTATTTATCTTCACCTGCAGGTTTTCTTGGGCCCAAAAGCGGCAAGTAGCTGCCTTCCTCCCAGGTATATTCACTTGATCACAATGTTCTACTAGTTCATAAAAAGATAAGAGAAAAGAAAAGAAAAAGAAAAGCTTTTCCCCTGCGCTTCTGAAGAGCTGTTGATAGAGTTCTTTCAAAATTTTATGTGTATATGTGTGTGTGTGCTCTGGGTTGGGTAGATGGGTCTTTTATTGAAGTTTTAAATGAACTTTGAAACTGACTCACATGGGAAAGAGAGAAGGAAGAGTGTGCATTTATCAATGCCTGTGCTATTACTTTAAAGCATGTGCTTAGGTATGTGATTGGGTGTGGACAAGTTTAAGATGCTTCACATTGTACACACACAAATGAGCACGCAGGTGCAGGTGCAGGTGCATGTGCATGCTATGGGGTGTAGGGCTCTAGTGACACCTTGATGGCACACTTGGCACTTAGCACGAAGTATTAGAGCTCGAAGTGATCTTGACTGTTAATTTAGGAAGACTGATATTCAATATCTAGTGACTAGAGTTGGACATTTGGATGATTATAAACCCAATCCAATGGTTAGATTCAGTTGGCCATTGATAATATGAATTTACGAATTAATTAATTACTATTAAATAGTCAAATTAAATAATTGTTACAAAGAAATTTGATACAATGGTAAGATTAAATGATCATTATTTGTAAGTGCAATCTAATGATCAAGATTAATTATACATGAGTAATGTTATTTGAAGGCCTTTACATCACACACCATCCATCTGACATAATTTGATATGTAAAATTCAAATTTTAAAATTTATCATCCTAATTAAATTGTGTCGTGGATGGTGTGTGGTGTAAAGGCCTTCAAATATAATTATTCTTTGAAGAAACCGGCAAAGTGACAGTTCAAAGAGTCATTGTAAAGCTTTTTTATTGTAAAGTGGATCTAACATATCATATGTAGCCACGTCAGTATGTGAACTTTACGTTTGAGAGATCTCTTTATGAACCCAACACTTCTCATATAATTTGACTGAAAAAGCAACTAATTGGCCATATATGAAATAGAACTAAGCACAATTATATATCTCATTTCCTTCTAAATTTTACCACAATTGTATTATCTTATTTCCTTCTAAATTTTTCCTTCTTTCAAAGATTTTTATTTGATCAGTTGTTATTAAGGTTATAGCTATTGCAATAACAAAACAGTTCTAATGTTTTTGCCAAAATTGTTAATCTTTAGGTATTATGGTTTGATTTCGTTTGGCGCATAACATAGTCAAAACAACCGAAAAGGTTTCTAGGCTTCATTGTATCTTGTAGTCTATTTTGTTCTAACCCGGTGCACGTCAATTAATTCAGATTGATGGGGCCAAAAAATGTGTTAGAGAACCCTATGTAATCACACGCTTTGCAGCTTTTCTCTCAATTCTGTTTCCTTCTTTATCAACGGCAATTTTCCTTTTCCTTAAAATCAAGTTATTTAGAGATTTCAAAACCTTTACTAGAAATGCAACTCTAGAAATTGGGGGACTGTAGCAGCTGTGTGACTTCAATTGTCAAAAGCACGTTGTTTCCTTCTCTCATATTAGCATGTGGGGTTCATCTTTTATGATAAGGGGATTAGCATCTTTCAAATTTCCTTCTTGCATTCTTTATTTTGGCTTGCAAGGTTTTTTCAAAATACAGTGTTGGGAACTAATTGCCACAACCGTTTGATTTTCATGTTTCCACCGAGCGTATTGAGAACTTCCTTTCTCTTTTCTATTCTTTATCATCTGTTAAGTCGTTGCTGGAGGCTGATCCAGAGTAATTTAAACTGCATGCAGCAGTCTGGTATGCTCTCAGTCAAACCAGAGAACAAATCCATACTTTCCTATATTGATATTTAGCACCATACACTCTCTCATATACAGAGTACTCGAACTAATTTCTCATCTTACCCATCCCCAAAATGTGACAAAAAGACAAAGGAGCTGTTAGTTTTGATTCTAAAAATTGCTTTCTTTCATTATTTCCATCAATTAGTGCTTTAAAGCTGAGGAGTTTGGCGTGGACAGCTAACAGATTTTTCTACCCTATAGAGAAGTTTCACAAGCTGGGGGATACACAAAAGCTTCATTTCAGAATGATTATTTAATGGTAGAGACAGAGCTTTCTGTATCTGTGTCTCAAGAGCTTTAAGAAGTAGTTCACCTTTAATGCACCAGAACGATCCTTGACCAATTTACTGGAATATGCTAAAGGATAGGGCTCTAAAAGTTTTGGTTTATTTGACTGTGCTTGACTTATTGAATCACAGGTAATCAGATGGTTTTCTTCATTTTGAACGTGGTCCAGTTTATCGGCTTGCTACTTACTTTCAAGCCATTTCTTGCATTCCCTCCACACAGAAGCGAGGAAAATGTTGCGAGAAAAACATAGTTATTTGTAAGTGGAAGACTCTCGGACCCGTTATGTGGCGACTAAATACTTCCTGAACTTCCTGAGAGTATACGAGCCAATAATTCTGTCACTACATTAAGCATTGTATTTAACAAATTTCAACTTGTACCGTCGTTCTCTCATTAGAGGTATTGTGGCTGTCAGCTGTATTACTACAGATTCAAATTTGTGATTACAGTTTACTTCAGATTTCGAGTACAAAATTAGCTGATCAGTGGCAAAATTCAAGGATTAGCTAGGCCTTAGATGAGAGAGATTCCTATTACTTTTTCCTTGTATTCAAGGATTGTAGATATTCGCTGGCTTGTAACAAATAGCCCAACTAACTTGTCCATAATATATACACGTGAGAATTAACATATCAGTTCCTCGCTCCTACGCTATCCAACAACTAAAAGATCGTCCTAAAAAAAAAAAAAATCTCTCAAATTCTCTTTCAACTCATCTCTAGGATCCTCTCCCATTCAAAACAAATTGGTGTTGTTTCAAAATTTGGATTGACATTCCTTCCAAGAGAATCATCGGCGGTCTGACAAACAAGCAGTTCAAAAATGACTTAGTTGTGACTTTTGCATAAAGCGATTCATGACTTCATGAATGCCACCAAAATCAGCAAAGAAATCATAGCTATGGAAGTCGTAGACAAATTAAAAAATAAAACTAAAGATGGTGAGGCACATGAAGCTCTAAGTGTTGCACTTAGCATTTCAAATATATCTTTTCTTGCAACGTAAAATCTGAAATGTCGAGTCTGTTATTGCAATGACTGACATAAGGAACCAGCTAATCCTATAGTTTCTTTAATCAAATGCAAGATAACTCGAAAAAACAAAAAACAAATTTAAGTGAGATTTTCAAGGGCAAAATTGTAATTTCTCACGTGTAACTTTGCAATTTAGCCTAAGTTAGTGAGTCTATATGAATGTATGCATGTATGGTGGTAAGATCCATATAAGTTATGTTCATGTTTCCTATAATAAATTGAATTATGCTATGCCATACCATATTGTTATGTATCAAGCATGAATATCTATCACATGTCATGATCATTATTTCATGAAGCATATGGTTATTAGTAAGTAACCCTCTAACTTACTTTCCAATGTATTTTTCTATATATAGTGGTAAGCCATAAATGTCATATTCTTGTCACTTATGATTATTGTAAATGTTCTATTATGTCATGTCATGTTAATTATTTTAAGTACATGCTTATTTGTCACATGCCATGTTATACCATGCCATCTGTTACATGTTCATTGCTACTACATGTCACGTCATGTCCCATTCATAGAGTTTGTCATGAAAAAATATTTCAAGTTAGTGGAGTCCTTTATTTTTATCACAACCCAAAGTGCTAGGATGAGGTATTATCCCAATGGAACTTTATTGTCCACGTTGGATTATTTAAATTGGTGTGAAATTCTCTAAATTGACAAAGTACCGTCAACAAGTTTTGAATGTGAGCTAAGTAACTGGTTGCTAGAGCAAAATTAGGCACCTAACATCGATGGTGCCAACAACATGCTTATCAGTTTTAATTCAATTACCATGACATACTCACAATTGGCGTAGATGCATGTAATATGATGCAATACTGGCAGGAGCACATGGCTTAAGGGGACTTGTATAGCATCCACATGTTCATATTAAATTAACCACGTATATGTTGAACAATTCCAAGTTCATTTTTAGTTCATTTAAGTTTTCAGTTCATATAAGTTCATGTCATGTTATTTGCCAAGTCATGTCATGCATATTCATGTTCATGTCACGACGCATTCATGCCACTTTACTATCATGCATACATTTGTATATTGCTAGTAAGTTGGTAGTTGACTTATTAAATTTGTAATCAAATCTCACTTAATAGTCCCAACTACCATTCTCCCTGAAATTGTAAACTATGTGTCAGGATTTGGAGAGCCAGTTGAGGACAGATTGGATGAGGTTGATTAGGCCCCAACGCGATGACGAGGAGATTATTGCCTCTGTTCTCCAATTATTCGATAGGATTTTGGCTACCTTAGTCGAGTTGCGCAAGCAGCGTAGTGAGTTAGTGTAGTAGTTATGTTATTCAGTACTGTACTTATGGAGTGCCGCCTCCAGTACTTATTTATGTTATATTCATGAAGGATAAGTTTTGTAACATTACAATTATCAGTCTATTATGAAGTTATGAAGCATGTTATGTTTTGGGATATAGTTTCTGGTATAATGTTATTTATTCAAGAAAAAAATTATCCGCTACGTATATTGTATATTTTTAGATATATGTTAAGTACATTGCATCTTTAACTATTATGAACGGGAGAGTGGGTAACCTTGTGTTGCATGTCTCGACACTTTATAATCTGTTTGATTCGAAGCAGAATCTGGGAGAGTCAAACCCTTAGCCGAGGTTCTTGACTACGACAGAACTCATCATTTAAGTCGCTATCACCTCCCACACCTGGACAACTAGGAACTCACCTAGAAATGAACCAATCCTACGACTTGTAACAAAGGACCTTGTTATATAGTTATTTTGCTCTGAATGTTGCTTGTACATTTACACCATTCATACAAGTTTACTTGATGCAATTTCATGGTTTTACCCTACGTTATGTTTCGATATGTTTTCTCATATATTGTATGAAAAATCTTGAAATCTTTGAAGTGTCGTACTTTGATTTTGAAGCAAAGTTTTTAAAGAGAATGTTGGCCGTTTTAATGTGTAACGGTCTTGTTGAGTTATGAAACTAGAACTGTGCAGGATTAAGAACAATAAAGAAAACACAAAGAACCCAGAAAGAACACAAGATCCAAATCAAGAAATCGACATTTGATTCCTTGAGAGAGATTTTCGAGTAATCTCCAAACTCCTTACAAAGAAGAATTCAAACTTAATAGTTTTCAGATCCTTTTCGTATACACGGATCTGTTATTTATGCTAAGGCTACACAGTAAACGTAGTTGTTTAATACAACTAACCAACTAAAAGGAACTGTTATTTACAATTGCCAAAACGCTCTGAATCACTAATCGAAATGCTCTGTATCACTAATCGCAATGTTCAATTAGTCTCTAAGATTCAAATGGCTGTTAATGCTTCAAATAGCCATTAAGCCCACGATTCCTTCAGACTCGCTACTGCTGCTACTACTTCTTCAGAAAATCTCCAAGACAAATCTTCTACAACCTTGCTAAAAGAGAACCATTACATAATGGTGGGTGAGTGTGTCTTACAATCCCAAGCTGAGATAAAATATTATCTCAGTGGAGCTTCTCTGATCACTTAGGAATACGTAATCATGGAGAAACATCCCTTAAATTGACGCTCAGCGATCAACGGACTTGGACAGGACCATAACGCTCTTTGATTGAAGTCACTGCCTCTCTACTAATGGAGGTTAGAGGACTCTATGGTGAAGGACCAATAAGTGAAGCCAAGTGTCACTTGTTACAAAGTCATATGCACAGTGTGGCAAAGAGAACCAAGGTGTATGCATGGTCAGTTTAGGGGTAGGCCGTGGCGCATACATAAAATGAAAAGACCGTTTTAAGATGATTAATGAAAGGGCTTGGGGCCCTCGATAGACTTTGATTAATTAATGAACTTGTGATAATTGGAGATCGCAGGGTTCCCAAGTTTTGAGCCTTGTATTTTAATATTTGAGCATTGGATGCCTGGAAACTTCTATCGTGATACTTATGATTACTCGATTTTGACTCCTAAAAGAATTTAAAATTATGTAAAGTATTTGCTTGCCCTCCTTGCTGTTCTTGAATTAAATGCATGCATGTGATTATTTATTCTTGTTGCCCAGGTTGGAATATTGTTTGCTCGTTCTCCCCCGCCTCAGTAAGCATGTATCATTGCCACAATTCTTGAGTTTTCTCCTTCGCATTTTCACTACCATTTCATACATGCCTTATCATGGTTCTTACTTGTTGATATTTATTGATATCTCACCATGGTAATCCCATTATAATTTCACTAATTGGAACCGTAGACTTTGTTGTAGATGTAGGCGATGAGGGCGAGTATGAGCAGGGAGACCCAACTCAGCCTGAGGAGTGAGATGGGGCCTGTCCCCATGTGGGTTATTATTCTGTTAATATCTAGTTGTATCCATTTGAGTGATTTTGATGAATAGAGGAATGGATTGTAATAAGTACTTTAGTTACTTGGGAGTTTTGAGATACAGTGACTTATGGATATTTATGATATTGAGTTAGGTATTTTTAATATTTCTCTGGTGCTCTTATTTGTAGTTTATGGCATACCCTATATCTTTTCCGCTACGAAATTTTTATACACCCATGTGCTGATCATACGAGCTAAAACAGAAGGCAACACGTTATGAACAATGAAATTCTCCCATAAACACTTTGGGAGTTGTAGTATTATATTTTTAGGCAAACTATTTTAGTAGTACAAGAATTGTTGACTTATAATAATTGATATTGGAGTCATGATTACGTAATATTGGAGAGCTTCTTAACTTTGGCTTGAACACTTGAGAATTCAACTTTATCTTGATCACCATAGTGATTGGGTTTATCCTTATTAGCCCCTGCTAGTGCTGCGGTGCTGAAACCATGTTGAGCTTGGACCGTATATGCTCAAAGCAAACTGAAACTAATGGTTTAGTCAAAAGATAAAAAATTTGATCTTTGCTTAAAAGGAACTGAACCTCCATATTGTTGTGGGAGACTTGCTCACAGACGAGATGGTAGTCAAGTTCCACATGTTTTGTCGTTGCATGAAACACGGGATTGGTTGTTAGATAGGTTGCACCTATATTATCACACCACAAAACCGTTTATGTTGAGTGACTATATTGAGTTATCGCAGTAGAGCTTGAAGCCATATAACCTATGCAGTTACATTCACAATGGTGCGATAGTCTGTCTCAGTACTAAAATGGTAGATAATGTGTCAGAACCTGGAGAATCCACGCTCGATCAATTGGATGAATTTGAATAAGCAACAAAGAGATGGCGAGGAGCTAATTGCATCGATGCTCCATTTCCTGGATGTGATTGTAGATATTATAGTTGAGCTGCACGAGCAGCTCAACAGTTTAATGTTTTAGCTTGTTTGTATTTATGGAGCACTGTCTCCAGTACTTATTTTGCTACAGACATGTTAGACAAATGTAGTAACATTTTGCATATATGTTTATTATGGATATATGAATCATGTTTATGTTTTTGGGATATAGTACTTTTGGTATATTGTGTTTGATGGAAAAAAAATTATCCGTTGCAAATACTACATACTTTGACGGATGCTAGGTGTACTGCATCTTTAACTGTCATGAACGAGGGTATGTGATCTTGTGTTACATATCTCGACATTTCAACCTCCGTCAAATCCCAAGCGGAGCCTGCGGGCATCACATAATGTGTTTATGGATGTTTTAAAAAATAAATCATGAGTTAAAACCTTTTAATATATTATGTACATTTTATTGAGACTCAATTTTTTTTGTATGTTATAAATATCCCAAGGAAGATGAGTATTGTTAAACAGGTTAGACCTAGAGCATGCCTTAATATAGTCCTAGAAAGCGTTGATCACATCGTTTTAGCTTTTTAAGTTATAATGATGTAAAGAAATTAAGTATGGTCTGAGGGTTTGAGTTTCTTACAACTGATGGATAAGTTATTACTTGGTGCTTTGTTAATGTAGCATTCTTAACCTCTCGGAAAGGGGGTGTTACGATTTATCACTTTCTTTCGTCTCCAAAGCGATCCAGTAGTGTAAAGGTAAAAAATATCTAAACTCGGCTACTCTAGTAGATATGATTTTCTTTCTTCTATGAATTCAAGCAATTCAATTAGCATCATTCTGAAAAAAAAAACACACACACACACACACACACACACACACACACAAATCCTTCCAAGTCTTCTAGGTTGCCACTTCAATTCTAAATATATTCATAAGACAGACCCGAGTTTTCTCGAAATCATGATCGAATAGCGTGTACGAATTGCAGTATTGAAGATTCATTTGAAATTTAAAAAAAAAAAAGCTGCTTAAGCCGGCATATAGATGTGAAGCCAACTTGTTACTCTGATGCTTTGGTTTTCTTAGCCTTCTCTTTCTCAAGCAAGTAAATTTTCTCTGCTTCAGGTATAGCCAACATGATTGTCTGCAGCTTCAAATTCATCTCCTCAACCCTTTCCATGAGCTTGTCATTTGTAAACATGGCCAGAAAGATGCTTCGGATGGTTTCCCAGCTTTCTACCAGTGGTAAACCAATAATTACAGCAGAACCAATAGTACCCCATGCTATAGCAATCACTGCCCAGAATGTAAAGTACCCCTTACTGAAAACTCCTGCATTATAAAAAATTGAGACAATTATTAATCGAATATAGTTGGAACAATTGATTTCTTTTTCTTTGAGCAGTTAGGACAATGGTTCTCTTACTAAATATATTATTCTTTTCTTGAATCAATAAGGTTATTGAACTCATTTATTGAAATGATTATTCAATTTGGAAGGCAACAACATTTTTTGGTCATAAAATGACAACAAAATCATTTTGTATACGATGGCATAGATTTTAAAAATGTTGTTTTCTCAAAGTAGTTTCATGATCAAAGTTTTTAAAGAACTAGCCTTCGCTTTCACAAAGTATACGTAATATGGCATTCAACTGCCTACTAATGGAATTTACCTGCTGGAAGGGAGAGAAGAGGCCACAAAATAACAATCAAGACAGTAAAACCAACGCCCCATTTTATTATCCATGCTTTAGCCACCATCAGCTTTTCCTCATTGAACTCTTCTTCTGGCTGCTCACTCTTTTCCTTCTCAACCAGTGTGATCTGCTTAGTGGTATGCCAATCATAGTTTTGAGGCCACAAAATGCTACAAATAGCGTGAACAGCTCCTCCAGTAAGTATAGAGACAAGATTTCCAGCCAGCATTGGTGCATTTCGACCAGTTGTGTCAAGATTCACACGGCCATACTCTATTCTTGCAACTGAGAGCCAAGTGATTACTCCAAGAACACAACCACTAGTTGCACCAAGGATGGCACCACATGCATTGGCTTTCTTCCATAGAAGCATAAAAGCAATGGGAAGAACTGCTGAACCAATAAGCACTCCCATGGCAAGATACATCCAACCCAAAGAAACTCCAGCTTTGTTCAGTATTACTGCTAACATTCCCATAAAGCAGCCAAAGGCAAGGACAACACCCCTCGACACTCTAAGGATTTCCTTTCCACTTGCCTCTGGATTTATGTAAGTGCGGTAGATATCATATGTGCATAATGAGGAAACTGCTATTAGCTCAGATGAACCAGCAGATGTCACTGCCCTGGTCAATTATAGAAGTAAGCAACGGTTAGATAGGATGTTGAAACGTGCTTTTATTTGTGAATGAAGATATAAAAATAGAAGGAACTATTAAGATTAAAAGAAAATGAAAAGCCTCCAGTATTCCTATTGTTACATTGAAACAAAAATATAGACTTTGGTGCTTCTGTAATTAAGGATGTTGGAAGATCTACTAAGAAATATAAGGCTTTAAATACATTGCATGTTACACAAACACTAGACTTATATAACTTTGAAAAATCAGAATATAGATCATCCGAGAACTGGGCTCAAAGAACAGTTAACAAATAAATAAACAAAAGAACAACCACATTTTTAAAATTATTTAATCTGCAGAAAGTATAAAATTTTGAAACGAATTCATCCAAAATGTTAGGTTCTGATTGAAAACATGCAATCACCATTGACAGATCGATGAGCTGGCCTTCCAGTTTTTCCAATGTAATTTTGAAATCAAAAGATCAAGTTCGTGCAGATTGCTACTTACATGAAAAGCATAGTAAGAAGAAGAACAGATCCTCCTTTCCCCATTAAAGCTATAGCAGTAGCAGGAGGAACAAGTCCATGGCTTGCCTCACTTTCCGTAATTGGTAGATCAAGGGCCAGTGCTCCCAAACCCAGTGATGTCGCCAAAGAGAACGGCACCGCAAACCAGACCAGCCCACCCAACAAGTAGCCCTTATGAGTTGATGAAGGTCTTGCAGCAATGGCACTCACCCAATATCCCTAGGATTTTCTCTTTTGAAGTATTAGAACAAAGGAATAATAGCTAAATGCTAATATGGAAACATAAAGAAAACGAATTCTCTTCCAATTAGTAGTAAAGCTTACATTGTCAACAAACACAGTGCCAAAGTTGCCAACAATATTGATAATCCCAAAAATGAGACCACCTGAACTCAACATTGTCAAGTAAGACCCTTTGTAATTCCCACTAACAGGGCCACAAGATTGCCCATCATGGGAAACTGGCTCCTCACATGTTCTTGATTTGCTTGCTACCTCAACTAGACGTTTGTATATTACATTGGGGCTACCAAGCTCACTGCTTGCCGTGTAAACCAAGTAGACAAAGATGACTAAAACAATATGCACTGAAGCCAAATAAATAAACAAAATAAAAATAAGGCTAAAGCAACATATAAATAAACATCAATCAAACTTAATGTAGGAAAAGTTACGAATATTCATGTAAAGTACCTATAACAGAATGTATATAGCTTGCCAAGAAGGTTGCTTTTAGTCCTCCAGCTAATGTGTACAAAATAACCCCAAGTGGTATGAGAAAACTAGCAGCATAAATGTTCACTCCAGTAAGTGCATTTACAACGGCAGATCCACCAAGGAGCAACATTGCTGTTACAATAATATTAGTCAAAAAGCAGAAGGCAAGGAAGACAATGTGCGCGGCAGTCCCCCAACTGTGGCATTAGATGAAGATTATGATTACGTTAAGTGTAAAACAAACTAGTAGAAAATTATTTAGCAAAGCATGAATTAATTAACCAAAAAATAAAGAAATTAATAGCACACCATAAAGATAGGTTTGCCACAAGTATAAAACATACCGAGCTTTCACAATTTCACAAACAGTATGAGCATGAGGAGCCTTTCTTTTTATCTCTATAGCCATTACACCAAAAAGGAGTACCTGCATACAAAAAATATCAAGATATATTGAGGAAAGTAAGCCAATTACTGTCTCCTTACAACAAAAGTTAAGAGGATTCAAATATTTTCAACAGTTTACGTGACAGAAATTTCGTTGAACATGCCTGGATGGTAGCTCCACTTGCATACCAGAAAGGTCCGCTAACACCATACTCCCAAGCGACATTGGAACTTTGCAAAATCGTAGCAGCCCAAGTCCACTTCATAAAGTCTCCATTAAAATTTTATAAGCAGAATATGAGGTGAGAGGTCCATCTAAATATGGAATAAGCAGCAATATGGACCTTACCTGAGATACAACCACACTAGCAATAAGTCCCGTTTTAATGTTTCTCCCTGCAGTGTTGAACCATTCAGACGTATGGCGGGACCCAACATAACGCTTTTCCAGCCATACCTGTGCCCACAAGTAAGTTAATAGTCAAGCAACAGACTAATATAAAGGGGGAGGGATAATACTGGCTGTAGGTTTCAAGAATAAATAATGAACTTTCCAAAAGATGGCAGGGAAAAATTATAGGGGCTTCTATATCATAGACAGAATGAAACAGAAAATGCAAAGACTATGTTCCCCACACACTGGCACACATGTACCACTTGAGGGCAGAGCTTCAATATTTTTTTTTTTTTATGTCAGAGAACCTCTCCAAGGTAGGGCCCTTTGGACCCACCCCTGCAGAGTAAACTCCGATCCCGTGCACCGTACCCTCGGAAGTTTCCCTACACGGAACTGGTTAAATCGCTGGCTTTTACCAAGGGGTGTGGCCCCAAAGAATTGTTTGCACCCATGAGATGTTGAACCTTGGAGCTTTGAAGTGAGTGATACCCCAAGACCAAGGCTTTCACCACTTGGGCCAACCCCTTGGGTTTAGCTTCAATACTTAACTAATTGAAACAACTTTGGTCTTCTATACTGAAAAAAAAAAAAAAACCACCGCCTTGTTCCTTGGATAGTTTCATTAGAGACACAAAGAAAAATGAGTTTTGAAAACTTGTTTTATTAGGATTAATTATCCTTGGAATTCTGAAGGAAAAACCATTTAGTAACCTTAGATTTTAAACAAAAGTATCATTAGGAGTGCAAAATAGGAGTTTAGGGACTGATTTGAAAACCAAGTTCTGAAGTTTAACTGGAGAGGGAGAAGAAAAAGGGAACTGGTGGATTTTGGAGAAAAAGTCTTCAGAAGTAGAGACTCGTACCAGGCCTTTCCTAAACCTGAGATAGATAATTAGACTGCAAATTTTTTATGGCATGTCTTACAATGAAAATTCATTGTACTGCTTATAAAGATGTGGGTGCTATATGGGTTATAATCAGGACGAGAGGAAAACATACTCAATCTTTGAAATACTATTGGTTAATATTTGCATACTACCATATATAATTTACCAGCCTAACCCAAACTAGAAAACAGCTTCATTTCATAATTATCATCCAGACACACCTCGCCCCCAAGTAAAAGAGGTAGCAAGGCAACCGGTAGAGTAAACTTAGAAAGGAAGGTGATCATTTGAATTCAAGTATCACTGGAAATGGAAAGTACAGATCACAACTAAGACTACCAGTTTGTTATCAACAATACAGGTAGGCTGGAAATGGACAAGGCTACTGGACAATCCGCTCAAGATTGGCTTAATCAAATTTGAGTTCAACTCGACTTGTTTATTAAATGAGCTATTTGTAAACAAAATTATAATTGATTATTAAACATATAGATCCATAAGAAACTAACATAGTAAGCATCCTCAAAGTAAGAAATTGTAAATTTGTAATAGTGAGAAAAGCGTAGAATTTGGGACGTCTTTTTTTTTTCAAGTTATTGTACGGGAAGGAAAATTGGAAATGTTGGATAATGTAAGCTGTATTCATTTCTAGTTGACAAATAAACTAACGCGTAAATATCCAGGACGAAGAAGCAAGATTACCTTCACAATAATTAATTCTAATGAATTAAAAGTTTGTGTGATGTAGGACTACTAAGTCTTGAGAGGAAAGCAGTAGAAGAAGAGAAGAAGACGAGGAGGTTGGAGAAGAGAGGAGTACAAGAAGCAGTAAAAGCACAGGAGAGGGAGAAGAAAAGAAAGTCACTTTCTCAGAATTCTATTCCACCATAATATGTAAACTGCCTCTATGGGAGGCATACGCTTCAAAAAAAATTAAGACTCACTCTAAACTAGGATTTAAATTCGACTAACAAACTAAACACTACGAAATTCAGTCACAACTGAAAACAAATCCGAACTTGACTCTGTTTATGCAAATTACTCTAAAAAATATCAATGATCTAAAACTATTTATCTGTTTTCAGTATCATTGTGTCACAGTCTTGAATGCGGTTCTTTTTGAACTCCCAAAGAGTACTGGTGATCAGGCCGATACATAAATTAGTGTAAGAAATTAATAATCGATTAAAATTGAACTCCCATAGCATGCCCACAGTAGACTTCAGTATATTTAAGCAAGATAAGAAGATAATAATCAAGATCCCAAGAAAAGAGTAGAGAAAGGAGTCCATTTAATGACATGCTTACCAGGAAGGATGTGAAAACAGCGAAGAAGGCACCAAAACCAAGAATAACTGAGTATCCGACACCTTGACTAAGCACTGGTTTCCCTTGAAAGAAACTGCTTTGTCTCACACAGCCAGAGGCAGAGACATGGTAGTATTTGCCCGAGAATCCCAAGGGTGGGCACTGTGATTGAGTCGTATCCATGAGGCAAGGCGAGTAATTACTGGTGGTGGTGGTGCTGCCTCCTATATCTCTCTCTCCATGTTTTCTTTTGTATATGTTTGAATCTTCTCGGATTGGAACGCCCGAAAGTCAAACTAAAAAGAAGGTATCTCCTAAATGATATATTATTGGATCCCGTTATTCGAACTATGAAACTTTTTTCTTCTTTTAAAATTCAATTCTGCTACAGCTACCCGGAGTTGGGTAGGGAATCTGCTTATATATTAAAAAACTAAAAATAAAAAACAAAAAGGTAAAAAATGAAATCGAGTACACAAATAAAACCCAGACCAGAAAAACAGCTAGCTTCGTTGTGGGTGAGTGCCGTCGAAGAATTTTTTTTTTTTTTGAGAGAGAGAGTGTCATCTCTCAAGGCCGGTGGTCGTCGTTGTGGGTAGTTTTACCTGCGCCAGTAGTCGTCGTCGTGGGTACGAGCATTGTTTATTTTTGTTGAGCGCGGGATACATTATCGAAATAATTACTGCTTATTGCTTTGTTATTCTGTTTTATGTAGTTTTTGTTTCCATCTTTCTATATTTTTGACTTCTTGCAAGGAAATGTTATTCTTTTTGTAAGTAAAAAGAAAGGAATCCAAACTTTTGGCCACCACTTGTGCATAGAAAAAGAAAAGAAGAGAGAGAAAGAATTCCTGTGCATTGTATTATAAATTAGGGCTTTTTTATTTTTATTATGAGCATTTTTTTACGGAATCATTTTGGATCATATCATTTCTAAAGTCTCCCATAGTTTGTAACAACAATGGATGAGAAGCTCTGAACACGGTCACACTTGAGAAATTTTTTTTTTCTTTCTAGAAGCAAAAATCAGACCCTCTCTCTCTAGGAGCTCTCACGTCCGGTCACAGTTGGGGGGAGGGGGAGCTTCGGCTCCCTCTTCCCTTTCCTCCCCTCCCTCTCTATCGTCGGCCCTGTGTCTCCGACGGCTTCATTTGGTCCTTTTGTTTTATTTCTGGTTTCCTTCAGCCGAATAAGGGGGTTAATTGATCTGAGCTTTTCCCGTCACCATTTCCCTACACGCACCCCACCAGGAGCTTTTCCTACCGCCGATCTGCTAAACCTCCTAATGCGGCCTCCAACAGAGTGGCGCGTAGCCCGCATGCGCGGGTCGAAGATTTCGGAGCTCGTCGGCGCGTGGGCCTCACTCGCCACCAAGGAACCCTCTGGCGCTGTAACGCGTGGCAGTTCCCGAACAAGCGTCTCTGGATCTCCATAGCTCGACCGTCGGTTTCCCTCCAATATTTTGTGCACTGATTTTCCGTTTACAATGTTTCATAGTGTATTTTCTTTTATCTTGTCTTTAGTTGTAGGGAAAAAAAAACCTATAAATGTTGTGCCCATTCGGACTAGGTCTGAATGGTGTTTCCTCCCCCTCTGCGTAGGCGGAACTGGCAGGTGCTCCTCCTCCATATCCCGATTAATCGGGTACGGAGTTTTGCTTTGTGGGTTCTGTTACCTCTGTCCTGGACAGAGATGTGCTATCTCTTAGACGTAGGTCTATAGAGATGCATTGTTTGGACTAGACCATACCAGTCACGGAAGTGTACTGAGATACTACTAACGCTTGTAAGTGACTTATTTTTAAGTCAACTTGTATGTCCTTTTCCTCTTAATAGAATGAGATTCGCTGTTATAAAAAAAAAAAAAAAGCTTTGAACACAATAGTGAAAAAGTAAACTTACTCCAAAATCAAGTACTACCAGCCACACTGCCTTTGCATGCTTGATTGTGTGTGTATATACATACAGGTATATTTTTCAGGGTTAAGATTTCTCAAAGCATAAAAAGGAAAGTTGATTTGTATAACCATATGCTTGCATAAAAGAACCTAAGAGCTTATATCTGGTATTTCAATCTTTTTGTTCATTTTGTAATGTTTTCTCTACGAAGGGTATAGCTTACACCATGGCATAGCTATACTTATATCATATCCTAAAATGATATGTTAATGTATATTTTGGATGTTGAGGTGTGTGTCTCTGCATTTTGCCTGCTTGGCCTAGTACTTGATTTAGCATATATTTAAGATAGAATAATATTAACACAGGTGCTCTCCAGATCTAGAGATTTTTTTTTAGATTGGGCTGGCATCTAGAGAATATTATTTAAGCAATCTCAACTAATCTTGACTAGCATCATTGCACATGCAATTCATCTCCTCTTAGCATGGGAAAGGGGAAGAACATCCATCTCCGGTAATACCATCTAGCTCAAATTTCCAAACCGCAGTATGTTATATTTTTTAAAAATTTGTAGGACTATGTTGAGTTGATATTTATTTCCAAAATACATGAATAACTTGTGTAATAACATGTTAGGACATACCATCAACTTGTCCAAACTTCGCAAATTACATGCACAATTTCTATAGACCACTTCCTGTGTGGTTGCCTACTTTTCTACAATATCCAGATGGTTATCAATATCCAAGCAACATTCAAGTGGTGATACAACTGTGTTTTTGTAATTTTTTTTATAAGTTGTTTTTTTTTTTAAAGTTTAATGTCATACATTTTTTGTTCTTTTTGCATAATACTGGTTACCTGACTCCTCTCATGACTACAAGCTCCGCTACGAGTGGAAGAGTTGATATAGAGGAAACACTCGATTGTAGGGAAACTGATATTCCACGTACCTCTTCTAGAGTTGAAGAAAACAAAGAAGTAGACCAGATTTATGGAAAACGGAGGATGGCATTGCCGAGACACCTCAGTTAGAGGATGAACTTGGTGGTGATACGATTGAGGAGCCAAAGTTAGAGATGGAGTTTAATTCTTTTGAAGAATTAATGAGTTACTTATCAAAAAAGAATTAATGAGTTATTATAAGCAGTATGCTAAGAAATGCGGGTTTGGGTGATGACAAGAAGGGCTGAGAAGGGAGATGATGAGACTGTTAGATATGTCACCCTTGGTTGTGCCCGTGAGTGGGAAGGCCCAGAATAGGAGGTTGAATGTCGCCAAATCATGCCCGACAGGAAAAACAGAATATAAGACAAAGATTAATGTCTTAAAAGTTGAGGGAAAGTTTCAGTTAACAACAATTCATAATATTCATAACCACAACCTCCTCAGTCCAAATAAAACTCGCTTCTTTCGATATAATATAGAAGTGAGTGACTCTATAAAAAGAGTCCTACATACAAACGATTTGGTTGGTATCGGAATGAATAAGAGTTTCGGATCTCTTGTCGTTGGCGCTGGTGGATTTGATAACCTCCTATTTTTGAAAAATGATTGTCGTAATTATATTGATAAGGCAAGACATCTATGACTTTGGAAAGGTGGTGCTGGAGCGTTTTAAGAATATATTTGTGTAAGATGTAGTGCAAAAATTTTGGTTTCTTTGCATTGATGGATTTGAATGATGACAGGAGGTTAAAGAATGTCTTCTAGGCAGACCCCCATAGTAGGACAACCTACCAATACTTCAGTGATGTGGTCACATTCGACACTACATACTTGACGATTAGATATGGGATGCCCTTTGCACCATTTGTTGGTGTAAACCACCATGGGCAGTAATTCTCTTAGGAGCAGGATTGATTTCTAGTGAGGATACGAAGACCTTTGTGTGGTTATTTTAGACCTGCTAGCAGTATATGGATGGTATAGCTCCGAGAGCTATTATCACAGATCAGGACAAAGTGATAAAAAATGCAATTGCTATTGTCTTTCTAGAAAGCCGATATCGATTTTGTTTGTGGCATATACTGAAAAAAGTCCCTGAAAAGCTTGCCTCCCATGGTTCCTGCAAAAATGGGATGAAAAATGTATTGATAAAATGTTTGTATGACACCCAAAGTGTTAAAGAGTTCGAGAAATGTTGGGATCAGTTAATCACCACTTACAACTTGCATGAGAATGCCTGACTGCAAAGTTTATATGCTGAGCATGAGCATTGGGTATGGCATTCTTGAAAGAGTTTTTTTGAGCTGGAATGAGTACAACACAGCGGGGTGAGAGCATGAATACTTTTTTTGATGGTTATGTTCATGATAAGACAAACTTGAAAGAGTTTGTTGACTAGTTTGACAATGCGTTGAAAAAGAAAATTGAGAATGAAAATAAAGTGGACTTCCACTCATTTAGTATCACCATTCCCTGCATATCTAGATCTCTAATTGAAAAGAGATTTTAAGATTTGTGCACCTTAGCTAAATTTAGGGAAGTTCAACAGCAACTTACCTACATTGTCGATATGGATCCAGAGTTATTTAAGAGGAATGGTACATTAAAGACCTATCTGGTAGAGGATGAAGTTCGTATGGAAGAGTTCACTAAGCTGGTTACACCTGCTGTAGACTTTAGTGAGGAAGATGCAACTGCAAAGTGTTCATGTGGGTTATTTTAGATAAGGGGGATATTGTGTAGACACATTTTGGTCTTATTCAAATGTAAAGGGATAAAATCTTTGCTAAATAGGTACATTTTAGATCAATGGAGGAAGGACATCAAAAGGAGATACACGTTAATCTACAGCAGCTATGATGCAGGGAGTCAGCAGGTAGATTGCTAACAGATATTCAAGTCTATTGAATATTTTTTATTAGATAATTACTCATGCAGCGGGTTCGCAAAAGCATATAAGCTATATGCAATGATTGACTTATATTGTGGCAACCAAGAACCCCCATTGATGACACTCACGGGTTCCAATGTTTTTTGTATGACAAAGGACACAACTAAACGTGGTAGGTCACAACATGTACGTAGTCCACTAGTGGTGAGAGGGAAATGAAGACCCCCATCTCTGAAGAGAGCATTCAGGATGGAGAAAGACATGCGGAAAATTAAAGCGAAGATGAAGAAAGCACCAGTAAAGGGAAAACGTAAAGAGGTGCACATTAATTAATTTAAAATATACATGTATATGCTAGTTATTTTTTTAATGCAAACACTTAAAAATGGGTTTTGTTATTAGTTTATTAGAGAGATGGAGGATATACACCAGTGCCAGACACATGCAGGAATTTATTTAGCTCATCAGAGATAGATATGTCCAATGTTGGACACATGCAGGTAAATTAATTTTGTTATATTTGTATTTGAATTGTTATATTTATTTTTATTTTTCTTATTTATCACCAGCCTGTTCAAGACAGCTCAATTGTTGACATTAGCGGAACCCAGCTCTGAGAAACAATGATTGGGAGTCAAGAAAGTGTAATATTTCTGCACTTTTTAGATTTTAATAGTAATTTTGACATGATGCTAATATTTGCATGTTAATCCTTACAGATGCAATTTAGGTTGGATGGATCACAACCGGTTCAACTTGGGTTGGATGAATTACCACAGGTTCAACTTGGGTTTCAATTTGTGATCACTTTGGCAAGTTCTCTTCTAGTTGAGAGAACTTCTTGATTACACTTGCTTAGTTGTATTTGTAATGGACATGGCCTTTGCCACTTCTTGTTTAATTAGTGAAGAGCAAGTTGTAATGGACATGGCCAATGCCAATGTGATTTGTAAATGGAGAAATTATTGACTTTCCTTTTTCTTTTCATTTTGTCTATGTAAACTTAGTTGGCAGGTTTGTGGTTTAATTTGTTGGTACATTTGTTGTTTAAGTAGTTAATGATGACTTGTCAAACCAATAGCTTTTAAGACTTTTGTGCCCTTAGAGATGCATTGTGATGTTGCAACCTTCTCTTGCACTTGACGAATTGAAAGACAGTGGTTTATTATCAAGCTTCTGATAGATTTCTTAGTTAATATAGAAAAGAAAAAAAAAAGCATAAAAACCTTTTTCTTCCACAAGTCATTACTAGATTTCATGCAGGGCAATATTTGGATTTGCTTTTAAATTTAATCAAATACACAAAGAAAAACTTTTCCATTTACATGTCTGATTCAAAAGAAGCCAACAACTTAGATACACATAGCAACTAACTTCTAACACTAATCCTAAATCACTTATATACTACCAAGTAACATGCTACAACAAATGCAAAAGCCCAATACACTCGGAGTATTGTGCGTGAACGTCTTATTTCAGCTTCACATACAACAAGCACCAACTCCTTGTTCAGAACCTCCCCATTTCTATTGGATAGCACCATCTCTCTCTTCTTGATCTCATACACTCTCTTACGGAGATCAATCTCCTTCTTTTCAATATCGTCAAGCATCTTTTCTAACTCTTTCTCCTTTATTAACAGTTCATTGTGAGTTTCTCGAAGATTCAACATTCTGTATTGATCCCCATCTGCCCACTTGAAATATTTGTATGGATATCCCTAATCATTTTATACATATTTTGGAAAAATGTTAGATGCACATAATATTAAATATTTTATTAAACATGAATGTAGTACCTCTGTATTGTACTTTGGACACCCTAAGAATGGTTGTCCTAGATTTCTTGTAGTATTTGAGTATCTCAGTTGGGCTTCAACCTCACAGAAGTATAATGGTTGACCCAGAGTTCGTTTAGCAAAAGATGAAGAAAGACGTCGTTGTGGATGATGACATATTCTTATATTAATCCAATACCACGAAAAACTGTTATCAGAAAAACAAAACAACCACTACCCATGTAAAAACTGTTATCAAAACTAAGTGGAGGGCATAACTCTAGTAAGCAGCATATGATTATGTCCATTGAATAACATATGTAGATTAGATGCATAAATTAAAGTTGGATTATAGAACTCCTTCTGATTATACATAACTCAATATAATTGCAAATAATCCGATATTTAACATAAGTCTGTGATATCATCATCTTTCTCAAATCTTACTAACTATATATAAAATAAGAAAAAAAATCATGATGATTATAAATGTAAATCTACAGAATGCTTAAGAGAACTTGAATATAAATGTTAATTTAATAACACGAATGCATATATCATGAAAAGTGAGAGCTCTTTGAGGCATTTCATCGAATACTTCTTATGCACTCTGTTCATAACTTTCCTCTTCATGCATCAACAAGATATTTTCGATTATTTAAACTAGATTTAGATTGAACATAAAACATATCGATAAACTATTTCCTCAATTTCATGAAGGCCCAAATGCCATTGTTTAAATTTAGATTGAATTTCCTAACACAAAACAAAGAGGAACAGACAAAAGAAAACGATTATTAAATTTAATTTCAAAATAAAAACAAGAAGAAGATCCAAAAAAGCTGAGATGACATAAAGATAGTCAGGGTTAAGGTTAGGGTTTCCAGATTTCGAAATCGAGTGCAATTTATTCGGTGATTTTGGGAATTTCAAAATTGTGGGTTGAAGAAACACTACCAATGGGAGATTTCGATTCGGTTTAGGGCATGCCAAGAAACACTACCAATCGTGGGTTGAAAAAACACTACCAATGGGGCATGGCTTGGTCGGAAGAATGTGAAGACGAAGGGGGGTTTAGGGCATGCGAAGAAGAAGATGAGAAGAGCTTGTAATCGTCTTCGTGATTGTCTATGGGGAAGCTGGCTCTGTTCCGTGCTGCGTTCTGGGGGTTTTGTCTTCATGGTCGTCTGTGGGTTTCGCCTTCTTAGGAAGGTTATCTAGTTGTGTCCAAATTTGAAATGCACAAACCTGTCCAAATTTGAAACGCCCCATTTCATTATTGTACACGTGGAGGGATAGGTATGCAGGGGTTCCCTAGGTGCAAGTAGACTTTTTCAAAATACAAACAGTGCAGAGGATGCAGACATTTGCCACGCCATGTATACTAATATATATTATTTTGAATCTTCTATAATTATAATAAATCTCCAAATTAGCGCTGTGTTACATACTAGACTTATATAGCATAACTTATTTGCAAATATATTTAGGATGGGTTTGGATACAGAGTTGAGATGGTTTCATCTCAACTCTATTTCATCTGTTTTCAAATAAGGACAAAGCAATGATCACGTTGCTTTTACTTTTTAGAGCCTCAATCCAACCTTTTCAGAAATCATCTCATTCACGTGCCCTAAGTAATTTTGACACCCAACTGCCCCTCACCATTTACGTAGCTCATTTTCAAACCCATTTTGTGCCTCAAAGTGCATCCAATGAATTTTCTCCAATTGAATGGAGTGGCCATCTGCGATTCCTCAAATCCCCAGCGTCGTTGCCCCCATATACTATGTCCATTATGATTTTGCAATCTCACAAAGACCATTTCAACCACCTCTGCCATTGCCGTATAGACCATTCAACATGGTGGTTGGGAAGGTCATGACTCTTGCGAAGGCATTCAACCCACCTTTAATCACACGTGCTTGGTAAGTCCCTTTGTCCCAGGTCTACTCACACTACCCATATTTTCTTATATCACTTTCGCTTCCTAAACTAGAGATTCCCTTGCCCCCTGCCCTAAGGTTAATATTAGTAGCCATTAGGTTTCTGGGTTTCAATATTTTCAAAATCTCTTCAACAATGTACAAATTGGCGTGTTATAAGCCAATTTCCATTACAAGTACACCATGCCAAGACATATGAAACTCACCATTCCAGCTCTATGCAAACACCGCAACCCAATTCGGAGATCTAACCATAAATTATGTTGGTCTCATTCTATCACCACGACGTCTCCAAGGATGCACTCCATCCAAGTATGTGAATTTAATGTGGCATTCATAATCCAAAATTACGTTATTACCATACGAGTTGCATTGCTATGTTGGATGTAAATGAATTGATGCTTTGATGTTGGATATGCTTTGATGTTAATATGCTTTGATGTCGATATACTTTGATGTGAGCCAAATTCTGTGCATTGACAATCTTTGATGTTGGATGTAAATGTATATTGTTATGCCAAAAATATCTACAAGTGCAGAGAATCGTAACAAGTACTAAAGTATTTTTAAAGAAAACGGATGTCAAACCCACAGGGATTAATGATGCTATTTAGTACTGAAATTTACTAAATTAATTGCTATTTGGAAAATGAAAATTTGAAGAATAGATTATCTAAATTGAACTGAAGAAAATAGTATTAAAATTAAGATTTTAAAGATAATAAGAATAGATCTAGAGCGTTTGATTTCATCTAGCAAATCCCACACAATTTATTCTTCATTGTTATAGAATTCCAATTATCCCAAGTTAATGATAAAAATCATTTAACTATTCAATATTTTCTCTCGAACAATACTAAAAATATCTTCAATTAATAACTCCATATCTTTATGTGAATTTAACTAATTGGAGACTCTTTAAATTTTTTTGAATTTTTCTTGAAAATCACACTAATTGTGGTAAAGTATCTCTACCTTTGCTCAACTAATGGTGCTTAATCTTAGAATTCTAATCACAAATCAACTCTCGGTCTCATTGCGATTCAATAGATCAAACAATACTTAGCTAGAAAATTGCAAGCATTAAGAATAAGGAATAAACACTCAATCATGGAAATATTGAAAATAAAATAACTTAAAATATAAATTTAATGTTCAATGCCAGACTACATCAAAGCTCTAGAAAATAGAATTAGTTCATAATGAAATTGAAAAAAAATAAAAATAAAACTAGTGTTCTTCATTCGAGTCGATTGATGAAATATGCGACTCTCGTCTGTGCCTTCTAGATCTACCTCCTTGAAACAAAATTAAAGAATAAACTCTGGAATATTTTTACTCTAAACTCAGACTCTCCCCTCTCCTCTATTCATCCCACAAGATGGGATTAAATAGTTGTCAAAACTCAAATCCGAAAACAAGATAACTGCGGCTACAAATTAGTCTAAAGATTGATTATGGAACTCGGAAGGGCCCCATTCGGTAGATGTCATGTGCACTGAATATAACTGGTCTCCTCACCTACCAAGAGGAAGGACTCCCCCGACCGGGATGATAGAACCCTCTCGCCAACCTACCGAGCAGTAAAGCTACTCGCCTTTTCTAGTTGTTGCCCAGGATGTCGTTTAGGTTGGTCTTTTAAGTTAATCATTTAGACTAGTCATCCAATCTAATTGCCCGAAGCCTTGTCACCAAGTCCTCTTGCCCAGGAGGTAAAATATCTTGCTCATCGCCTAACTCTTGTCGCCAATTCTAGTTGCCATTGAGTATCTTCGCCTAAATCTCCTTGGCTCTTTTCAGATCTCATTATCTCTCATTGGTCTAGATCCATAGTCTCTTATTTTATACCAAAATTCTCTCATTTTGCACTAAATCTTCTCAATCCTTCAAATCTGAGAAAATAAAAATATATATATATATAGAAATAAAATAAAATCAATAGAATTGAAGAAAAATTGATACTTTTCATAATTATTAAATGAGTAATAAAAATCACACTTATCAAATACCCCCAAACTTAAGCCTTGCTCGCCCTTGAGCAAAGGAAAAGAGAAAAAAAATTAAAACAAGTATTGGTTTGATTCATAAAATTTATTGACTCAAAGATTATCTAGAGTCTATAATTCAAAGGAATCATTTATGATCAATCAAGTCCCAAAAGTTAATTCAAAACTCAATTTCACCACATCATCCATCCCCACATTCATGCATACCCATCATTCTCACTTCATCATTAGCTCCCTGGATAGTTTTATGCAAACAAGTAAATAAATAATGGATCTCTAAACACTCCATAGGCTTGCTTTTCAAATTACTCTCCACTAATGTAGAACATAAACTATCACTAGGGATCAATAGGTATTTATTAAGCTTGTAATGTAAGGCTAGGGTGAGGGCTACAAAGAAAAGGTAGGATTCAAGCAAAACAAGAGAACTTAAGTTTGAACACCAACAAACAAATAGAGCATTTGATATAGTCTTAGAAATGTATAATTAAGTTGTTTAAGTGAATGATATGTTTCATCAAATAAGAGTTAAGCAACTTAATTACACATCAAATTTTAGTATAAGACTCCAAACCAATCAATATCAATATTTTGCACACAAAAGTTTCATATTTGCCTCTAAAATAATTAAACACTCATATCATACTTGTATGTGCAAGGCATTTTTGGAAAGAATGAGACTAGAGGGCACTATTGGAATTGAAGTGCGCTAAGTCATGAAGGACGGGGAGTGAGACAACCAACCTATGGGCTACATGCTTTGAAATCAAAAGGGAAGCACTTGATGGAAGGGGCGGATGTGAAATCAGCAACCATTAGAGCCCAGGACGTGGAGTAGCAAATTCACACTGGGACCTTTTTGCAAAGTTGTTTTGCAATGACTCACGCAAGCAGCAGTAGCAGAGAGGGGTGAGCAGCAAATTGGGACCACTATATATGTCCTATTTTTGGTTGTAGCAGGAGAGTTTTTTTGGATTTTATTTTCCTGCAGTTTTACTTTTTGGGAGCGTCGACCAGAGGAACCTCTTCTTTTTCTCTTATGCAATTTTATTTTAGGGAGCAACTTAAAATGTTAGGATTCATCCTTTTGGGCATTTTTACTAATCTAGAGATGATAGGCTAGATTTTCAGCTTGGGATTCAAGGAGTAACCCATGACTGTTTTGGGGTTGGATTTTCTTTAATGCTATGTGGTTTTGATGATTAACTTATTGCATTATATTTCAATTTGCATTTAGAAAGGATTGAAGTTCTTTGTTCTTGGTTTAGCTTAGTTGTAGACGAAAAGGCACAATTGATTCTTGAACAAGTAACAAGACTTTGATGGTTTTCTTTCACTAGTAACAAGACTTTGCAGTCAAAATTATAAGCTGATCAACATTCTTTGTGATGACCCAAACTTTTCATAAACATGGCCCATAGATTTTGTGCTTAGTAGTTGTGACTTTTTGAGAGTTTTAGTTATTTTTAGAAAGTCTTAGAATTCTTGAATGGTAATTTAAGCCCAAGGGAGAATTAGCCTTAGAATGCTAAGTAAGATTGGCCTTGTTTAGAAACTTAGGCACATTGGCTTTAGGCCCATGGCCCAGAGTTTTAGTCACAAGTGCCATGTGGCACAAAAATAAGGTATTATGAACCTAGACTTGGTAATGGATTAAGGGAGAGAGAGAAGTGTAGGAAAAGTGCTAAAAGGACGGCTTGCACGCCTATCTTGGAGAAATTGCCCCTTGACATTTTGTAAGAAACCTTCTAGATGATTCAAGAGACAAAAGGAACCTAGAGGAGATCAAAGGATTTTCAACTAGACCTTTGCCTTGTCCCATTTCGAGTTCCAATGAGGTTATCTTGGGAAAATAAGCTTAGGGAAGTGAAAAAGAGATTTTTCTAGGAGTTTTGCATGGGAAAACCGAATGGAGGCTCTTGGATTTCGAATTTTGTCAGATAATGTCAAGTGTCAAGCATGCATGGAATACTAGAAGGATAGGTGAAGAGACATTTGGATGGAAGGACAAGAATGCCCTTGAAATTTCAACTAGCACACTTCCATGTGCTATGTTCCTTTGCCACTTGTCACCTAGACAAAAATTAGGCCAATAGAACATGGAAGGTCACCTAGGGAAGGAGAACTGGAAAATGAAATATCACCTTGAGAAAGGAAGAAGGAGGTGGATGGCAAGACCATGGCATGAGCCTTTTGCCACTTATCATCCATGCAAATGATTGCTTGTTTGGAAAAATGGAGAGTCATATGATGTTTTACTTTGTTACCCTTAGAAGAAACACCCAATTGTTTGAAGAAAGGAAGGGCATATAGGGAAGATTAGAGGGTTTCAGCCAAGGGAAGAGAGCCTACACGCCAACCCCAAAAGTGTAGCTTTCCAATGCAATCTACATGGAGAACTCCAAGGGGTGTTTTAGCCAAAGTGAAAGGAGGAAGAAGGAACCTTGCCACTTGTCTTACATGCAATGGTTTTCAACCACCAATGAGAGGTGAGGAATTTTCTATAAGAGGGGAGGAAGACCACATGCCTAAAGGCTTCTCCTTTTTTGCAAATTTTGAACTCTACATGCTCTTGCCCTTTCCATACAATTCTCTCATATTTTCTTGAGGATTCTCTCATTTTCCCCTCAACTAAACAAAAGATTTTTCTATTCCAAGAGGGGATTCAACACACTAAACCTAGTGAAGGTAAGAATCAGTTTTTCTTTTAAGTTTCACAACACACCACTTGTTCAAACCGAAAATGAGATTCAAATCTCATTAGGTCAATGTGGAAGTTAGAACACCCAATTTTCTTTAGATTTCATGAGAAATAGTTTCAGGGTTCTTGAGAAACCTTTGATGCCGAATATAAAGTAGAGTTTTGTTCACTATGGTTTTCAGCCACCACTCATATCTTTGGTTATTTTAGGGTTTTCTTTACCTTAAGAATGAAATGAAGAAGGTTTTACTCCAAAAACCCTAGAGGCCGAATAGATATAGGCAAGTATTGCCCTAGAGACTTACACTTACACTTTAGAACATGAAGTGAAGTTTTTAGTTGCTTTTCTAGTATGGAATACTCGGATTTACAGCTTGCTAATATTGCTATACATGGATTTTTGTAAGTATACACTTAACCTACTTTGGTTAACTCATGCTTATGATTGTGTAGATCTTTCATTTTCTTGTTTGTTTTGATTGGTTATCTCTTATTTGATTATTTGATTATGTTAATATGATCTTGTATCAATCTATGGAAGGAATTACATGTTTGGAATTTGTGATGAAAATGTCATGAAATACTCGTATATGTTTCAGTTTTCACATGTTTAAAATTAAAGAACTATGTGCCATAATGTTTCAGCCATAACATCTATTGTATGTTTCAGACCTAAGCAAAATGTCATGATTTTATGTTTTGATTTATCATGCTTTGATTCCTATGTTATATGCTTGAAGGTTTGGAACATGTTTAAGTGATGAATCTCATGATTTTTACCACTTTGTGTTTCGGCCTAAGTATGTTCCCATGATTCCATGAATGAGTTTGGATGTTTCTTATATTCCATGTAATCATACTATGATTTGAACACTTTATGCTTGGTTAATTCATGTATGGCATTCCATACGTCACATGTTAAGTATAAGTATGAAGTTCTTAAGTTCCATGTCTCATGCACTTGAGAAATGTTGTCCAAAAGAAAGTGGTTCTTTTTAAAAGAAAAGAGTCAAAAAGTTCTAGCAGGAACTATAGGGATGGTGGTAGAGTCTCGCCTATGATTCCCGCCTATGGTGCATACGGTAGGGATGGTGGTAGAGTCTCACCTATGATTTCTGCCTACAGTGTATGCGGTAGGGATGGTGGTAAGCAGGGATGGTAGTAGAGTCTCGCCTGTGATTCCCACCTATAGGTCTACAATGGTACAATGATTAGCGGGAACACGTGGTGAAAGGAGGGGAGCCATGTTGTGTCCACCCTCGAAGTACATGTTCATAGTAGGATATTTTGTCCCAGATATCCACATAGTTATGTCATAAAATAACTTAAAAAATTGAACAAAATACCTGACATTGGCCCAATCAACTGTGTTCGGAGCACCGAGCTCCTTTCTCTCCCCAAATGACTCCTGCAAAACATACATAATGCCCCCATCCTCAACCTCCATCCGCTCGAAAGTTGTTTGATAATTCTGCACTACATCCAACATCATGTATGTAGAGTTCCATCGAGTCGGAACTTCCAGTTATAAAATACTGGAAGATGGGATCTCAAGTTGTTTGGATATTGCCTTAAACTGGGAGAGCCGTTGTGGGGAAGTCCTTACATATCTAACAAGGGTCCAGACTTTAATAATGGAATGGGTACAATATCGAACATGGATAAACTGGCACTCTAGAATGATATCCTCCTTTACTGTCATATTCTGCCTAAACCAATCAATGGCAGTGTCATTCATACTATCATTGTCACCCATGATACAAAACACTTTACTAATCCCTCAATCCTTTATATAGTCATCCATCTTCTTGCCAATGGATGAACCCTTGTGATCAATAATTTCTTTGAAGCCGATAATTCACTTCTGCGACATTCACCCACTATTAATAAAGTGGGTTGTGATATACATGTAGCCCACATTATGTATGGAGGTCCATTTATTAGTCGTAAATGACATTCTTTGGCTAGTGGCGACACACGTTTCCTTCATTCCTGCATTTTTCTTGATATGCCTCTTCAAACAATCATGCATCACCATATACCATGAAGGCATGGGAAACCATAGCTCTAAAGTGTGCACAAATTTGTCAAAGCCTGCCTTGTCATCCGTGGTAAAAGGCATCTCATTACTGATGATCATCTCTATAAGAACATCCCTCAATATCTTCTCACTATATTGATGGATTGATAGCTTATTAATCTACGTGCAATTAGTGGCTGTAGAAGTCTCGTAACTCAGTTTTGTCTCATCAGTTGCCACCAACCCTTTGTGTATCTTATTGTGCTGAAAATATCTGCAAGTGCATAGAATCGTAACAAATAATAAAGTGTTCTAAAGAAAACGGATTTCGAACTCACAGAGAATAATTATGCTATTGAGTAATGAGATTTACGAAATTAATTACTATTTGAAAAATTGAAATTTAAAGAATAAATTATCTAAATTAAACTGAAGAAAATAACATTAAAATTAAGATTTTAAAGATAATAAGAATAGATCTAAAGCGTTTGATTTCACCTAGCAAATTCCACACAATTTATTCTTCATTGTTATAGAATTCCAATTATCCCAAGTTGATGATAAAATTCCTTAACTATTCAATATTTTCTTTTGAACAATATCAAAAATATCTCCAACTAATAACTCTATATCTCTACGTGAATTTAACTAATTGGAGACTCATTTAGTTCTTTGGATTTTTCTTGAAAATCACATTAATCGCAGTAAATTATCTCTACTTTTGCTCAACTAATGGTGCTTAATCCTAGAACTTTAATCACAAATCACCTCTTGGTCTCATTGCGATTCAATAGATCGAAGAATAATTAGCTAGAAAATTACAAACATTAAGAACAAGGAAGAAACACTCAATCATGGAAATACTGAAAATACAATAACTTAGAATATAAATTGTGTGTTCAATACTAGACTACATCAAAACTCTAGAAAATAAAATGAGTTCATAATGAAATTGAAAACAAAAAGAATAAAACTAGTGTTCTTTGTGGGAGTCGGCTGATGAAGCATGCGGCTCTCACCTCTGCCCTCCTGATCTGCCTCTTCGAAAGAAATTTAAAGAAATAATCTTTGGAATATTTTTACTCTAAAACTCAAACTCTCCTATTCTATTCATCCCACAAGATTGCATTAAATAGATGTCAAAACTCAAATCCAAAAACAAGATAAATGCGGCTACAATTTAGCCTAAAGATCTAGAAAATAGTTTCTAAAGATAAATGTTAACATAAAAGAAAGTATCCTAAGAATAACAAAATTATCTAAAATGGAAGAATCAGTAATAAGCGGCTTGATTTGTAGAGTTCGGGAGGATTTGTGGTCAGCAAATTGATTGCGGAACTCGGAAGGGCCCCACCAGGTAGATACTGTGTGCGCCGAATATAACTGGTCTCCTCACCTACCGAGAGGAAAGACTCTCGACTGGGATGATAGAACCCTCTCACCAATATACCGAGCGGTAAAGCCGCTCGCCTTTACTAGTTATTGCCCACGATGTCGTTTAGGTTGGTTGTTTAAGTTGGTCGGTTAGACTAGTCGCCCAATCTAACAGCCTGAAGCCTTGTTGTCAAGTCTTCTCACCCAAAAAGAAAAATATATCGCTCATCGCCTAACTCTTGTCGCCAATTCTAGTCACCATTGAGTCTCCTCACCTAAATCTCCTCAACTCTCTTTAGATTTTGCTGCTTCTCGTCGATTTGGATCCATAGTCTCTTCTTTTGTACCAAAATACTCTCATTTTGCATTAAATCTTCTCAATCATTCAAATCTAAGAAAATAAAGAAAAATATATAGAAATAAAATAAAATTAATAGAATTGAAGAAAAACTGACACTTTTCATAAATAAAAAAGTAATAAAAATCACATTCATATCTTATACCGTTGGTAGCACGTATGATATGCTATTAATACGACTCGAGCGAACAATCTATGTAATATCACTCAACCAACACTTGAGCGAACAATCTATGTGAAGCTCGCTTGAGCCACACTCGAGCGACGGCTCGAGCGAACAATCTGTATGAAGTTTGCTCGAGCAACACTTGAGCAAACAATCTGTGTGATATTTGCTCAAGCCACACACAAGCGAAGGCTTGATTGAACAATTTGTGTGATGTTTGCTCGAGCCACAATTGAGCGAACATCTAGCATCTAAAGGGCACCATTCGATTTTTCCCAAACAAAATCCCACAAATCTCATTACTAAAACCCTAAAAATAGAAATCCCCAATTCAAACAATAAATCAACAACAACAAAAAAAAATTTCACAAACAACTTCAACAATTCTTGAACCCTAAATCATGCAATTAACAAACAATTAAAACCCTTATTACAAAATATTAAGATGTAAGGCTTACAAGAAAGAACCGCGGATGGAGTTCCCTCTATGGTGGCTCACGGTGGTGCAAAAGGCGGGGAGAGAAGATGTTGGAGAAGGAGAACTAGAGAGTAGAGAGTTCCTATGCAAGAATTAGGGGGAACAATGGGAACGAAACATAGGGGATCCTGCGTTTTGGACTCCCTTGTGAATAAAACGACATCATTTCACTTTAAAAGGAATGATGTCTTTTTAGTTAGGCTAATTTTTTTAAAAAAAGTGCCGGAGTAACTCCGACTCTGATTTTTGAAAACTCTTACTCTGTCGGAGCTCGAATGGAGTCAGAGTGGTCAGACCTTTTGCCCACCCCTAAATGTGAATAGTAATTTTCCTAAACAAAAATACTCCCATCTTTATATTGTATTTTCAGGGAAATTTTCTTTTGCAGCCTAACTACCTTTATTTTTTCCATTTATACAAAGTTGTTGATTTGTATTCAAATTTCAAACTATTACTTTTATGCAATTTAAAACCACAATTTAAATTGAACCATTAAGATTGGTGAAATTAAGAAACCTGATACAACTCTGACGATCAAATTGTGATCTAAACTAAAAAAAAATTAAGATTGGAATAGAAATTGAGAGTTTAATACTTTGAAGTGTAAATTAAGAAAGAAAACGAAGACATTTAATAAGGAGGCTGAATACATGTTTCCGTTCATGTTTTTATAAATTCAATCATTGCTTCTTTGGATTTTATAAGAAATCCTCGCCACAAGTACACTAAGTCACATCATATCCAAAAGAACTCATTTGTATTTCCTCGTTAGACGCAATTAAAAAATCAAACAATGCACAAGAATGCCCTCTCGTTCTCACCCCAAGGCTTGCTTGCCCTTCTATTGGACTGGCTACATTTTGCAAACCACTACTGCCTCATTTTTTGCTCACATCGAGAAAGGATCATCTTTACCTTTTACTCGGCAAGGATGGGCTCTATTCTTCACCTTCCTTTTCCTATTGGATGGTGGTCAGCTCTCTTTCCCTGACGTGGTCCTCACACCTTGATCATTCTCCACCACTATTTAGCCATATCCATCAGATTGTAGGTGGCATACTTCACCTTCTTTTCATCAAGGTAGAAAAGTGCCCTGAAAATCTTCTTCGACCTTTCTATCCAATTCTCTGCATCCATTACTTTGGATCTATCATCAGATGTGGGTGGATGCTTACGAGTAATCTGTTCCAATATGCACCCAACTTGCGGGGTTCTCTCTATCACCATCTAGCCATTGGCCATCATCTGAAAGATACATGTCGTCGTAGCAATAGGTATCTTGGGATTCTCATCTTGTGTACTAGTGCCCTCAAAATAGGGTGTGCATAGTTATCTTTCAGGGGTGTCATTCTGTAACACCCCATTCCCTATGGTTAGGGACGCCACGTGTTTCATAAAAATGACTCGACAAGAGATCTCATATTTTATAAAACAAATCGAAATAAATAGTTAAAGCCTATAACTAAAACCATTTGCTCCATCTAAGCTTGGCCCACCTGTAGTACTGATCATCATCCTCACCTGGGTGATTAAAAATATGAAATAAAACTAAAATGAGTCGAAAACTCAGTAATAAATCTATCATAATGTAAACATAATAAACATAATGTTTTTATAAAAAAAATTCGTGCTAGGAATTTAAAATCCAAATCATGCATACATATGCTCATGTTATGATTGACTTATCTTAAATTATCTGACATATCATACTTATCTTACTAGCCAACACACTTAACCCTGTGTGTGAGCTGTTGTGGATTGACCCCACATCCTGTGGCTTCAAGGGGAACCACTAATAATATTATAACATAACTATGGTGGACCATGCTTAGGTTCATGGCTTGCACATCCACCCATAAAATCACATTGGTACCATGCATCTAAATGACCATCTTATAAGACTTATCTTATCTTACACTTGATCATAAGTTAGCTTACGTAACTTGATCATAAAAAGTTTACGTGTCTTATGCACATGAGATGCATGACATAATACATATATAATTATAATTTCTAAACTTGAACATGATGCAAAATGACTTGATCATGTGTTATGCTGCATGACATGTTTGCATAAATAGTTGCATGCGAGATACTAAAACACTAGCTTTCAAGAATTGGCATTACTAATAATTTATCTAAGTTGAAATGTGATGATCATAATTTGTGATCAAGTTACTTACCTCATTGTGCTGTGATTAAGTGGAAATAATATGAAATTTGAGCATGAAAATTAGGGGTTTTGGTTTGAAAAATGAATTACATATGCTTATTTACACAATAGGTTTTCAATAAGGACACCACAAGGTCAAAATGGAAAATACATGTGAAATACTACTATCTGCCATTTACCTCACACACTCATTCGACACTTGGAGAAAAAAGAAGAAGAAAGGGAATCCTTTCACAAACCCTTAACCTTTGCTATTTTGAATCTCAGATTTTGTTCCTTAGATAACCACATGGAATTGGAGAGACCAACGACCTGGAGAGAGAGATCAGTAGGAGCATTGGAGAGGATGAGGAAGGAGAGCTTAAAATGGAGGAAATGGTGTGCAAGAAATCCACATTGGGACTTTCGGTAGAGTTTGAAAAACACTTCAAAAATTGTGCTTCCAATTTTAAGGTTTTTGTTTTTCCTTTCTTTGGATTATGGACCAGTCCTTTTACCCAATCAATAGTTTATTTTCATACTTGATAAGTGAGTAATTTCATAACCTAGGTCAAGGGAAACCTTTGAGCATTAGGGTTTCAATTGGGGGTTTTGATTTCCTTTTGGTTTTAATTTATATTCTCCATGAGTTTCTATCATCCTTATAGACATCAAGATTAGGGTTTGTCTGTTTCCTTTTTGGTTCATCATTGATTGAAGGCATAATGAATGCTTAAGGAATGCAAACCCAATCTTGAGTTGCATGTTGATTGTCGGTTTGGTGTGAAAATTATTGAGATTATTTACAAAATGTTTCTTTAGTGCTTAAATCATATACATCATCCAAATGCTTTAATCTTGATTGAAAGTGCATTTGATAGTAATTGTGGAATGTAAAACTCCCCTGAAATCCCTTTGTGCGAAGGAGACCCAAAGCCTAGGTGGTATGAACCCGTAGGAATAGAATCCCTTAAACCTACAATCAATTTGAAAACTCACCCAAGAAAGCCAAAATTAAGTCAATGGAAGGAGAATCTAGACCAGTTGAGAACTTGTTTCAAGAACCTAGATTATATTAAAATCTAGACCCGTTGAAGAGCGTGTCTCAAGAACCTAGATTACAAGGAGGAATACCACAAAGGTTGTGATTTACTTTTGATAAGTTCAAAAGTTCAATCAAGAACAAGAGGAGTAAACTCAACTCACAATAAAAATTCAATATTGTCTAAACACTAAGTGTTGCATGGCTACATGCTTAAATAAGCCAAAAATAAAAGAAACCCTAGGTGCCCAAACTGACTTCTTCCCAAATAGCCCTTGGCCAAATATTACATGGCCTTCCCACTAGAAACCCTAGCTAAAAAATTAACCCTAGCCAAAATACTATGTGGCCGGCACCCCCCTTAAGTGCATACAATAAAATTTCTTTTGAAACCCTAATTAATAAAACATAAGAAATATATGGGCCAAGCATCATCAAGCTCATTTATTCTAAACTAATAAAATAAATCCTTTAACCAAATTGAAAGCCTCCTAAAACAATAGGCCCTATCTCTAAGTCATGTCTTCCACAGCTTGAATCAAGTAGATCAAAACTGGTTCTCCTTCTTTCAAGCTCATCTTAAGTGTTGGGCTCTTGCTAGCTTCATCCCAAGTGGATTGCACCAATCTTTGCATTGTTTCCTTCATTTTCTTGGCTCTTGATCTTATAATTGGCCCATCTGGAACTTGCAAATGATCTTTAAGAGTAGACCCACCTTGGTTCCCATCACTAGTTGAAGTTCTAAAAGCTTTTTAGAACTTCGATTTTAAGTATTGCATTTGTTTTGTTTTGTTTTTTTTATCAACACAGAGATTTCAGTTTCTTTAGTTGTTTTATATATTTCAGTGTGCACCCAAATCCATCTTATTCTCATCTAGGATTTTCAGAAAAGAAACAAAAATTATTTTCAAACATTTAATTTTCTTGGTGTGAACAATCTGGTTTACAAACTTGCCCAGTGACCATAAGGAATTTGCCCAACAAATATTTCACTATCTTAATTCCTTTTATTCCATAAATAACTAACTGCATAGCACTAAATATGTCTTAATCCCTGTGAAATCAACCTTGGGACTCTCATTATACACAAGCTAGACACCTTCTGCACTTAGGAGGCAATTTAAAAGGAGAGACAAGTTTTTGACACCGTTGCCGGGGATTAAAGATAAATTGTAGAGCTATCAGAACACTACGAAGACAATGGGTGACTAAGTGTGAACCTCTTCACACTCTAGTGATCTCTAACCCTAGCTTTCTCTATTTTTCCTTTGTCCATTGAGAATAATATTCTTTGTTAAAGCCTATTGTCATTTTTTTTTTATTAATGCTATTACTATACACCACCCTTGGTGTTAATATTCTATTTTGGTTGAGCATTTGCATGTCTGTTTGGAATCGAGACCACACATCTCGTTTGGTAAAAAAAAATTTTGTGACATACTCAAACTGTGAATCACTTTCATTTGAGTCATCTTCTGAGAGTCTTAGTACCATCGTTGAGGAAGAATAAGATGAGAGGAGAATGGGGAATCATAACAAGACCCTCAAAGATTATTTGCAACCTATTAGAACTAGTTCACCCTCTTGCATTATACAACCCTTGAATGCAAACAACTTCAATTTTAAACCTAGCATGATCCCTCCTATACCTCATTTCCATGGGATGGAGTCTGAGAACCCATATTGGCATATTAAAGAATTTGAGGAGGTTTGCTCTACGTTCATGGACAAAACCTATACAGAAAAGGTGATAAGACTTAAATTATTCCCATTTTCCCTAAAAGAAAAGGCTAAAACCTGGTTGAATTCATTAAGGCCTAGGTCAATAGGGACTTGGCAAGAAATGCAAACTGAGTTCCTAAAAAAATTCTTCCTTATGCACAGAACTAATGCATTAAAATGGCAAATCATGAATTTTGTACAAAAGGAAACTGAAACTTTTTACTAATGTTGGGAGAGGTTTAAGGACTTGCTTAATGCATGCCCTCATCATGCATATGAAAACTGGAGAATAATCAGTTTTTTATGAGGGTTTGCAACCCAAGATAAGGCAGTTTGTGGAAACAATGTGTAATGGGAAGTTTTTTAATAAAGAACCCTTGGAGGCATTTGAGTACTTTGACTATTTGTCTGACAATGCTCAGTCATGGGACACTTCAGATATGTATGATAGGACTAAGCCTATAAAAACTATCACTAGAGGAGGTAAAAGCTATCATCCACAAGGTGGATGATTTGCATGCTAGATTATCTTTGATCTCAAAGAAGTTAGAGCCCATAGATGTTAATAAATCTAAAGAAGTCCAAGCTGTTTAGAAAATTCAAGAAAAAAAAAGCATTATCTGTGAAGAAATAGGGCATGCCACTCTTGATTGTCCTACAATCCCAGCTTTTAAGGAAGTTCTTTTAGATCAATCCAATTCTGTTAATTTTATTACAAAACCTTTTTTAGGTCCTTTCTCGAATACATACAATCCCACTTGGAAGAGCCATCTTAATTTCAGTTGGAGGAATGAACAGACAGCCCCAGCCCTTAACTCATCCACCTGTTCCTCACCAGTATGCAACAAAAGTGCATCCAATTGTGCAAGGATCACCCCAATACCAAGCACCTATAGCTGTGAGCCATAGAAGGGCAAACAATAATAAATAGCGACAATTCCCAAGCACTCAATGACCTCAGAGGATCCTTGACAAGAATCACTTCAACCTTAAGCATTCAAGAGAAAGGGAGTTCCCTGCACAACCAAAACCCAATCCTCAAGGCCTAATTCATCAAGTGACAAAAACAGGAGAGGACTCCACCCTGAAGCAAGTAAAGGCTGTCACAGTATTGAGGAGTGGAAAAACTTTAGAAAATCCAACTCCTAAAGCAGACAACAATGATAAGTTTTCTAACCCAGAGCTTATACAAATTGAAGAGACAACCTGCCTAGCACCTACACCTTCTTCCTCTAGGTTAACAGTTTCTCATAAAGATAAAAATTAGGTTGAGATTCTAGAGGTATTCAAATAAGTAAGGATTAACATAACCTTACTAGATGCTATCCAACATATTCCCACTTATGCCAAATTTTTAAAGGATCTGTGTACTATTAAAAGGAAGTTGAGTGAAAAAGAAGGCTTTTCTCACTGAGCAAGTCAGTGCCATAATTCAACACAACACTCCTCCCAAGTTTAAAGATCCTGGATCCCTTACTATTGCCTGCATCATTGGAAATTTCAAAATTGGCCATGCGTTACTAGACTTAGGATCTAGTATGAATCTGTTGCCCTACTCTGTATATGAGAAACTTGGGCTGGGAGAATCAACTTACATAACCTTGCAACTAGTTGATAGGTCAATAAAAATACCTAGGGGAGTGGTGGAGGATGTTCTAGTGTAGGTAGATAAGTTCTATTACCCAGTGGACTTTGTTGTCCTTGACATGCAGTTATTTGTTAACTCTCTTTTCCAAGCTCCTATAATTTTAGGAAGATCATTTTTTACTACTTCTAATGCTTTAATCAACTGTAGAAGTGGGGTTTTAAAGTTGAGTTTTGTTAATATGACTCTTGAACTAAACACATTTAATTTGTGCAGACAACCTCAGGAGGTAGAGGAACCTCAAGAAGTAAACCTGTTGGAGGTCATCATTGTAGAATCTTTCCCTCTAATTATTGATTTTGAAGAAGATTTTGATCTGTTAGATGCTACTGACCAACCAATGATTGTGTTTCATGTAGGACAACCAGTAGAATGGACACTCAAAGTGGAGCAATAAGCCCAATACAACCAGCAAAAAGGGAAGTGAAGGAGCAGATCCTAGCATTGATCTCAAGCCCCTACCATTTGAACTTAAGTATGCTTTTCTAAGACCTAGCAGTACCTTGCCAGTGGTTATATCTTCTTGTTTAACTAATGGACAAGAGGAAGAACTATTGAAGGTCCTTACAAAACATAAAAAGCCCATAGGTTGGACCTTGGCTGACATTAAGGGTATAAACCCTTTAATTTGCACTCATAAGATCTACCTGGAGGAGGATTCTAAGCCTTCTAGAGAAATGCAAAGAAGGCTTAATCCTTCAATGAAGGATGTAGTGAGGAATGAAGTCCTCAGGTTGTTGGATGTGGGTATAATTTACCCTATTTCTAATAGTAAGTGGGTTAGTCCCATCCAAGTGGTTCCAAAGAAATCTGGACTGATTGTGGTAAAAAATGAAAAAAATGAATTAGTATCCACTAGAGTAACCACAGTATGGAGAATGTGCATTGATTATAGGAAGCTTAATGCTTCCACAAGAAAAGATCATTTCCCCTTACCATTCTTTGACCAAGTCTTGGAAAAAGTAGCTGGTCATGCCTTTTACTGTTTTTTGGATGGCTTCTCAGGCTATTGGCAAATCGAAATAGCCATTGAGGACCAAGAAAAAACAACCTTCACCTACCCATTGGGACATTTGCATTCAGAAGAATGCCTTTTGGGCTTCGTAATGTTCTAGCAACTTTTTAGAGGTGCATGTTAGGCATATTCAGTGATTTAATTGAAAATAGCCTAGAGGTATTCATGGATGATTTTTCTGTCTTTGGGAACTCTTTTGAAAATTGTCTTACTAACCTGCAAGTTGTTTTGACTAAGTGTGAGGAGAAGCAATTACTGTTAAACTGGAAGAAGTGCCACTTTATGTCTCAACGGGGTATTGTATTGGGACATATAGTGTCCCAAAGGGGTATTGAAGTAGACAAGTTCAAAATAGACCTAATATCTAAGCTCCCCACTCCTAAAATTGTGAAGGACATTAGGTCATTTTTAGGACATGCTGGATTGTGTAGGAGATTTATACTAGGGTTTAGCTCCATTTCTAAACCCTTGTGTGAGTTGCTTATGCATGATACTGTGTTGGAGTGGACAACAGACCATCAACAGGCATTTGACCAGCTCAAACACCTACTCACTACAACCCCTATCATTCAACCCTTAGATTGGTCCCTCCCCTTTGAGATCATGTGTGATGCTAGTAACTTTGCCATTGGAGCTATCTTAGGCCAGCGTAGGGACAAACTACCCTATGCAATTTACTATGCCAGCAAGACATTAACTAGAGCTCAAAAGAATTACTCCATGACAGAAAAAGAATTGCTGGCCATTGTCTTTGCTCTAGAGAAATTTAGAGCTTATATTATTGGGTCACCTGTAGTTATCTTTACTAACCATGCAACCTTGAAATATTTGTTTATAAAAAAAGTTGTTAAGCCAAGGCTGATTAGAAGGGTGTTGCTCTTGCAGGAGTTCAGTATCACGATTCAGGACAAGAAGGCAATGAAGAATGTGGTGGTTGATCACCTGTCTAGATTAACTGTCACTAAGTCTGATTTTTCTTTGCCAATTTCTGAATCTTTTCCTGATGAACAAATACTTTTAATAGAGAATACACATTGGTATGCTGACATTGTCAACTTCTTGGTGGCAGCCTCGGGATCTAAAAAGGTTCAAAGCAGAGGTAAAATATTTTTTTTTTATGATGACCCTTACCTGTTAAAATATTGTTCTGACCAAATAATCCATAAGTGTGTCCTTGATAATGAGATAACCTCTATCCTATTTGCTTGTCACAATGGGGCTTGTGGTGGTCACTTTTTTGCAAAGAAAATAGTGGCTAAAATCCTACAATCTGGTTTCTATTGGCCCCATATATTTAAAGATGCTTTTGAGTTCTGCAAAACAGTGTGAGCCATGTCAAAAACTAGGAGGGATAACTAGGAGGAATATGATGCCCTTGCAACCAATCTTGGTTTTGGAAATTTTTTATAGCTAGGGTTTAGACTTCATGGGCATATGTCCCCCATCATTCGGGTATGTTTATATTTTGGTGGCCGTAGATTATCTTTCTAAATTGTGTGGAAGCCATCCCTTGTAAAAAGAATGATTACCAAGTGGTGCTCAAATTCATAAAAGACAACATAGTGTCCAGGTTTGGTATGCCCCGGGCCATCATCAGTGATAATGGAACACACTTTTGTAACAAACCACTAGAATCACTTTTAAAGAAGTATGAGACCCATCATAAAGTGTCCACCCCATATCACCCACAAACCAATGGCCAGGCTGAATTAGCAAATAGAGAAATTAAGCATGTTCTTGAAAAAATTGTTAATCCCTCAAGGAAAGATTGGTCTTTGAGATTGGTTGATGCCTTGTTGGCATATAGGACTACTTATAAGACTATACTTGGTATGTCCCCATATAGGCTGGTCTATGGCAAAGCATGCCATCTGCTCTACAATTCTAGGCTTCATCTGTTCCTTGGAAAACTAAGATCTCAGTGAAGTGGGTCATACCTAGTAAAATTAGTTTCTCCTCATGGTGCCATAGAAATCACAAACCCTCAAAATGGTAATACTTTCAAGGTGAATGGCCAGAGACTAAAACCATTTTTAGGGACTTATGCACCAGACATTTCATCGATCCCATTATAGGAACCAATTGTCAACTGACTAAATTCCTATGCAGACTGCAAGTTTCAATAACTTTATAGATTTTTTCTTTCTTTCTTTCTTTTCTTTGTTCATTCCCTTTTACTGAGTTTCTTTCTTCTGCACTATTGGCTTCCTGATCTAACCAAATTGAATTGCAGGACATACTCATTTTTCTTGTTTTACATCTTTCAAATGTTAAGTTCTGCCTCCCAGGTAACATCTCTTCATTTACTCTTCTTCATGCACACTTTGAGGACAATGCTTCATTTTAGTTGGGGGTAGTATGGGAAATGTACAAAAAAAAAACTCTGTCATAATGAGAACAATTCTGGTGTTAGGATGAAACACTTCTTTGGTATGACTAAAAGAGAACTGTATGAATCATGAGTTCATAGATACACAAGAACTTTGAAGTGGCTCTATTGAGAGGATCATATAATAAAGTAACACATGAAGAAAGGAAATAGTGAACGCTTTGCTTACTTCCAAACTATTTCCTTTGCAAACTAGGACATCTGAAAAGTCACACTTCTTATACTAGGATTATTAAAAGTGCAGCTGGGCATACCCTAATGAAGCACATCTTAATGTTTTAAAAAAAAAAGGAAAAAAAAAGTGAATTCTTTTTTTTTAAAATGAGAAAAGGGACAAACTAGAGATCTCTATATTAAAAAAAAAAAAAAAACACACACACACACACAGAAAAATAGAATAAGAGAGTGCTTTTGGAAAAGGCTGCCTATCACCGAGACTTTAGCAAAAAAATAAATAAGGAAGCCTTTCGAAGTGTGATGGCATGAAAGCTAACTAATCAATGGTTTTGAATTAAGGACAAGGGTCATTCTTTATGATAGTTTGTACTGTGAAATAACCTAGTAGAAGATGGTGTACAACTCTAATAACCTAGGAACAGTACTGATCACAGCTTGGGACATGCGACTACATTATTGGTTTCCTTTGCATAAGTGTTTTTATATTACATGAAGTTCTGAAATGAGAAACAATCTAACTATGGAATTAATGACTTATGTTTTTTACAAGTTTTCGGCTAGGAAAACCTGTGATAAATTTTAGAGAAGAGAGAATTGTTCACTCCTTGTTTATCACTCCTTTTCTTAGGGTCTAGCAAAAAGCTTGTTGGGGGTTGTGATTAAGTGGAAATAATATGAAAATTGAGCATGAAAATTAGGGGTTTTGGATTGAAAAATGAATTACATATGCTATTTACATAATAGGTTTTCAACAAGGACACCACAAGGTCAAAATGGGAAATACGTGCAAAATACTACTATCTGCCACTTACCTCACACACTCATTCGGCACTTAGAGAAAAAAAAAAAGACTGGGAATCCTTTCACAAACCCTTAACCCTTATTGTTTTGCATCTCAAATTTCACACCTTAGAGAACTGCATGGATTGGAGAGACCAACGACCTGGAGAGAGAGATCAGCTGGAGCACTGGAAAGGATGAGGAAGGAGAGCTTAAAAGGGAGGAAATGGTGTGCAAGAAAACCACGTTGGGATTTTCAACAGAGTCTGAAAAACACTTCAAAAATTCTGCTTCCAATTTTAGGGTTTTGTTTTTCCTTTCTTTGGATTATGGACCAGTCCTTTTACCTAATTAATAGTTTTTTTTTCATACTTGATGAGTCAGTAGTTTTGTAACCTAAGTCAAGGGAAACCTTTGAGCAGTAGGTTTTCAATTGGGGGTTTTGATTTCCTTTCGGTTTTAATTTGTATTCTCCATGAGTTTTTGTCATTCTTATAGACATCAAGATTAGGGTTTTTCTGTTTCCTTTTTGGTTCATCATTAATTGAAGGCACGGTGAATGCTTAAGGAATGCAAACCCTAATTCCAAGTTGCATGTTGATTGTCGGTCTAATGTGAAATTTATTGAGATTATTCAAAAAATGTTTTGTTAGTGCTTAAATCATATACATCATCCAAATGTTTTAATCTTGACTGAAAATACATTTGATAGTAATTGTGGAATGCAAAACTCCCCTGAAATCCCTTTGTGCGAAGGAGACCTGAAGCCTAGGTGTTTATCTGAAAGGTTTTTTGAACTTCAATTTTAAGTATTGCATTTGTTTTTTTTATCAACGCTGAGTTTTCATTTTCTTTAGTTGTTTTATATATTTCAATGTGCAACCAAATCTATCTTATTCTCATTTAGGACTTTTAGAAAAGAAACAAAAATTATTTTCAAACCTTTGATATTTTTGGTGTGAACAATCTGGTTTAAACTTGCCCAGTGACCATAAGGAATTTGGCCAACAAATATTTCACTACCTTAATTCCTTTTATTCGATAAATAACTGCATAGCACTGAATACGTCTTAATCCCTGTGAAATCGACCTTTGGACTCTCATTATACACAAGCTAGACACCTTTTACACTTGGGAGGCAATTTAAAAGGAGAGACACATTGCTTTTTTTTTTTTTTTTTTGATAACAGCGAATCTCATTCTATTAATAAGAGACAGGACATACAAGTGGACTTAAAAATAAGTCACTTACAAGCGTTAGTAGTATCACAGTACACTTCCGTGACTGGCATGGTCTAGTCCAAACAATGCATCTCTACAGACCTACGTCTAAGAGATAGCACACCTCTGTCCAGGACAGAGGTAACAGAACCCACAAAGCAAAACTCCATACCTGATTAATCGGGATATGGAGGAGGAACCCAATTCCGCCTACGCGGAGGGGGAGGAAACACCATTCGGACCCAGTCCGAATGGGCACAACATTTTTGGATTTTTTTCCTAGAACTAAAGACAAGATAAAAGAAAATACACTATGAAACACTGTAAACGGAAAATCAGTGCACAAAATATTGGAGAGAAACCGATGATTGAGCTGTGAGGATCCAGAGACGCCGCTTCTAAAACCGCCATGTGTTGCAGCGTCGGAGGGTTCCTAGGTGATGCGTGAGGTCCACACACCGGCAAGCTTGGGACTCTTTATCCCGCGCGTGCAGGCTACGTGCCGCTCCGATGGAGGCTACATTAAGAGGTTTTACAGATCGGCGGCAGGGGAGACTCTTGGTAGTGCGTGTGTAGGAGGATGGGGGCCGGAGAAATTATTCGCCGAAATTTAAAACAAAACAAAATCGTTGGAGACAAAGGGCCGACATTAGAGAGGGAGGAAAGGAGAGGGAAAAGGGAACCGAAGCTCCCCCTCCCCCCGCTGTGATCAGACAAGAGAACTTCTAGAGAGAGAGGGTCTGGTTTTAGAGAGAGGGAAGTGTTCGAGCTTCGACACACTGCTTTCTTAATCTACTTCATCAACCATTACCTATACAAAGTACTAAACGTTACTAACGTTTCTAGAAAGACATGTCGTAATTAACACATACCATATAGAATAATTTAATAAATATTTTTTTCATACAAAATCATTGAATATTAATATAATTATTTAAAAATAACATCTTTTAAGTTATAACTTAGTAGGAAATATATTTTATCTAGTTCTTAAAATAACAGTGAAAAATACTCAGTTCATGATTAGACTTAAATAATACTTAATATTAAAATTCTTGTAGACTATTAGTATTGTTTAATCATAATTTAATACTTAGTAATATATTTTAAACCTCTTAATTATTTTAGGTAAAACTAAGTTTCTAGCATACATATTTATTTAATTAAAAACCAAGCCCATGTAACACATAATATCATGATATTTCTGGAAAATATAATCTAGCTCAAGGTAAAATACATGTCTAACTTCATATTCACTTAACATAAACCCAACTCAAAACAATACTCCAATTAAAGACCAAGCTCAGCCCAATGACAAAGGCCCATGTAAAACCCTACTTTGGAGTACTCTTGACATTTCCTACACTTTCGGATGTATTCTTCTGCATCTTAGAGGGTGCGAGGCCAATAGTACCTCACCCTAATCGCTTTGCTCGCCAACGCCTTTTCCCCAGAATGGCCACCACATATTCCCTCGTGTACTTCTGCAAACACGTGTGCAGCTTCTTTGAACCTCTCTTATACACCTTAGAAGAGGCATGGAGTAACCTCTCTTATACAGGACCCCCTCAAGTAGGGTGTAATGTGCTGCTCTATTCCTGATCTTTCTAGCTTCCCATCTATCATCGGGTAGCTCGTTATCGTCTATATACTTGATAACATCCAACGCCCACTCCAGGGCTCTTGGCTTTACTTCTACAACTTCAATTCCCACGGTGGGTACCTCAACAGTCCTAATCATCGTTTCTGGCAGAGGAGAATCTTCTTGCCCAGATGCCGCTCGTGCCATGTAACAACCCGACCCTAAGATTAGAATAAGTTTTATGTATTTTTTATAAACTATAAACATTATATTGTTATTATTATTATTATTTATTATTATTATTATTATTATTATTATTATATAAGATTTTACATTGTTTTTTTATAAGATTATTATCGTTTTATCTTTTAGTAATTTATTATGACCCGTTTAAGTAATAACCACTAGAGTTTTATTTTTAAATTTAAACCTATCTCCACCCGTAAACTTCATCCCTATCTCTTGATATTTTTTACCCTAACCTCATATTCATTTTTCCCCTAATCGATAATCCTAATAGGAAATCAACTCTGAAATCCTATCATAAAATGCCTAACTGTTTTTCCTCCATGAATTTCAAACCATGCACGCCTCTCTCAGTTAGTCACACATGCACGTCTCTATTCCTCTAGGTTCCTTTTATTCTCAAACACTTATATATATATATATATATATATATATATATATATATATATACACATAAACACACACACACGGTTAGATCTGATACATGAAGAAAACCTCCAAGCCGTAAACCTCCCTCGAAGCCTTCCTCCCATGTACGCTGCTCCCTTGTCCAAAGCACCCAGTGCTGGCTTACATGCCGTGTCCTCCCTCAAACAAACAAACATTCAAGCCGTTCCTCCCGTTGCCTTTCACCTCGGCACCTGAGAAACACACAACCAGCGCTCACCGTAGAGCAAACACGAGGCCACTGCACAACCACACACACGGCAGTGCACCAAGAACCACCAGCCTTCCCACACGCAGCAACCATCACACTGAAAATAGAGTCTTCCCAGCCCAAGCAACACCACAGAAACAAGAGAAACAACAAGCCCACGATAGCCAAACGCACCCCTGTTTTTCACACCGAAAAACAGAGCATCGGCTCTTCCCTTCGCAAGTTGTCCAGTTGTGAACCACCCCGTGCAGAGCACCATGTAAGCCAACGGCCAGCCACATCTCTTCCACCCCGTGCCGACTTGCATGCCGAGAACCACCGTAGAAGGACCCTTATACGTAAACCCGAGACCCCACAACCTTTCGTACCTCAAACCACCATCACCCACGTTCCTCCGCGGTGACTCCACGCTGCCCAAAACACGTCGACGCCACCATCGGACCACCACCCACGACACTAGAATCGGCCGACCAACCTAGCCCCGGTGAGCCCATCCCCGTCACGTACCCCTATCGGTGAGCCCTTGGTTTCTCACGCACTGCCTTCCTTCTTCAGTAGGGCATGCCTTTTATTTGTTTTGTTTTCCTTTACTGAAAGTTTATTCTAGTTGACAAGCTTTCACGTGAGTTATTCTCCTTTTAAGTGTTTGTATCAGACTTTCCAAATAAGCCCCTTCACTAAATATCACAATTACTTTTATGCCCTTTCCTTTAATCTAGTATCTTGGAGAATTATTTTAAATTACATTTATAAATTTACACTTATGTATATTTTAATTATAGAGATTATTACGTTATTTTATTTGAAGTTGTGTTGGGCTTAATATTTTAAAAGTGAGTTTTTACTTAAATATATATATATATATTAGTTAAAGACTCATTTATTATAGAGAAGTGTTTGAAAGAATTTGAAATATATTTTAAAGTATATTATTGAGCTTAATAATTTAGTTAATATTACTTTGCCTATTTAATAGAATTTAATAAAATTATTATGTTATAATTTAAATAGAAATAAAGAAATATGTTAAGAGTATTTAAATAATATTGATAATTATTATATTTCTTATAAGATTAAATAATTATGTTAAGAAAGTAAAGCTATTTTAAGAATTTAGATTTCTATGACTTATTTAAAATAGCCCAAGTGTTTTATTAAGTTATAATATGTTATTAGTATTTTTTTTAAGTAATTTAAAAATACCAGGATTTATTGTTTATAGTGTTAAGCAAAATATTTTTTTGACTATCTCTTAGACTATGAATTTTATTAAGTAGGATATTAGGATATGGTTCCTAGACAGATTTAGTGACGTTTAATACTTTATATAGGTGACGAGTTACGAAATGAGATTCAGGAAGTAGCGCTACGAGGTAAGTTATTTGATCACAAAATTAGGATCATCACAGTTTAGTTTATAAATAAGTATTATTCAAGCCAGTTATTTGACAGCCATTTTTATGTACCACTCATGTCATATGCAAACATGTCATTTAACATAGCATATGATCATGTCATTCCGCATCATGTTCAGATTCAGAAATTATAATTATGTATGCATTATGTCATACATTTCATGGTCATAAGACACATAAGCTATCTTAAGTTCAAGTGCAAGATAAGATCATATCAGTTAATCAGATGGCCATTCAGATGCATGGTACCAATGCAGTTCAGATCAGGGTGGACGTGCAAGCCACGGACTCAAGCGTGGTCCACCATAGTATGCCAGAATACTATCAGCGGCTCCCCTAGCGGCCGCGGGACGTGGGACCGGTGCACAACCTCGCACACAGGGTTAAGTGTGTTGTTCAATCAGTTAAATCAAATTAGTCAGTTAATTCAGATAAATCAGTCATGCATAGCATAAACATCAGTATGAATAGTCATGAATTTTAAGTTCTCAACATGAAAACTTTTATGAAAACCTTATGTTTAGTATGTTAACGTTGTGATGGATTTCTTACTGAATATTCGACTCATTTTAGCTTGTTTTCATGATTTTTAACCACCCAGGTGATGATGATGATTACGAGCAGACAGACCAGGATTAGAAGGAGTAGTTATTTTAGTTTCAGACCTTCTAAAAATAAATTTATGTTATTGCTTTTATGACATGACTACTATTTAGTTTATTCATTTAAAATTTGAAGACATTTTTATCAGACAAAGTTTTATGAAATAAATTCTAAATTGTTTTTATTTTAATATGAGATCTCTTACCGGGTTTATTTTTATGAAAAACACGTGACACTCCTAGCCTACGGGAAGGGGGTGTTACATGCCAACTTGTCCACCTTCTAATTTTCAACCCTCAACACTTGTTGGATTTGAAAATATTTCTTCAATTTTTTGCTCTTCGTAGCGAACTCTCCCCGTACTTGATTGACCACTACTTGAGAGTCGTCTCGCACCTCTACCTCTTTGGCGCCCAAAGACCTGGCGATCACCAAACTAGTGAACAATGCCTTGTACTTTGCCTCATTGTTGGTGGTTTTCAATGCTAACTTAATAGCTTAATCATGCTCCTCGCCCTTATCTGTAACAAAATGCACCCCCACCCCCTCCAGCTTGACAGGATGAACCATTAACATAGACCTACCAGGAGGACTTCAAGGGAGGTGCATGTTTGACCTCTTCAAGGGAGTCGGTGAACTCTGCCACAAAATTTGCTAATTTAACAGCATTTCAGGGTGCGTATTCGATATCAAACTTGCTCAGCTCTGTTGCCAAGTTCGTCAGTCGCCGGGTGGTTACCACCAAGGTGAAGGCGAGCTGGTCCATGTGCGGATATTTGGCCTCCGCTCCTCGGTAAGCCTGACTGGTGTAATACACGGGCTTTTGGATCCCGTCTTCATCTCACACCAGAGTCAAGGAAGCCGTATATGGGGAGACTGACAAGTACTGGATTAAGATCTCCCCACATCTAGCTTGGCTGAGTAGTGAAGGGCGGGTGAGGTACTTTTTGAGACCCTCGAATGCCTGGTAGCACTTGACATCCCATGTTCGCTCCTTTCGTAATACCTTGAATAATAGTAGGCACTTGTTAGTGGACCCTGATATGAATTTATTGAGGGCTGCCACCCAATCGATAAGTTTTTGCACTTCGTTGATGTTTAAAGGTGGGGCCATACGGAGTATAGCCTCCACTTTCTCCGGGTTAGCTTCTATGACACCCCCAACCTCCGCTTGAGATGGAATAGAGACTTAGAGCATTGAGACATGTAACAAACGGTTATATAACTCTGTTCATGACAGTTAAGATTCAATGCATCTAGCAGTATAGAATAATCGTAATGAAAAATGGGTGACTAAAAATTACTTATGCTAGAATAAACTAAAACATCCCAATGTCATTCATAACCATCATAAGGTAGCATAATCTTAGTACAATTATTCTTGATAATAAGTCTCCATGACTAAATCAACTGCTTCATGTGTTCTAATGCACAAAGAGTTAGGGCTATAAACATCAAGATGAGGTCTAATCTTTTGCCGAGATCCGGCTCCTCTTCAATCAATTGGATCCACAGGTCCATCTGGTCCATCATCGTCGGGTCCTAACACAACTTATATCATTCTAAGTGGAATAATAGTGGGTCCACAAGGGGTGAGATTTACTTGAAATTTCAGTAAGTTAGACAATTAACATGCACAAAGATAAATTATGCATGATGAATGATAAATATAAAATCCATGCGATGCAGAAAACTTAGTTTATGTCTGCCATCTAGATTCCTCAATATTTTCAGAAAAGCTGAGACATATTTTCTTACAGAGAACATTTTTTTTTCACTTTAACTGCCAAAAACACAACATTTCAACATTGATATCAATTCACATTTAATCATAATATTAACATCATAATGTATGGTATCATCACAATTCCACATATGCTCTATGAGTACCTGCTAGTGACCGTAATACAACTCATGTTGAAACTACGTTGTATACAAACTCGTTCTCAATGCATTGGTAACATAACATCATCATAACATGTACACCCACCAACGTTAGGTGACATAACATTTGACTTCACTCCAACGTTCTTTAAAAAAAATCCATTTAAAGCTTGTTGACTGTTCTTTGTCAACCCAAGGGTTACCACTCCATTTTTACTCACTTCAGAGTGGACAGAGGAGTTCCAATAATTCTCCATCTTAGCCTTTGGGGTTGTGACAAAAATTATTTTCATACTATACTTAAAAAATGTAGTTCATATCATGTGCATATGTAGCAACTTTTCATGTGAAGATGACATTTATATGCAATACGCTAAAAATGGTGAAAATGTCACATGTCATGTAGGCAAGTATTCATGTACTCAATGTATCATATAGCATGATGTCTCATGCTCTAAATGACAATTATAACATGAATGTTGCATTTATCAATAATTCATAAATAACTTATTGAGGTGTAAATTAGAGATCAACTTACAAATTGCCTGAATTTGAAAAAATCATAGTGGCTGTTATCAAAGTTGTACTAAGTTAAGATTTGAACTACTAATGAAGATGTTCATAATCAAAAGGGTTCAAGAACTTGTATTTACAAAAATACTCCAAAACTTTCAGAAATTGCCATTACGGCCCTAATTTTTCACTATTTATAAATAAGCCCCAAATTTAACCAAACTTCATAATCCTCATATTTTCTATATTCTAAAACTATATATGCCCTTAGAATTCTAAAAAAAAAATTGAAACTAGTTCAAATACACTCAACCCGTGGCATGCACTCTAGTTGATGCCTAAATGTACTTTCAACTAATGACCCTTATGAATGCAAGCATATTCAACTTCTTTAACTGTAAATAATTACTATAATCCTTAATGACATGTTAAAACCTTAATCTTAGGTAAACATGTTCATCCCAACACTAAATCATGGCTAAAAACTTTAATCATCAATTAATCAAGCATGATGCTTCTAGCCTAAATCACAAAGGCATGCTTCAAAATTCACCCAAATCATGTATTTTCATTCTTATCCCAATCACAAGGTTTTTTCTAAATTCATTTTATTCTAGCCTAGGTGATAAAATCAAGACTTCATGCCTTAATCACAAACTTAATCAAAACCCATGCATGCTTTGATGATCAATTCAAAATAGAATTAAAACATATCATGACATGCTTCTAATGTCAAAATCAAACCTTTAATGACCATTCAAAGACATTAATAAATCATATCAAAATATGCTAAGACATGCCATAGCTAAAATTCTCACTTAAAACTATTTAAACACTTAATCCAACCTTAATGGACTCAGTTTTGATTTAAGCATGGTAACATTTTCCTAAAAATCACTCCAATACTTCAAAGCAAAAAATAAAATTCAAACTAAGATTCAGGGCAAGAAGTTACAATTTTTGTGGCCCTCTAAAGCTCCCAACACAAGAACACATAAGAACACACCTTTCAAATTCACTCTAGACTTTCTAAACGAAAAAGGCTCTCAATGCTCAAGAGGAAGCTTGGAGAGGTGGTGTGAAGGAAATGCGGGGCAGAGGGAGGCGTTTATAGGAGGCTATGGGGGAAGGGACGTTTGCCTTGGTCCATGGTGATTGGTTGAAGTGGGCGGTGGAGAAGGAGGTTTGAATTCCAACTTGGTTGCATCACCTTGCACAGGTGAATAGTGACCCAAATCAAATGGTTTTCTTCACTTTCACGTGATATCATGAAAGAAGAGGGTGCAGGTGCTGCCATGGTGCATCATTAGAAGGAAAAAATATGAAAATAGTTTATGACATCAAGCATAGTAGTTGTCGGGTTCAAGGCTGAAATTCTTGACTCACCCTCTTGTCCTCTCTTCATGGATGATTTATGCAGGTCATGAGTCATTATTGGAAGGCTTTTCTAGGTGGTGAAAGGTTGGGGATTGGCTGCCAAGTGATAATGAAGTGGCAGCTCAAAAGGAAGAGGTGAATGCAAGGGCATTGCCGAGTGGTGGTGTTTTGATGCCATCGGTTTTGTGGGAAAATTTTTGGTCAACTTCCCATAATGAATCTGAGGGTGTCTTTAGAATTGGAAAGTGATGGAGGTAGCATGAGGGTGTGGGTATTTTGAGAGCAGAAAATCAAACCAAATTGCAAGGCATTCGGTTTCCATCCAACTAGTGTTTTGGTGTAGTTGGTTTTTGGGGTTTTGGTTTGGTTCTTGGAACCAATTTCTTCCACCACTAAGTCTGCATTGAGATGGGCATTTTGAGGTGCTACAAGACAATAATGATGTTGAGAAAAAGGCACAAAAAGCTTGGCATAGGGGTTATTCAGTCTAATGCACACAAGAGTACACATGTGTGTACATAATTATTGTGGGTTTAGGGTTTTGACATGTCATTACCACCCTTAATGACATGTGTGAAGATTTATCTAGAGTTCTAATATGATCTAAGAATGATGCAACTGAATAATAAAACAAGTAAATTTCATATCAAAATGGCTCAAAAAGATTAAGAAGAAAATTAAGCTCAAAACATGGTTTAAAGATCACTAATCATGGGTAAGTTGGTTAATGTCCTTAACTCAAGTTAGAAACTTAATTATGGACAATTGAGAGTCCTAAGGGGCTTGGTAGTTGCATACTAGAATGCATTGCATATTAACTATCATGATCGGGGGTATGTAACCTTGTGTTGCATGTCCCGAAACTCCAAGTCTCCGTTCCATCCCAAGCGGGGATTGGGGGAGTCACAGCGGTGGTATCAGAGTAGTTCGTCTCTGGTAAACCCACATGTCCTTAGGAATCTTATGCCAAAATATAGGTTTGAATCATTAGTCTTGCATAGGCTTGAATCCTGCAGTTAGAGCTCGGTCTGATATGTATACATCATTGGAGTCGAAAGGATTAAGACAAAATGACGAGTGGCAGACAAGAAAGGAACGCTGAAGGATCTAACACCCACAGAGATCAGGATCATTATTTCGATGGAAGACATGATTTGGTAGATGCAATTCGTCAAATGACAGAGACCATGAAGCAGTAGCAGGAAGTAATCCTAAGGCAGAGCCAGCAACGCCCACTATTTGAGAACTGAGGGTGTTCCTAGGGAAGTTCCTGAAATATAGACACCCCAATTTCATGGGAACCGAGGGACCCATGAAAGCTAACAAGTGGCTATTAGATCTCGACAAAACCTTCGAGATCAGCGGCTGTACTGAGGAACAGAAGGTACAGTACATAAGGCACCTACTACAAGGTGAAGCTGGAATTTGGTGGGACACCAAGAGGCAACTTCTGATTAGAGATTGGGAAATATCACCATTTTGGCCTGGGAGAGGTTTAAGGAGGAGTTTGACAATCGTTTCTTCCCAGAGTCAATGAAGACTCAGAAGGCCCAGGAGTTTTGCTACGTTGGTACAAGGCAATCTCACTGTTGAGCAATACGCTGCGAAGTTTATAGAGCTGGGAAGGTTTGCCCCACACTTGATTGATACTGAGAAAATGCAAACCCAGAAGTTTCAAGCAGGGCTAAATCCTAGAATTTGTAGTTATGTGGCTGGATTCCGCATCCACAACTTCCAAGAGTTAGTTAATGTGGCTGCAATAACGGAGGTGGAACAGAAAAATGTGGTAGCTCAGATCAACCTCGAGAGAAAGAGGGCTTCTACCTTCACCGTTGATGGGAATAATTCCAAGAGGAGGATTATTCAAGGACCTAATAAGGGAAAGGGTGTTATAATGGCTCCACCTGTCACCTGCAAGAAATGTGGAAAGGGACCTAACCACAGTGGTGAATGCTGTGTGGGCCTAGGAGTGTGCTACCGATGCCGACAGTCAAGGCATATGATCCAGGAATGCCCACAGAATGTTCAAGGAGGAAAGAACATTCCTCACAAATGGCCCAATCAGAGGCCACCTGTTCAAGCTCGTATGTACACCATCACCCCTGGTGAGATGAGCGAGGAGATTCCTGTAGATGAAGAGACGGAAGTCATCACTGGTATTTTTTTTTAATACCCCTATTTAGAATTTTTTTTTTAAAAATAGATGCTTAATACTCAGTAGTAGTTACAATTCCCGATGGAAGTATAGTCAAGTGTACCTGAGTCCTTAGGATTTTTCCCTCTAAGTTAGATGGAAGAAATATGGAGGCAGATATGATTATCTTCAATCTATTGGTGGTTTGACTTGATATTAGGAATGGGCGGGTTATCTAAATGATATGCCAAGTTAGGTTACCAGAGGAAAGAGATTCTGTTTGACTTACTTGAAGTTGGTAGGATAAGAGGAACTGCAAAGGCTATTCCCCCTTTTGATCTCAACTTTTAGAAACTGCATCGCTAATGGTGTTGTAACCTATCTAGATTAGATAGTGAAAACCCCAATAGGGATAAGGAGATTCAGGGGATATCTATAGTTGAGGATTTTCTTGAGGTTTTCACAGACGATTTATTGAGGTTACCCCAATAGGAAAACAGAGTCAATAATAGATCTAGAACCTACCACAAGTTGAACACCATACCGTATTGCTTTGTTAGAATTAAAGGAGTTGAAGGTTCAGATAGGGGAACATAGGCAACATCTCAGCTTAATGTCGAAAAAGATTTAAAGAGCATAGGTTGTATTCCAAGTTCAACAAGTGTGAAGTTAGGAAGTAAAATTCTTAGGGCATGAGATTTCGAGTAAAGGAATAGTGGTTGATCCGAGTAAGATCAAAATAGTAGTGTATTAATAGCATCCTGCCAAAGTACACTAGGCCTAACTTGATGGACATAAGACTTTAGACCTCTAATGCACTAAGGATGCGATGGGTGAAAGTCAAGATGTTAAAAAGATCATAAGCTCAACTTGGGAGATATAAAGTTTTATGCCTTTCTTGGAGGACTCTAGAAAATAGGTTCAATGAAAATGACATAAGACTATTGGGCCTAACTTACTAAGAATGGAGGTATTAGGCTCTTAATTATAGGTTAATTACTTACATTAAGGTTGATAGTGGGATTAGCATTAATCATGGTACTTAGTGTTAATGAACTAAGGATTAGCAAGGTAAGCCTATTAGTCATTTTGGTGAGGCTTTTAGGATTTTAGAGCATTCATGGTCCAAGCCCAAGAAAACTTTGAACTAAGTTTTAAGGAATTCAAGACTAGTTATGACCCAACTATAAGGAAGTCATAAGGCCTTTGGGCCAAACTTGGTATAGAATGGACCCATGGCCCAATTAGGCCAAGTAAAATCTTTTCAAGCCCAATTTAGTGGATCTTGAGGTTTCTTTTTAACCCTACAAATCTGTAAAATGAGGCCCTCTCATTCAAAACCCAAGAGCCCTTAAACCATGAGCCCATACATTTGGCCCTTTTAGCCCACATGACCCAAAACCATGTTTGGGCCCATTTCACCATTCAAGACCAAAAGCCCAATACACCATACCATTGGTTCCCTTAAGCTCAAATCACACTCAAAGTACCCAAATTAAGTTTTGAAAATTGGTTAAGGCCATTAACCATCATGCATGAGGTTAGTGCATTTTAAGTCATGCTTTGAAGCTTAATCTTGCTTTATCTTTTCTTAAACTTTTTAATTTAAATTTTCTTGAATTAATACTCTCTTAAACCTTGATTAATACCCTATTAATTACCTAGCTAAACCAACCCATATGTCATTATGAAAAATTTCATAACAAGCCCAAACCATGCTTCAATCGGTTTTGTGCATTGCCCTTTGTAATGCTTGAACTGTTTTGCCCTTGGGTCCAACATTTTTGTGATTTTTCCTCAAGGTTAATATGGTCCTTAAACACCTCATGAGACTCTCCCAAATTTAGTTTGAGCCTTGGATGAAATTACTTGCACAAACCAATTCCTTGAACCAAACCGGGTGCACCTTGGTCTAGTTTGTGTATGAACCATTTGGATTGAAATTGAACCAGCCTTCTGCCATAGTTTGCACCATAACCCCACGCCACCTCCTTCTCCACACAATCATCAAGAAGTCCCATGACCATCATGAAGGATTTTGACTCATTTTTGCTGCCCAAAAACATCCAAAACCGAACAGATTTTCTGCCACCACAAAACCACCTCCATCCACCTGTTTTCAAGGGTTGTTTGGTGGTTTTTCTGCCATCCAAATGATACCCCACGACCAGAACTGCCTTCTAGGATCAATGTAGCAACTGTGGAGAGGAAATCATGGTGGTTTTAGGCCACTATTCCCCCTGCACAAGCTGACCTAAGCTCATGCGAGCAAATCTGGAAATTTTCCAGATTTGAGCACCTCCCACTTCACCCAATCACCAAGCACCCAAGCCAACGCCCCTCACCATTTGGCCTCCTATAAATACTTCTCTCCCCTTCTCATTTCACTCACACCATAGCACCAAGCATCCTCTTGAGCGTTGAGAGCATTTCCCCCTCTTAGAGATCAAAAGAGTGCAAACCAAGTGAGTTTTGGTGAGTTCTTGAGTGTTCTTGTGTAAGGCAGTCTAGAGTGCTTGGAAGGTCACGAAATTTGTAAGTTTTCTTCCTTTTGATCTTAGCTAGCATTTAAAGTTTTTTTTCCAAGTGTTGGTATGAAATTTGGTTGAGTTTTGAGAAGGTTATGATGCTTAATGCAAAACCAGGTCAATTAAAGGAAGGTTTGAATGATTGAATGTTTTGAAATGGAAATTTAGCCATGACATGTCCTAAGCATGATTTTATATGATCTATCATTATCCTAAAATGATTTTATATGATCTAAGCATGATTTTTTTTTTTCCATAATCATTTTAGGATAATGATAGATCATATAAAATCATGTTTAGGACATGCCATGGCTAAATTTCCATTTCAAAACATTCAATCATTCAAACCTTCCTTTAATTGACCCGGTTTTGCATTAAGCATCATAACCCTCTCAAAACTAAACCAAATTTCATACCAACACTTGAAAACAAAACTTTAAATGCTAGCTAAGATCAAAAGGAAGAAAAATTACAAATGTCGTGGCCTTCCAAGCACTCTAGACTGCCTTACACAAGAACACTCAAGAACTCACCAAAACTCACTTGGTTTGCACTCTTTTGATCTCTAAAAGGGGGAAATTCTCTCAAGGCTCAAGAGGATACTTGGAGCTGTGGTGTGAGTGAAATGAGAAGGGGAGGAAAGTATTTATAGGAGGCCAAGGGGTGAGGGGCGTTGGCTTGGGTGCTTGGTGATTGGGTGAAGTGGGAGGTGCTCAAATCTGGAAAATTTCCAGATTGCACGAGCTTAGGTCAGCTTGTGCAGGGGGAATAGTGGCCTAAAACCACCAAAATTTCCTCTCCACAGTAGCTGCAAGGGTCCTGTAGATTAATCCAGGTCGTGGGGCATCATTTGGATGGCAGAAAAACCATCAAACCACCCTTGAAAACAGGTGGATGGAGGCGGTTTTGTGGTGGCAGAAAATCAGTTCGGTTTTGGGCATTTTTGGGCAGCAAAAATGAGTCAAAATCCTTCATGATGGTCATGGTAATTATTTTTGATTGGGTTGAGAAGGAGGTGGCATGGGGTGGTGGTGCAAACTATGGCAGAAAGCTGGTTCAAATTTGACTCAATCGGTTAGAAGACAAACTAAACCAAGGTACACCCGGTTTGGTTCAAGGAATTGGTTTGTGCAAGTAATTTTGTCCAAGGCTCAAACTGAATTTGGGAGGGTCTCATGAGGTGTTTAAGGACCATATTAACCTTGAGGACAAACCACAAAAATGTTGGGCCAAGGGCAAAACAGTTCAAGCTTTACAAAAGGCAATGCACAAAACCGATTGAAGGATGATTTGGACTTATTATGCCATTTTTCAAAATGACATGTGGGATGGTTTAGCTAGGTCATTAATAGGGTATTAATCAAGTTTTAAGAGAGTATTAATTCAAGAAAATTTGAATTAAAAAGTTTAAGAAAAGATTAAGCATGATTAAGCTTCAAAGTATGGCTTAAAGTGCACTAACCTCAAGCATGATGGTTAATGGCCTTAACCAATTTTCAAAACTTAATTTAGATACTTTGAGTGTGATTTGGGCTTAAGGAAACCAATGGTATGGTGTATTGGGCGTTTGGTCTTGAATGGTGAAATGAGCCTAAACATGGTTTTGGTTCATGTGGGCTTAAAAGGGTCAAATGTATGGGCTCATTGTTTAAGGGCTCTTGGGTTTTGAATGAGAGGGCCTCATTTTACAGATTTGTAGGGTTAAAAAGAAACCTCAAGATCCACTAAATTGGGCTTGAAAAGATTTTACTTGGCCTAATTGAGCCATGGGTCCATTCTATACCAAGTTTGGCTCAAAGGCCTTATGCCTTCCTTATAGTTGGGCCATAACTAGTCTTGAATTCCTTAAAACTTGATTCAAAGTTTTTTTGGGCTTGGACCATGAATGCTCTAAAGTCCTAAAAGCCTCACCAAAATTACTAATAGGCTTGCCTCGCTAATCCTTAGCTCATTAACACTAAGTACCATGATTAATGCTAATCCCACCATCAACCTTAATGTAAGTAATTAACCCATAATTAAGAGCCTAATACCTCCATTCTTAGTAAGTTAGGCCCAATAGCCTTATGTCATTTTCATTGAACCTATTTTCTAGAGTCCTCCAAGAAAGGTATAAAACTTTATATCTCCCAAGTTGGGCCTATGATCTTTTTAACATCTTGACTTTCACCCATCGCATCCTTAGTGTATTAGAGGTCTAAAGTCTTATGTCCATCAAGTTAGGCCTAGTGTCCATCAAGTCGGGCCTAATGCCTTAGTGTCTCTCTAAGCCTTTATACCTAAAAAGCATGGGCCCTTAATAAACCAATCTCTTGGGCCTTCCTAAGTCCATCAAGAATTTTACCCAAATTGCTTAGTCCATTGTTGTGGCAACCATCCAATGTGCCATGTGCCATTCTCTTATGGGCCTCTTGGCTTCTTATCCTCAAAATTAATAAATCACTAAAAATTCTCCAATTAACCTTCAAGAATTTCATTTTCCTCAAAAATCAATATTGTACTAGAATATCCTAATAATTCTTCTAAACCCAAAGTATACTTCTTTTTTTGTTGCCAAATCAAATATCCAAAATGTTCTTATTCTCAAATAGCTCAACTTCTAATTAACTAGGATTAAGGCTACTAAGGTCAAGGCCTAAGGGCCTTTTTAAGCGGGGTGTTACAGGGTATTACTTGGGCTTGAGGGAAACCAATGGTATGGTGTATGTGGGTTTCAAATAGAAGTGTGAAAATACAAGACAAGGTTTTGGGCCTTGTTGGGCTTAAAAAGGTCATGAGTGGGAGTTGCATGGTTTATGGGCTTTGGGTGTGGGTTGATTGGAGGCCTTGGTTCTAGATTTTAAGAGGTCATGAGAGGTTTCAAAATCCATAAAGATGGGGCTTGAAAGACTTGCCTTATCATAAATAGTTCATGGGTGAAAGCTAACACCAAGTTAAGCCCAAAAGGCCTTATGTCTTCCTCACACTTGAGCCAGATCTTTTTAAGGCTATCCCACAAAGACTTAGGCCTGGTTTGTTTTCAGAAAACTCTCATCTCATCTCATCTCATCTCAATTTCATCATTACACTTTTCCCAATTCCAATACAAAATAAAATAAACAATTCAATTTTTTCAAATTCATCTTCTCTCACCTAATCATTACAACTTTTTTAAATTTTAATACAAAATAAAATAAACAATTCATCTCATCTCAAAAGTTTTCATCTCATCTCATCTCATCTCCGAAAACAAACGAGGCCTTAAACTCTTATAAGGCTTGGTTCAAGGCTTCTAAGTCTTAGGTCATAACATTCTAAGGGTTTAAGGGTCTTAAGTGTAGCACTAATGGGCTTGCTTCCTAAACCACCCATACTTAACCCTTAAGCTTAACCACTAATGATGCTAAGTGCCATAATTTAATGGGTAAATCTAGCTAACTCCCTTAAGGGAAATAATAATAATAATCTTATGCTAAAACAATATAAAACCCAAAAATATAATATAGTATTATAACCTCATTCTAAGGGAGATTAAGGGTTAATCCTAATAGATAATTGGGTGGGGTGTTACAGCTTCTATTCCCCGTTCTGAAACCATGAAGCCGAGAAACTTCCCGGAGCCCACTCCAAAGGTACACTTCTCAAGGTTGAGCTTCATCTACTACTACTGCAATACTGCAAAGGCTTCATGTAGGTCGGTGAGGTGTTGTTTAGGAGCCCCGCTTTCGACTAGAAAATTGTCCACGTAGACCTCCTTATTCCTTCCTATATGATTCTTGAACATGTGGTTGACCAACTGCTGATAGGCAATCCTTGCATTTTTTAACCTGAACGGCAAGGCTGAGGAGTAGTAGAATCCCTTATTAGTGATGAACGAAGTCTTCTCCTCATAATAGGGGTTCATGCAGACTTGGTTGACCCAGAGTAGGCTTCTATAAAGCTCAGCATGCAATGGCCTACCATGGAGGCAACAATCAGATCAATGCGGGGGTAGCGAGAATCTATCTTTCGGGCAGGTTTTACTCAAGTCGGTGAAGTTGACACACATTCTCCATTTGCCACTCTTCTTTTTACCAGCACCACGTTAGACAACCAGTCAGGGTAATGTGCTTCCCATATGAAGCCTGTTGTGAGCAATCGATCAACTTCTACAGTGATGGCGGCATTCTTCTCGACACTGAGGTTTCAGCATTTCTGTTTAATCCCCTTGCCTTCTGGGTCCACACCTAGGTGGTGTTGCATAATCTTCAGGTCAATCCCAGGCATATCCCCATGATTCCAAGCAAAGACATCTTGTTGTTTTGTGAGGAGCTGTTGCATGGTGTGTCTTATTTCAGGCGCCATTCCACTGCCAATCCTAAATGTAGCTTCCAGATGCTTGGGTCTAGGGGGATTAACTCCAAAGGTTCATTTGGTTCCACCTTCGTGAGGGTTTATTAATCTCAAATTTCTCTGTCCGTCGTGGCGTGTTTGGGCGGGGGTGGGAGGATGTGGTAGCTGTTCGGACGGTGGACTACATACACCCCGCCATCCCTTGGCGTCAATTCCTGCACATAACACTCTCGTGTCAGAGCTTGCTCTCATCAAATTTCCTACTCCCTAGGGAGTCAGGAATTTCATTTTAAAGTGATAGATCGACGTTATCGCCCTCAGGCTGTTGAGGGTAGATCTACCCAGGTATGGCATTGTACGATGAGGGGGCTTTGACCACTAAGAAGTCAACCATGGTCGAGGTCGTATAAGGGATTCTACCTGCTAAGACCAATAGGGTGATGGTGCCTACTAGCTGGACCATGTCCCTCTAGAAGTCCTTCAGTGGCATAGGCGCTAGCTGAAGTCGGGCGGTATCAATCCCCATCCGGGTGAAGGCTTCCCAAAAGAGGATATTGGCGGAGCTACCATTGTCGATGAGGATCCTTCTAGTGGTGTAATTGGTGACTAGCATAGTCAGCACCAAGGTGTCATCGTGAGGATAGAGGACCCCCTCCTCATCATTCTCTCCAAAGGAGATGACGAGGGTCGACTCTCCTTTCTTATGTTTGGCAAGACGGTACTCAGCTAAATACACCTTTCGATATTGTGCTTCCCTGTCATGCACCTTCCGGCCGGATGAAGGTGCACCCCCGCTGGCGAACCCTCCAGAAATGGTTCTGATTTTGCCCAACAGGGGACCTTCTTAAGGTGGTGTGTGGGGATGACCGTGCGGTGGTCTCCTCTCGACTACCCTTTGTCTTGGGCTTCCTTCCCTTCTTTGCTTGTTGGCCCTTTCTGCATTCATTTCCCTTGATCTCCTCCTCCACTCCCACTCTAGTCTTTGGCTGGGAGGATACTATGGTCTTGGTCGTTCAATTTTCTCTCTTTTCTCTTTCAAGGAAAAGCAATATTTTGTGTAATGAGTGTTGGATTGGTGGTTAGTGCAATATCAACAACTATTGCCCCTATAGCCTACTCCTTGGGTAGCTGGTCAATCTTCTTTCTGAATAGTGAGCGATGTCCAGTCAAATCAAAATCCTAGGCCTCTCATGGGGGCTTCTTCCGTCCTGTTGTCACATGGTCCTTTCTCTGGCTTCTCTTGAGTTTTGTTCTTGGTTGATGCCTTCCCTTTCCTGTCTGTCTACTCCAATTCTTTCTTCTTTGGTTCAGTCAAGGCTAAGAGTGGGTTATTGGCATTGATGAAGTTGTCAACTTGATCCATAAACTCTCGGAGTGTGGTGGGAGCCCTTATTACCAATTCCGCCATGAACTGGGACTGAGGCCACCTCCCAAAATTTCTCCCAAAGTTATTTTCTCATCTTGGTCATCTGTCGTCGTGTGCTCCTTGTTGAACCTAGATAAATATGCTTTTAAACCTTCGTCTTCCCCTTGCTTGATGGTCAGGAGGTACACCGCGGGGCATCTCTTCTTCTGATTGCCATAAACTATGTGAGGAATAGACAGGCCAACTCCCCAAACCTATCTATGGATCTCGGCACTAGGGACCCGAACCATACTCTTGTCGGTCCCTTCAAGGTCAGCAGAAAAGCTCTACAAGCTTCCTATCCTGGGAAACCATGCAGAGTCCTGTGGGTTTTGAAAGTCTCTAGGTGTTCAAAGGGGTCTCTGGTCCCATTGTACATATTCATGAGGGGAACACGAAACTTAGGTGGCAGTGGCATGACCATCACTTCCACGCTGTAGGGTATGCTCGTGCTAGTAAATAGTTGGTCTACTGATGACGATATGCCAATCTTTTTTGCCATCTCTTCGTATTTTCCTTTGAGATTACATAGCCATTCTGAATGTTTCTTCTTTCTTCCTCCGTGTCACCTTCCCTTCCTATGTTTCTAGATTCTGCATGCTCACTATTTCTTGGCTCTGCATCATTTTCTGGTCCGTTGGTGCCTATTCTAAGTGCTTGTTTTCCTTCCAAAGAGTCTGTACCTCAGTAGTTAGTCTTCCCACCATATGCTCCATTGTTGAGAGCCTTGCTTCCATGCCTGCTAATGGTGCTTCTTCTTGCCCCCGAGTTGTCTGAGAATGGGTTGTTGCAGGCATAAGAAGGACATGTGAAGTCTATAGAGATCCCACAGACGACGCCATTGTTAATGTCGTGTTTCGTACCCCTTTGGGATGAGTTTCAGCAACTCGGGTCTTGGGTCCTTATACCTGCACACAAAAGAAAACAAAGAGAGAATGAGGCTTTGGTGGAGGTTGGGGACTCTCCAATGCCTAAGTTAGTATATCTCCTTTGTAGTTCGTGCTTGAGTGCTAGAGATCAGAGAGACTTTTTCATACCCAGGGGTCGGCTTTTGTATGAGGTTTTTGGGGGAACATCCTGTACTTTGCCTCATAGGGCTTCTATCACGTTGATTGTTGTTTAGTAGAAGCCTTTAATGCGGTGTGGCTCTTGGGGTGACACCATAAATGTTGCGTAGAGTTCGAGGAAGGGTGCCATTTATGAGGCATGGCCTCTCGAGTGGGCTATAGCCAGTGAGCGACTGATGCTGAGCCTCACCATACCTTACGTTAGGAGATTGAGGGTTCTCTGCATCTCTTGACCACTCGTCTCTACAAGTTCTTGAGTGTTAGGTGTCATTGGGGGGAGTGTCATGGCGGCAAGTCCCATCCATCCTTGTCACTGGTCTTTCCCACATGAGAGTTGCTTCGCGGATCAACTTTAACTTATGGGCTAGGTACTTCCAATCAGACGTTTTAACCCCTTTTAAAGAAGATTCATTAGGCCGGGTTAGACCATTTGTGGTCCTTCACGGGCCTACCTCATAGGCTTTAAAGGAGGGAAGATCCCCTTACACTTGTGTTCATGAATCCAATTTTGGTTTCTCAACTTCCCAACAAGTACCCTCACAATAGTCTAACCTTTAATAGGCCCAAACTCTCATAAATCCACATACCCCATTAAACCTATAACAAAAAAGTCTAAGCCCACAACCCATTTACATCAAATCTATATCACACTTGGTGGTGTTTATGGCCTATAGAGGTGGAGGAATGGCGGAGAGTTCAAGGGAGAGGATCTCACATGGCTGGACTAAAACGAAGGGTTCATTTGGTGTCTTGTGGTGTAGCTTGGATTAGAGGCAGCATCAATTTTGGCTTGGAACATGGAGGGGCAACCCTGGCGATGGTTGGCATTACCATGGGCTATGATGGTACACCCTACATATCTGCTCTTGGCTTGAATGCACATTGTCCATGCGTTGGGAAGGGCTGCTGGCCTCTTCTTCTTGGTCTTGCTCGATGGTGGGCTGTACAAGGCAGTGCTAGGTGACGCTATGGAAGAGAATGAACAATTCAAGTTAAGATTATGGTGGCTAGATCAACTAATTGTTGTCAAAGCTGTTTATCGTGCGAGGTAGTGTGTGTAAAATGCAGTAGTAAGAGGGTCTCATTTGGTGCCGATGGGGGCGCTTGGGGCTTGGCGTGGTGCTGGAGGGGACGACAACAAGGTGTGGCTTAGTAGGAAGGTGAGTCAGCGAATACCCTAGCAATAGTTAGTGGGGCTTAGCATCGGCTGAGTCAGAGTCGCAATCTAGAAAATCCAACTTCGACTTTGACTTACCTAGAATTTGGAGTCAGTGTGAAGTCAGATTGGGATCCTGCAATGATCTAGTTTACAATCTGAATCCATCATAAAAACAACGAGAAAATCACCCAAAAGCATGCTCAAAAGGAGAGGCAATATCCGAATAATTCAATCATATGACTAAAATATAAATCTAATTTGTGGAAAAAAAAATTCCACACCATCCATGCATCCACCAAAGGGCAAGGCTAAGACAATGAAATGAAGGATAGGTTCAAGAGGTGATAGATGATAGCAAGGAACAACTGTAAGGAGGATCCAATGGTGAGGGGTAGCAGCAATGGCGGCAAATGAGTGAAGGAGTGTGAGGGTTTCAAAAGACAGCACGTCAAGATTGAAGACTAGAGAGAGAAAGAGTGAAATTAAATGAAGGAATGAGATTGTGAGGGTTTTGGGCGACTGAGGGGGTTAGGTGTGAAGGCCGCACCAAATTGAGAGAAAGAATCCCCTTCCCCAGTCAAAATACTAGCGACAAGGAGGTAGTTGGGCAAGCGAAGTGCAACTCGTTAAGGAGTAAGACAAGCAAGACGATGTAGAAAGCCTGGCAGGTTTTCATGTATGATTATGATAAGGCACGATATTTAAGATATGTAATGCCTATGTTATGATAGTGAAGACGGTACCATGAGTTTAATGGGCATATTGCATTGCCAAGATGTAGACGTTCGTAGTTCACCCAATGTTGTCTTTCTTATGTATGATTTCCCAGCTCGTGAACATGGTTGGAATAAAAATCTTCACGATTCATTGACCCTAACTCATAGGGGTCCATAGTGGGTACCTGAAATGATGTGTTACTTATTGAGCGTTTGACTGATTTTTGTATGATTTTATCTTTTAACCATCCCAAGTGAAGATCTTTATGAGGATGGAACTGTAGGACAAGACTTGGTCTAGGGAGGCTAGGTAGAGAGGCTTAGACAATTATGACCTACTCAGTTTCATGATTTTTCAGTTTAATAATTTATTTTGTTAAGTGTATGAGACTTGATTGATTTTAATAGGTGCTGCAGACTCTTTTATATTTTAATAAAGAATGACTTTGTTTATTTTATGAGATCTTTTGTACCTGGTGCTTCCTCATTAGAAAATAAAAAATTTTAAAAGCAATGTTAGTAGCATATTAGTCCCCCTTGATTTTCTAAAAATGACGTTGTTCTTGACCCTATGGAGGAGACTTGATGTTATAGTTTCCAAATAAAAAACCAGTCACGTTATTTTGGTGTTTTGCCAAAGTCTCGTATACAAAGTTTCTCATGGGTCATTAAAGCCTTAGGACTTGCACCTCATCGCACACATAATTATCATTCTCTCATTTATAATGCAGAAGTCAACACATCTTCATGATAGTGTTTTCATATAAACAATAATGTAAAACGTGTGGACATATTTCTAGTCATGAACACATAGCTCGCAAAACGTAAGGCATTTATTCACATGTGAAAAAGCATGCTTGACTAGAACCTTACCCTATGTATCTATAGGTATTTTACTCACTGTTATGAATACCGTACCGGACCGGCCGGTACGGCCGGTATTTTCTGTACCGGCCACCGGACCGGTACAGGTACACCATATGTTCCGTACCGGTACGGCCAGTATTTCGACCTTTGTTTTTTCATATTTTCAAACTACAAGTTCATTTTTTGACCCCTAATTCAGATTAGACTATTTATAATTTATATATCTATTTATTTATATATAATTTATTTATATAGACTATTATTTTGAAATATAATTTATATATATAATTTATTCATATACCGAAATGTTATCCCGAAACGGTACACGAATCGGTACCGATACCGAAATATTTCGTTCCAGTAGCTCGACTGGTACGGCATCCGGTACGGTATTCAAAACATTAATTTTACTCCTCAAAGTGGGTCCACCATGGACAAGGTTCGTGCTCAATTCGGACCAGAGTCCGTGCTCGCTAGCCTGTTTGGTCCATACTAGTTCGGACTAGTCAAAATGGTCCTTTACTGGAACTGTCTAGATGGACGGCTTCTTGCATTCAAGCGAATCAAGCCTTTGTCCAATATCTATTATACAATAAAAGAGGCTATAGCCTCATGAATAGTGATTTATGTTTGAGTTGACATTATCCAATTTGTACAATTACGTTTTTGTCCTCATTTACATAATTACGTTTTTGTCCTCAAATTCATCATTAAAAATACAATTAAATTTTTTGTTATTCTGATATTATTGAAGCTTTTTGTTTATTGAACTTTTGTGGAACAAATTAACAACTTAGGATTTTTTTCATATTTCTTCTTAGATTTAAAAATAATATGCATATAATATTATTTGAAAAAAATAACAATTATCTTCATATTATTTTTCGTAGTAATTCATAAAAATAAATCATAGTCATTATTGGACTAATAATATTTTTATTTTATAAAATGTAATTATTATTTTTAGGTTCCAATTTATGCATCAGTTTGTAATTGGTCTTTAATTTTTTGCGACGCCCCCAGCCCCCACTTGGGATTTAGCAGTGACTAAATGTGTCGGGACATATAACATAAAGCTACATATCCCTTGTACATGACACAGTTAAAATGCAATGCACCTAACATTCCAGCAATATGCAATAAAAATTGAAAAAATTCTTTTCTATCTACTTCAGCATGATCGCAAAATAAATAAGACACATGGTATCAATGAGTGCAAATATCCCAAAAGCTTTTATATAAGCATAAACACTTAAAAAAGAGTCATGTTTTCCAAAAGACTTCCAAAACACATAGAGTATCATAAGTTTTCCCAAAACAAGGGACCCTTCAAAAATATTGTCTAAACAACAAAAGATTTCTGTCTTAAGTCTTCATGGCTTTTCAGGCTTCGTCCTCTTTTCTCAGAACCGGTCCTTGCCACGTTCTTGAGTCACTTTAACTCATCAATGAGTTTGCGCACTTGGGTAATAGTCTGGTTTGTGGTCTACAACTACTCTTGGATGGAGGGCCCAGAAGAGCTCACTTCCATCTTGGGCACTATCCTATACAGATGGAGTGTTGTCCTCTTCCACTTCGTCATCGAGGTTTCCTACACATGTTACAACTTCTACCATTTCGGAAGGGGAATGGTAGTGAAAACTACCATAATTAGATTTCAAAAAATCTCAACAAGTAAACAGTCAACATACCACAGATATCCCAAGCATATAAAAGTAAACCACAAATGAATGCATGGACATGTACTTTGACGTAAAACCTTGACATATGCAACATAGACTTTCACATAAAACAACATTTTCATCTTTTAAACTCTTAACACATGTTCATATCATTAGGGTTCTTGTTCATATCATAACATATCATGTTATTTTCTTATTATAACATATCATGACATTTCTTATCATTTAATAACATGTCATATTGAGATCACATCTCATCATTTCATATCATCTCATAACATAGCATATCATGGTATAACATAGCATGTCATATCATATCATGGCATATCATAACATATCATATCATATCATAGAGCTCAAATGCCTTGTTCTTATCATATAATTCACATGATTGGATATTTCATGATTCCCTTATGCACCGTGTGTTTCCCGCTAGTTACCACATCAACCATCGATCCACTTGATCAAGATGATTACATCATATCATAAACATATTCTTTTACGACATTTCGCTTATTTTGCCTTCACCGTATTGCATCCACTAGTTTTAGATGCAACCTTGCTCCTGTATCTTTCCATAGGAACCATTCAAAGCCCATTGATGGTACTTCTTCAACCTAAGGGTCTCCATTTGACTTTAAGCACTTCAGAGGGGACAGGGAGTTCCACTAAGGCATTTTCTCGTCCTAGCATTTGGAGTCATGATAAAACATACTTTGACTCTTCTTTTGAAAACATAAACCCAAATACATATGACATGGACATATGATGAAACACTTATAATACTCATGCAACATGTAAAAGTCAAACCATATAGTCCAAATAACAACATGCATCTTGCAACATGGCTTAAAAATATTAGAACATACAATTAATGACAAATACATGTAAATATATTCAATCTACACTTGGTAACAACAAAACAGATTCTCAAAATCCTAATATGGTCTTGGTCAATTCATCCAAACCTTCCAAAACATGGATTTTCATCATCACAACTCATAAACTCATGCTTCCACACAATCTTATGTCAAAACTAACATGCTTAGCACATATACAATGTAAAACCGAAACCTTTATATGGCATACTCGAAATCTTCTTCAACCAAAGCATCAAAAAACATGGCATTTCATTACTTTAACCAAAACCGAATATATATATATATATATATATATAAAGATGATAAGATTTAAGCAACAAAATACAAACAAGAATTTAAACAATATATAAACCGAGTATATTGACTCACTCAAAAATGAATAGCACAAAGACTGTCCCAAGTGCAGGAGGATGTCGCGTAATAATTAAGAATAAATTCCTAAATCGTCTCCTCAGAAAAAGTTACTTCAAATCAAACTCGTTTAAAAATGGTAAAAATATTCACAAAGAGAAAATAAGAGTGGTGGTATGTGCAATGAATGGAAGAGTGCAACTAGAATGAAAAGGGCACTAGTCATAGACTATATTCATATTTTTAGATTTTTTTTTAGTGTTGAAATGAAATGTAAGAGACTAACAAATTGAAATTAACAATCAAGAAATCAACTAAGCTAAACAATCTCAATTAATCAAAAAATTAATTAATAAAACTGAAATTAATTAAGTCCTAATTAACCTAATATGCAATGGAACTAAAATATTAACAAAACTAAATTAAGAACTAAGCTAGATTAGAAAATAATTAATACAATATGAGCTAAAAACTGAAAAGCCTCAAAATCAAAATTCTAGGGTTCATCCTTGTATTTAAATCATAAATTCTCAAAATCAATCCATAACAATTGTAATGCCTATTTAATAGAAGTTTAAAGAAGCAAGAAAAATATCTAACATCAAGGAAAATAAACAAAAAATAAAATGCCCAAAGGTCTAAGTCGAATATCTCAAAAATACATCATAAACTTTAAACTAAAATTAAATAAATGGTAGAGAGTGGAAAAAACAAGCCAAATAAATGGAGATAGAGGTGGTAGGCAATGGAGGATGGCTGGGCAGCAGCAGTTGGACCCTTCAAGGTTCTTCAACGGCGTTGTGGTGTGCTCTATTCATGTTATTTTCAAAACATAAAAATTAAAAAAAAAAACCCAATCAATAATAACAATTCCCCTCGGTTCCATCCTTGTCTCATGGAAAAAAGGAATTCTTGCTTTTTCAAAATGCCCCCAGCATCTCGCGTCAGTCCATTGCGTGTGTGCATGGTTTTTTTTTCTCATGTGTTGCCCAGCTGCATTTTGAGAAAGAGCCTGCTTTGCACAAAATTAAAATGCCAAACTGATGTCGTTTCACTCCAAAACGCCCCATGCTAAAACTCAACTTTTCATCAACCAAAAAGTAGGTTGGGTCCTGTGTGCTGTGTGGCTTTAGAGAATTAAGAAAACAAAACACAAAAAAAAAAAAATCAGTGCCTTTTTCACTTGCCTTTTGGTGTCTCTTTAACTGTTTTCATGCTTTTGCATTTCTTGGCTTAGAAAAAAATAAATAAATAAATAAAAGGAAAATATAAATCAACAAAAATAAAATAAAAAGAAAGAATAGAAAATAAAAAATGTGTTGCACATGTGAAGAAATATTGTCCAATTAAACCACAAGTTATAAAATTAAGCATTAACTATGCTATAAATCAATTTAAATCACAACTTAGATTTATGCATCATAACTATTTTTTCATCTAAAACTAATAGTAATGTAATGAAATAATTTAAATATATGGGTTCTAGATGTATAAAATATACAATAACTCAGCTCAATCATATATACATGCAATAAAATGGCAAGTTCAAGCAATAAAATACAAGAAAGAGTTTGCACAATAAATACAAGTGTTATCAAGAGCAAGTTGAAAATTTACTGACAAAAGTTCAAATAAATACACTAGCAAGAATCTCAAAAGTATAGTATGGCGTATTAAAAGACATCAAACAAAATCCTAATATCGAAATATGAGTGGGTGTAAGTGTCTAAGGTTTTAAAAATCATTTTCTCATGCCAAAAATCCTAGAGCCGAAATCTTTGGAGGTTCAAACCCTAGTTTTCCTTTTAAGCCAAAACCAAACCTTGCACTACCCTAGATCACATGTTCATGTGTTCAAAACATTAAGAACATTTAGGGTTCCATCTTCCTTGAAGAGAAAACCCTAGTCTCTAGAGTAAAAATGTATGTTTATGTGAAAAAAAATCCTTAAACCGAAAATGAAGAGATGAGTTCTTTACTTGGCTGGTCGTGTTAATCAAGAAAAGGTGAAGTGATTCTTACCTTCGGGTGTTATGCTCCTACTTGAAATATGGAAGAAGAAATCTTGATAATATTTGAAAATGGTGGTAAGAATGATTGTGTTTGGCTAGTGAAAAAGTGTGAGAAAGTGAAGACTTGAGAGAAAAAAGGTTGTGGCCGAAACTTCCAAGGAAAAACAAGAAACTTTTTGAGCAAAAGAGCCTTCCCATTTTCAGTTGCACCTATATATAGTGCCTTCCTTTTGCTTTTCACCAACCAATGCATGAAGGACACTTGGCAAAGCTTTCTTCCCCTTTCCCCTCAAGATGGGAGGATTGCATGGGGAAGACCAAAAGTTGCTTGGTGTTGTGTGCCCAGCTTCCCCCTCTCATCTAAATCGCTCTTTTGCTCCATTTCCCACCATGTCCTTCTACTCACTTCTAGGTTCAATGCACTAGATGTCAAAAGGTAATTTTCTCAAAACCCTAACATTCTAAGACACTCTTCTAGTGTGCATGGTTGACATGTGAGGTAAGGGTGTGTGTGTTCTTGGATGTCGAAATAGCCATGTCACTTGAGGTGATGATGTGAACCCGCATAAGTGGAATCCTTTGAACCCATAATCAATTTGAAAACTCACTCAAGAAAACCAAAATCAAGTCAATGGATGAAAAATCTAGACCCGTTGAGAACTCGTTTCAAGAATCTTGATTATATTAAAATCTAGACTTATTGAAAAACCTGTCTCAATAATCCAAATTACAAGGAGGAACGCCACAAAAGTTGTGATTTACCTTTGATAAGTTCAAAAGCTCAATCAAGAATAAGAGGAGATAAACTCAACTCACAATGAATAAATTCATCAAATTTCATAAATTTCTTAAAATGAGGCTACAAAGAGTATTTAAACCAAAATCTAATTAAAATCCTAACTAAAATAAAGCCCTTTCTTCCAAAAATACCCCTGGATGAATAGTGTCACGACTATAGTACCGCATCTATAGTAACTCGAATACTTCTTTAAACTCTAGTTCCTAAAAAGTAACTTTCCAAATAAGCCTTTGGCCAAAATACAAGGCTTTCCCAAAAATCTTAGTTCATAAGAAATAAGACATATGTGGGCCAAGTATCCTCAAGTCCAATTATTTTAGACTAATTCCTATAACTAATCAAGTAAGCCCTTTTAATGAAATAAACAAGTCCAAGGTCTTCAATCACATAAACATAATAATAGACCCTAATTTATGTTGTACTCTTCCATAGCTTTTATCAAGTGGATCAAAATTAGTTGTTCTTCTTTAAAGCCCATCTTGTGTGTTGGGCTCTTGCTAGTTTCATTCCAAGTGGATTATACCAATCCTTGCATTACTTCATTGATCTTCTTAGCTCTTGATCTTGTAATTGGCCCATCTGGAACTTGCAAAGAATCTTTAAGACACGGTCCATGTTGGATTCCATCATTCCCCCTCTCCTCAAAAGGATTTGACCTCAAAAGGATTTGACCTCAAATCCCCACCTGCATCAAAGGGGAAAAGGTTAGTAACATTGAAAATAGCAGAAACATTATACTTACCTGGAAGATCCACTTGATATGCATTATCATTAATTTGTTCAAGAATTTGGAAAAATTCATCCAAGCTACTCCTATCATCAACTGGTAAAGACATTAAATCTAAAGGAGTAAATGGATTAAGTCTATAAATAATTTCAAAATGTGAAAATTTATTAGTAGCATAAACACTCCAATTATATGTGAACTCAATGAATGGTAAACAATACTCCCACAAATGTTCATGAAACATATCTAAATTCTTCCTTGCATCAAAATTACCACTCCAATTATATGCAAACTCAATTCATGGCAAGAAATACTCCCACAAACGTTCATGCAACACGTTAATGAATGACAAATGATACTCCCACAAATGTTCATGCAACATGTCAATAAATGGTAAATGATACTCCCGCATACGTTCATACAACACATCTAAAGTCTTCCTTGCACCAAAATGACTACTCCAATTATATGCAAACTCAATGAATGGCAAGCAATACTCCCACCCATGGTCATGCAACACGTTTAAAATCTATTTTACACCATAATAACCCAACAAACCACATACATGCATTAGCATCTCACGCATAAGACTAGTAAGGTCACAAAGTTTATTCTCTCTAAACAAATACCAATCTAGTCTATACCACTTATCAAACGATGCCTTCTCACACACTCCATACACACTAGGAAAGTCATCATCATTAGCATGAAATTCTTTATCATATTCAAATTTCAATAACTTTGCTTTTAAAATGAAGACAAGGACATAACTTCTTGCTAAAGCATCAACTAGAAAATTTTCCTTACCTTGTGTGTATTTGATAACATGAGGAAAGGTATCAATGAATTCCTCCCACTTGGCATGCATTCTATTCAACTTACTTTGTCCCTTCAAGTACTTCAAGGACTCATGTTAGTCAAAAAAAGATCGAGTAGGAATTATCGCACCTGGCACAAAATTAATGTAATGCTCTATCTCTCTAATAGGTGGCAATCCACTAAACACACTACTAGAAATTATGACCTCATATCCCTACAAGAAAAAGACAACAACACTAGGCAAAGATACGTCAAGTTCATTAGTATTAAGACTCACCTTAGCATAAAAACTCACTATTCTCTTTGTTTTTCTCTCACTTTCTTCGCTCTCTCTTTTCTTTCCACTCTCTTTTTCTTTTTCGCTCTCTTTTTCCCTTTCACTTTCTTTTTTTCTGTCACTTTCTTTTTCTTCATCTTTTTTTGAACTCTCAACCTCACAATTGTTTTTTAACTCATTCTTTCTTTTCTTGAGATCTTAGTCTCACCCTCATCTTTTTTCTCTCTCATTTTTTTCTCTCTCTTTTTTAGACTCACGATTTCTTTTTTTCTCAATCTCACCTTCACTCTTACTTTTTAGCTCAATCTCACTCTCACTCTTACTTTTTAGCTCAATCTCTTTTTCACTTTTTCTTTTTTGATCACTCTCACTTTCACTCTTTTTTTTTATCACTCTCATTTTCACTCTTTCTTTTGTGAGCAACATCACTTTTCTCTTTCAGTTGGTCCCCATGGACCCGTGTTGGAGTTAAAGGAGCAAGTTTGATTATTTTTCCATCATTTTCAAAACTGTACATGCTCCTTAACTCATCATGGATCACCTTTCTATCATATTGCCATGGCTTCCCCAACAAAATATGGCTAGCATGCATAGGCACTACATCACAAAGCACCACATCCTAGTATTTTTCAATTGAAAAAGAAACTAGCACTTGCTTATTTACCCTAACCTCCCCACAATCACTCAACCACTGCAACTTGTATGGTCTAGGGTGTTTCAAGGTAGGTAAATTCAATTTGTCAACTAAAGTAGTGCTAGCCAAATTAATACAACTCTTCCCATCGATGATTATACTACATACCTTATTGTTGATATGGCATCTAGTATGAAAAATATTCTCGCTCTGCTACTCTGTATCATGCATCTTAATTTGTTTATTGAAAGCACGCTTGGCAACAAGAGACTCACCATTCATTCTTACACTCATATTCAACCCTAAGTTCACGTTGCCTCCTATCTCTTCCACCTTGCAAATTTATAATCACAGCTTCTTGATGATCCATCCTATCTCTCACTTCACCCAACACCAAATTCAACCGCTCAAACTGTTGTTGTATGACTTGCAACACAAAGATGAGTTATCTGCCATCCCCTTTGGTGATGAATCATTCCTATGAAACATTGTAATGTGCTACACAAAAAGAATGTTAGTGAAAAACCTCACAGACTCCCTTACGTGTTTACACTCGAATAATGGCACTCCACTCATATTTCACTCTTAATTGGTTTTTTCCCGATAATAGTCTCACACTCTCTTGCCTTTTATCTCAATAGTTTTCATGCTCAAGTTCTTTAATAACTAGTTGAATTAAATCAAGACAATACAACCTTGTATTATTCTAACTAGTAATATAGATCCAAGAAATAAGAACAAGAAACAATGAAGGAATAAAATGACACGAAACTCAAGAAATTTATACGAGGGAAAGAGTAATTATCAAATAAGATACCAACTAGAAAGATGTATTCAGCCCGTTTGATGATAAACCTCAATCAACAAATGTCTTTTTTTCTCTTTGTTATAACTATGTAGTAACCTTTGAGTATGCTACACTCTTTCTTCTTCTTTTTTCAAAATTTTTTTTCTCTTCTTTTCTTTTCCTTTCTCTTCTTTTCTCTAATTCAATCACAAACAGCAATATTCAATTATAATAATCAAGTAATTGAATTCAAACACACAAGAATTGACAATGAAGTAGAAGAGAATCAATGGAATAGCACTCCAAGAAATTGACAAACTTAAAAAGGCAAAAAACCCTAGAATTTTGAAATCCTAAGTAATGCAAATTTCAGTCAAACCAAAAACCCTAAGAATTTTGGTAGCCTACCATTTTATTTTTGGCAACCCTAAAACAATGAAGCCCTAGAATTAAATATGCTAGAAATAAAACATAAACTCAGACCTGATTGGAAACCTTGCTCTAATACAAAATGATGTGAACCTGTAGGAATGAAATCCCTTGAACCCCCAATCAATTTGAAAACTCACCCAAGAAAGTCAAAATCAAGTCAATGAATTGAGAATCTAGACTCGTTGAGAACTTGTTTTAAGAACCTAAATTATATTAAAATCTAGACCCGTTGAAGAACCTGTCTCAAAAACCTGATTACAATAAGGAACGCCACAAAAGTTGTGATTTACCTTTATAAGTTCAAAAGTTCAATCAAGAACAAGAGGAGATAAACTCAACTCACAATGAATAAATTCATCAAATTTCATAAACTTCTTAAAATGAGGCTACAAAGAGTATTTAAACCAAAACTTAATTAAAACCCTAGTCAAAATAAAGCTCTTTCTTCCAAAATACCCCTGGATGAATAGTGCCACGACTACAGTATCGTAGCTACAGTAACTCAGCTACAGTACTTCTTTAAACCCTAGTTCCTAAAAAGTAACTTTCCAAATAAGCCATTGGCCAAAATACAAGGCCTTTTAAATAATCTTAACTCATAAGAAATAAGATATATGTGGGCCAAGTATCCTCAAGCCCAATTATTCTAGACTAATTCCTATAACTAATAAAATAAGCCATTTTAATGAAATAAACAAGTCCAAAGCCTTCAATCACATAAACAAAACAATAGGCCCTAATTTATGTTGCACTCTTCCATAACTTGTATCAAGTGGATCAAAATTAGTTCTTATTCTTTAAAGCCCATCTTGTTTATTGGGCTCTTGCTAGTTTCATCCCAAGTAGATTACACCAATTCTTGCATTACTTCCTTGATCTTCTTAGTTTTTGATCTTGTAATTAGCCCATCTGGACCTTGCAAAGAATCTTTAAGATTAGGTCCATGTTGGTGTCCATCATTGAGGTAACTTTTTGCGTTATTCCGAAGGTTACTTTTTGAATCTCTTCTTCTCCCCCCTCCCCCCTCTCGTTGCCGCCGGTTGCATGCTCCATGTTCCTTACAAAAACTCTTCCAAAAATATGTTTTTTGTCTTCCCAAGCATGACACATCTTGGAACTCTAAAAGTCAATTTTGCCCTAAAATTGACATGTGTCCTATTTAGAGACTTGTGCCTTGCAAAAGTGGCACCTAACTCCTCCCAACCGAAACCTTAAGTCCCTTTTTGCTTCTTCTACTTTTTTATCTAAGGGTCTAATGCATGGTTGACAAGTGTCACTTTAGTCCTTTCTCAAAAAGGCCAAAAACTCCTTCCCAATGCCAAGTGGTGCCTCCTCCTTATCCAATGGATCAACTTGGGCCTTCCAAGGCCAAAATCCTTAAGGGTCGAATTCCATGGGCCTATTTCTTCTATTTCCCTCTTGTGGGCTACCTAACTTAGAACTCTAATATCCAATTCAACAAAATAGAAAATGGCCTAAAGAATTCTTCCAACGCTTAGCCACTAATCTAATAAATAAACAAATAATATCCACAAGAATTACCAAAGGAAACTTAGGGAATATCCGGGGTGTCACATTTTTCATTCACTGTTATATGCATGTACTTTTCTGAAACAATTAAAAAGAATTTTATTTTATTTATTTCAATTTAATATTTTTAAACTAATATTATTTTCATCTAAGAAAAAAATATTATAATTTTTTAAATTTCAAATTAATAGTCTGTATTTACATTTCATCATTCCAATAACAATTATATCCATGTAGTTTTCTGAAATAATTACAAATAAATTTATTTTATTTTTTCATTTATAAGAAAAATATTATTGTTATTATTATTATTATTGTTATTATTATTATTGTTGTTGTTGTTGTTATTGTTGTTATTGTTATAATTATTATTGTTATTATTGTTGTTGTTGTTATTGTTATTATTATTGTTATTGTTGTTGTTGTTATTATTGTTGTTGTTATTGTTGTTATTGTTGTTGTTGTTGTTATTATTGTTGTTGTTGTTGTTGTTGTTATTGTTGTTGTTGTTGTTATTGTTGTTATTATTATTGTTATTATTATTGTTGTTATTATTGTATAAATTAATGTATCTTTACATTTATCATACTTGTTGTTTCAATTGATATGTACCTTAAAATTTATATTTACCATATTAAAAATGCAGTAGCACTTTCAACAGAGAATACGTACCTTTCACATAGGATCCTAAACTAATTCTCCTATAAATATTTATGGGACATTGTTGTGACTGTCATACAATTCCAAGGTTTGACAAGCTTTTTGTCTAAAATTAGCCCCATTATATTTTTCCTTACATCCTATCTCATGCCTCTCATTGTTAGATATATAGAAATATCAAATTTCAGTATGGGTCTTGATATTCTTTGCAAGAATGAGAAGAAGTTGGTGTTCTTACTTGAGGACTATAACCAGAACATAGTCTTATGGCTTGTTCGGACACTTAATTAGAATAGTGTTTCTAGGGACAACCGGGAGGTAATCGGCCTTACGTGGAATTAAAAAAAAAACAAGAGAAAAACCAAAAAAGAAAAATTAAAAATTAAAAGTCAAAGGACCGATGCCAGTGATATCACTCCCTTTTCATCTTCTTCACCCTCCACTCGATCCAAACAACTTAGGTCTGCAATTTCTCAACATCCCAACTAGGACCCATGCCAAAGCAAGAACAACACCACCAATGCCACCCTCCTCTCGCCTTTCCCTCTCAATCTCCCTTGCTCTCTCCCTTTCTTTCTCAAGTGCCCTTTTTTTTTAGCACTGAAACATAAAACATTTTGATTCATGGCAGTTCAAAGAGGTTGCAATATTCCATAGTAACTGACTAAAAGGAGTCAAAATCCTTCAACCTCATTTTTTTACCCTCAAGGAGAACTTCAAAAACAGAAATCAATTATATTTTCTCTTCCTTGCTTTATTGTTTTTGAGCTTCGACTTTTTTTTTTCAACCAAAGACGATCCAGCACACTATCAGCATCTCCCTGAGCACGAACAAATCCACACAAAGCAAAGGTAGAGCAATGGCCATTGTACACGCCATTCTCATCCAAATGCCCAACGTTGATTTGAACAGAAGCATGGTCCTTTGATGTAATCAACCTGTTTGTACTCGAACATTTCAAATCTGAGTAAGAGAAGTAAGAGAACAGAAATATCGAACTATGCTCAATTCGTGGGAAGGGAATTTTAGATCTAAGTGCTTGGGAAGACGAAGAGATGACGAAGAGGCTTAATGTAGAGCTCTGTGGGTTTTTGGGTTTGTAGATTTTAGATGCAGGTGGAGAAGATGAAAGGGGTTTCGTTGGGTTCGTGGAGAAGACGAATGGGGGAGCGGCTCTAGAGAAGAAGAAGACTTATATGGCTTCATGGAAATGGGGGCTTCTTGGGTCTAACAAGATGAAGAAGAAACCATGCTTTTTGACAAGTTGAATGAAACGTGGTCGTTTCATTTTTGCCACTTACGACTTGGTTTCCTGCGGTTTCTCTAGCCAGTTATGAATAGCATTTTTCTAATTAGAATATCTCATAATTTTGTAAATAGTAGTAAAATAATGTATGAGTAGTAGTTAAATGGTTTAAGTTAAGATGTTTTATTGGATTTTAAAAAATGAAAGAAAAAGAGTTTAATAAAAATATTATAAAGTTAAAAAATATTTGAATATAATTTTTTTAATATTATTTTTGTTTTGAAATTTGAAAAGTTCTATTTTTTTGTGTGTTTTGTTTAGTAGTTTGGGAAATTTGTATTGGATTTATTTAAAAGTGTTTTGTATTTGAATGATATTTGAGAAAGAAATAATGAAAAATTCTCGAATATTTGTGAATACCTCATTAACCAAACAAGGCTTTAATCCAAACACGTGAAAGGTAAAAGAGTAGCAATTTGCATAGGATTTCTTAACTTGACCATACCTTCAAGAAAGTTCATCTTTTGTGTGTAAACATCTTCTACATAAGAGCTCTAAGGATCACTCTAGCAATAAAGTTTTGAAGAGTTGAGAGAGAGAAAACAATTGTACAAAAATGGTTGAGATTGAAGGTCTATTTAAGTTTAAAATCTAGTGTAATATTTGAACAAAGATTAACAACGTCCAGGGCAAGAATCAATGGGAGCTGTGAAAAATAGTTGGGGCTACCTACTATTGTTAGGAGGTCAAAGCACAACACATTTATGGGTATAAAAGAGTGGGTACGGCAAAAGGTCGACAACTGAAAGAATCAGTTTCTCTCCCTTCCCAATTTGGGAAAGAAATTCTATTGAAGATAGTCATCCAAACAATCTCAACCTATCATATGACTTTATTCAAGTTACCAAGAAACCTGTGCAATGAGATTTCAGCTTTGATGTCTAGATTTTAGTGGGGGCACAAACATAGTGAGGAAAAAATCCAATGAAAGAGTTGGGGAAGGATGGGGGTTTCTAAAGTTGATGGAGGGATGAGTTTCAGAGATTTAGATAGTATTAAAAAGGTAATGCTTGCAAAACAGTGTTGGAGATTATTCACTAACCCGAGTTCATTGCTTGCAAAGATCTTGAAAGAAAAATACTGTAAAAAGCATGATGTGTTACGTGTAAGGTTAGGCTATAGCCCTTCTACTTGGAGGAATTTGTGGGGCTCTTTGGATCTGCTCAAAAAGGGGTTAATGCGGAGGGTGGGGAATGAAACTAATATTAATATTTGGGGTGATAGATGGATTTTAACACCATCTACTTATAGATGCTGATGAGTGTATAAAAGTGTACTCTAAATACCCTATTATTGGACTAAAATATTAAAATGTGAATAGAAATCATAAAAATTAATTTATATTCTTAAATTTAGTTTCTATTTACTTTGAGATATTCCTAAGCATTTTTTATGTTTAATTTCAGAATTTATAAAAGAGAAGGCCAAAATCCAATCAAATGAGAGCTAGAGCCCATTAAAAGAAAGATACAAAGTCATTAACAACCTCTGAGTTTTAAAGAACGAAATGCAAGTTAAGATCAAGAATATAGGAAGTACATGACTTTCAAGGGAATAATTTCAACTAGTTATAATATTTTTCTTGGACTAAAGTCAAATGGAGCATGTAAATCCTAGTTGAAAGACTTAAAAGGCCAATTAAAAACATATCTCATAAGCCCATGGGGAAGAGCAAAATCTATAATAAACAAGAGAGATATTTTAATCTATTGCTAAGTGTTATGCGTGCTAGCCACATATAGACAAGATGGTAAATAGGTGAATTACTTTTGGGATATTGTGATAAGGATGGATTGGTGAGATACGGGTGGAATCTATTTGAATTTCAAATACGAAATGTTGACCGGTTAGTAGGTGGACTACAATACATGAACCAAGCATAATTAAATTCAAATTCAAATGGTCACAAGACTTCCAACGGGAAGGGACTCTTCAACGTATGGTGGGGACTATTTTAAAGATAAAAAAAAAAATATTTGACGGCACGTACAGAAGGAATTTATTATTCTTGGTTTTTGGTTGTTCTATTTGGGGAGTTTTTGTTGATCTTGCTCAAATGGATAGGTAAATCCTTAAGCAATGATGGGGATGAACTTGCACAATTGAGGGTATTTTCAATTTATTTTTTATTTATGTGATTGTTCTTTATTGATACAAACTCTTGTCTATCATTCTCTAATTATCAATGGTATTTTCTCATCTCTAAATAATCTTGGAATTGATTCACGTCATAGATTCAGTCATACTTTTTCTATAAAATGGTTAAGACCCATGATTATGTTTGGATTAATTTATGGTCTTTATTGATTTAGTTTCTGCTGCAATATTGTCCACTGGGTATACTATCATCGTTAGGTTTTGTCAATAAGGATGATAATTCATAGGGTTTAAAAGTGGTGAATGATTTCTTATAGAGTTATCTCTAGATTAATGTGGTATGTAGTTCTATATCTTCCAATTGGGGACTATAGAATTGAATTCCCAATTGTGTAATTCAATGAATCAAGATGAACAAAAATACATAATTTGAGCAAGGAATTCATGATGCTTTTCTGTTTATAATTTGAGTAATTCTTATTTTTATCATTATAGTTTTAGTTGTTAAATTGCATTTAAAACTAATTCTTTCTATTGATCATTAACTATTTTCCTTAGTTTTTTTTTTTTTTTTGTTTTGCTCTTCTTTAATCTGTCTCCCTGAGGAATTGACACTCCAAAACCTTGCTATAACTACCGCATTATTCTTTGAATGTAATCAAATGCGTACAAGCTCCAATTAAGATCCTCAATAGGAATTCTAAAGTGAAGGAATTTATAGATGCAGAGAAGGGTTTGTCGAAGGAAGAGTTTATTAAGGAAGTTCTGGGCAAGGAAGATGAAGATATGGTGTGCAGCACACCTCTTAGCAGATCAAGCCTCAAAGACAAACAGATTTGAGGATTTTTTAAATCAAGAACTTTTCTATGAAAAGTGCCTATCACCTATATATGAGCCTAAAGAAGAAGGTGAAAGGTGAGTCTTCTAGTACAACTTGTGATAGTGTTGTTTGGAAAGAAATTTAGAAAATTCATGTTCTAGGAGTGGTCAAGAATTTTGTTTGGAAAGTTGTTAATGACTGTCTACCCACCAAGAAAGATTTAGCCAAAAGGAAGATTATTCAAAATCCTATATGCCCCATTTGCAACAAAAGGAGTTGTGAAAAGTTGCATCTATCTTGAGAAGTATTTGGTTAAGAAGAAACAAGGTTATTTTTAAGAAAAAGTTCACTAGCCCAAGAGTGGTTATAAACATAGCATTAGAGAATCTTAAAGAATTTCAAGTAGCATAAAGGGAACATATGAGGAACCACAATGCTAAAGGAATCTTTAGAAGTGGGGCAAGTTGGAAGAGGCCAGAAGGTAATGAGGTTAAAGTCAATTGGGATGTTTTCTATGCTTCAAAAAACAAGAAAATAATTGCTAAAATTATCATTAGAGATGGGAAGGGGGAGATTCTCGCATCTTTATGTATGAGCAAGATGAATGTAAATCATCCCATTATTGCTGAGATTAATGCTTTATGGAGGGCATTGACACTCTGTATAGAGATGAATTGTTCAATAGTTCTTTTTGAAGGGGATGCTCTAGTTGTTATACAGGCTATTAATAGCAAGGAAGAGAATTGAACTTGATACGATCAACTTATACAAGATGCAAAAAAGGTTTTGAAATGCAAACCAGATTGGAGATTACAACATACATTCAGAGAATGTAATTAAGTGGCTCATAAATTGGCAAAAGTAGCTATTGTTTATAATGGGGAGCTATTGTAGATTGAGGATGGTCCATTAAAAGTTTCTAGATTTGTATTACAAGTGATAAGTGTGATTTTTATATGAGTTTTATTACTCTTTTATTCATGAAAAGTGTTAGTTTTCCTTCAATTCTATTGATTTTATTTTATTTCTATATATTTCTCTTTATTTTCATAAATTGGAAGGAATGAGAAAATTTAGTGTAAAATGATAGCATTTTGGTATAAAAGAAGAGACTACTGATCCAGACCGATGAGAGGTAATGAGATCTGAAGAGAGTCGAGAAAATTTAGGCGAGAAGACCTAATGGTGACCAGAATTGGCGACAAGGCTCCAGGCGGTTAGATTGGGCGACCAGTATAAACGACCAATTTAAAAGACAACCTAAACGATATCGTAGGCAACAACTAGCCAAGGCAAGCAGCTTTACCACTCAGTAAATTGGCGAGAGGAGTTTTTCAACTCGGTCAAGAACCTAACATCTTGGCCATTCGGCAATGAGACCAATTATACTCAGCGAACACGGCATCTACTTGGTGGGTCCCTTTCAAGTTCCACAATCAATCAGTTGACTACCAAATCTTCCTGAACTCCACAAATCAAGCCGCTTATTACTGAATCTTCCATTTTAGATAATCTCATTATTTTTAGGATAAATTTCTATTATGTTAATATTTATCTTTAGAAATTATTTTCCAGAACTTTAGGCTAGATTGTAACCGCATTTATCTTAATTTCGAATTTAAATTTGACATCTATTTAATCCCAACTTGTGGGATGAATAGAGAGGAGAGTCTGAGTTTTAGAGTTCAATATTCCGGAGTTTATTCTTTAAGTTTCTTTCAAGGAGGCGAATCTGGAAAGTGGAGGCAAGAGCCGCATGCTTCATCAATCGACTCCAACGAATAACACTAGTTCTATTCTTTTTCTTTTCAATTTTACTATGAATTAATTTTATTTTCTAAAACTTTGATGTTGTCTAGCCTTGAATATACAATTTATATTCTAAATTATTTTATTTTCAATATATCCATGATTGAGTGTTTATTCTTTGTTCTTAATGCTTACAATTTTCTAACTAATTATTGTTCGATCTATTGAATCGCAATGAGACCGAGAGGTGATTTGTGATTAGAGCTCTAGGATTAAGCACCATTAGAAAGCAAAAGTAGAAATACTTTACCGTGATTAGTATAATTTTTCAGAAAAATCTAAAGAATTTAATGAGTCTCCAATTAGTTAAATTCATATAGAAATATGGAGTTATTAATTGAAGATATTTTTAGTGTTGTTCGAGAGAAAATATTAAATAGTTAAGAAATTTTTATCATTAACTTCGAATAATTGGAATTTTATAACAAGAAAAAATAAATTTTGTGGGATTCACTATATGAAATCAAATGCTCTAGATCTATTCTTATTATCTTTAAAATCGAACTTCTAATACTTTTTTCTCCAATTTAATTTAGATAATCTATTCTTTAAGTTTCAATTTTCTAAATAATAATTAATTTAGTAAATTTTAGTACTCAATAACATAATTAATTTATGTGAGTTTGACATCTATTTCCTTTAAAATACTTTACTACTTATTTCAATTCTTTGAACTTTCAGATATTTTTAGCACAACAACAAGACAAGCTTTGTACTTGCTAAATTGAGGTAATGAAATTTATTTTTACTTTTTTTAAATAAATAAATAAACCCTACGTCCATACGGATAGGAGCTAGCATGTGGCAAAGGCCATACCGCATTACAATTAAATTGTGCACCATAGGCAATTGTATCTTTTAGAGCATTCACATTAGCCTTCCTATATTATTTGTTAAGTTTTAGTTGTAAACATATATTCTCTATTTTAACTACTCATTCTACTAAAACCTCTTATATCCCATTGTCTATTTTTTTTATTCTATTAAAATAATATTTATTTATTATTATTTTAATTCATTTCTTCTCAACTTTTTTTAAACAAGAGTTATTTATTTTCTTCATGTTTTAATTATTTATCTCTAAAAAATTATTTTTTTAAATTTCAAATTATTTATTTTTCACAAAAGAAAATGTTTTGGACATATATAATTTTCTATTAATGATAAACTCATTTGTAAATGACGATAAAAATGTAACAATAATGATAAAAATATAAATAATAGTAGAAAAATTAAGTCATAAAATAGTTTAAGAAAGGACAAAACAACTATTATCACATGTAGGGAAAAAACATTTAAAAGAAGCAAAGAAGAAAATATAAATAATAAAGTAAGTTTAGGAAAAGCTACAATAGCTCCCTAAATTAGTTTTCGCGTCGACATAGTTCTTAATAGGCCAAAGATAATGAAAATGCCTTGTGGACTGAGAAGCTCTTGACTCCCGTCAATATTGACAAATCTTATTGTGCCTATCCGCTCCCATGTTAAGGAGTGTAAATTAAAGGCTGTGACTTGGGGCGTTACAAGCCATGATTTCCTTCTTTCCTCATGCAAAATTGATTTATAAATCTCCAAGTTTTTTTTTTCTCCATTTTTCCTCTAATCCAAGCTGGGTAAAATATGTATTTAGACTTTATCGACAAGTCTGTTTTAAAAATAGAAGGAAAAATATTATTATTAATTATGATACATGACCCCTTTCTCCACCTCACTCTTTCACGATCCTCTCTATTCTCTCTGTTTCTCTCTTTTTGTACACCGTTCCTAGCTGTTTGCCGTCGTCGCGAGCCCAGTCCCACCGTAGACTACTTCCCGTCAGCCTTCACGACGCCATAAGTATTTTACTACCTCCATATGTTTGATTCGCAGTTGGTATTTAGTGTTTAATTTGTGATGAAATTGAAATTTAAGGTTCCTAAATTTTGGAGATTTTGTTGCCATGACTTCACTTTAAATCTAATTTAATGATATTAGTGATTTTGTTGTTTAAAGGATGCCTAATTTTGTTGCCCTATTGTGGAATTTCGATTTTCAAAGTTTGAAAATTTTTCTATGAGGACAAATTTATGCTAATTAGTATGCAAACCAAAGTAGATTGCTTATTTTCCTTGCACACTTTTTAATTGTGGAGAGCTTGTAGTTGTAAATTCTTTTTTGGTTAAGAAAAAAAATTATAGTTGCAGGTTCTACTGGTCCACTGGATCTTCTATCATATTTTTGGCCAGTCAAAATACTATACTTCACCAACATGTAGCTTTTGTAAAGGAAATAACAATTCCATCAATTTATATCACATTACTCTCGCCAGATTTTTACATTTACTGTTTGAAAAATAGTATAATGATTGCCAGAGCAATTGATTGAATTAAAGGTTTAGGAAGTGAGATGATATGATAATTTTGTAAATAATAGTAAAATAATTTGTGAATAATAGTTAGATAGTTTGAGTTGAGTATTTTTTTAATTTTTGAAAACGAGAGAAAAAAATTAAATAAAAAATATTATAAAGTTAAAATATTATAATAATATAATTTTATAATATTACTTTTGTTTGAGGATTTGAAAAAAATTGAAATTATATTTTTATTTTTTATTTGAAAGTTTGAAAAAATTGTAATGATTAGTTAGAAAAAATTATAATGATTAGTTAAAAATTTTATATTTAAATTATATTTAAGAATAAAATAAGATAAAAAAAAATGAGATCATATCAAAATTTTGTGTCTCACCCAAACCTGCTCATAATAAAGTAAAGGAACTTTCTTGAAAAGCTGGAGTTTTCAACAGTTGAACTTCTTTATCCTAACAGCTGTCGAAGATCTAAGAGAAGGAATGGTTGTATGACGAAAACCATAACTGTCTCACAAGTATGGCTTGATGTCTTTGGATAACAGAGAACCTAAGCTTCTACGTGACGGTAACCTCCTTGCCCTTGGCTTCAGCCAGCTTCTTTCCAGGAACTCCTCGATCAACCTACATATTCAATGTAGACCAATAAGATAAAAGAGCAAAATGAAAATTAACACGTAAAAATCAATAAAACTCACAGACTGCAAATTAATGTGATGATGCCACATCACGATCTGGGAATGAATCCTCCAATCAGAATGAAAAATTTTAGGGTCCAATTTGTATTAGCTTAGCGGACAAATTTCTGGACTTGGTGATTGCCGTATGTTAAGTGTACTAGGAAGCAGAAAAATCACTCAAAAAACTGAATTTTGCATGACATAATGACCACATTAGACAATTTAGATATTTAAGAAACTGCGATTTACAATGTAATTGGTATTACGCAACAAGTTTTGTTTTCTGAATGTCCATGTTGGATGTGTATCTGCATCACTTGTCTATTTTCTAGTCTATTAATGGCATTAATAGGTCATCAAAGGCATATTTATATCTAGGTACAGAGAAAAGTAAACTGACAGAAATGAAAAGTAAAATTGGAAATTAATGTTTGTCAGTTGTGGGCCCTACATATGAGCTCAGTTTTGGACTCTATTTAACCTGTGTAAAAACGTGTGTTTGGTGACTATAGGCGATTTTGCTCCGTATTTTCCGGAATTGCTATTCTTGGTTTTTCTTCATTTTTGCTCTCTAGGGTTGTTGCATGGTGGCGGCAATCACCCCTCTGGTGACGACTCTGATTCCGACAGTATCCTACGCCCAGGCAGTGTCGAAGGCCTTTTCGTCGTCCTCGTTCAAACTGCCTATGCGATTTCCAGTGGATGTTGATGGCCAATCGGGTTTTGTATTCTCAGAGGCAGAGATGACTAGGGCGGCGGAGGATTTCCATTATGCTCTAGTCTTGAAATTCCTACGATCTCGTCCGTCCATTGATACCATTCGGCTTGCAGTGCTTAAGACTTGGGGCTTGTTAGAGATCCCTATTATCAGTTTTATGGACACTCATCATGTTTTCATTAAGTTGCACTCTGAATGGGATTTCATCCATGCATGGGCGAAGGAAGGGAGAGTTATTGACGGGTGTAGCTTTCGTTTGTTCCGCTGGACAAAAGATTTTGATCTCAAGAGCGAACCCACGTCAGTGCCCCAATGGATTTTCCTTCTAGGCCTTCCATTGCACTTGTATCGGATTGATTGTTTGCAGATTTTGGCATCGAGATTTGGAAGATTTCTGGGTACTGATAATGCGACCCTTAACAAGTCTCGTGCTTCGGGTGCTAGATTGTGTGTAGAGGTCGATCTTCTGGAGGACCCGATACAGGGATTCCCTATTGTTATCTCAGCTCATAAGAAAATTTGGCAAGAGATGCATTATGAGAAGCAGGGTTCGTACTGTAGGCAGTGCCACCGCCAAGGCCATACAGAGGTAGTTTGTCGTGTTGGGGTGAAGAAGCAACATAGGGATGAGCATACGGCTTTGGAGAAAGCAAAGCAAGGAACCAAAGAGGAATGGCACGTTGTACAAGCGGGGATTAGTGGGGTGAAGGAGGTCCAACGGGTTGAGGTGAGTCCCAGTGTTCCAAAGCAAATAGTTAATGTTGAGGAGCCTTCGGAAAATATAAATCAAGAAGTGCAGGTGCGGGTGGAAACAACATATGGGGTTTTGGTGGAGTGTAATGGGGACGTGGACTCTGTTGCAATACTCAAGGGAAAGGAGGTTGATGGTGGGACTTCGGTGCAGGGTGAAGAAGTGCAGTGTGTAGAGGTACAATGTGAGGAGTTGCTATGTGGCCAGGACTTGGTGGTAGCAGGATCTCATGATATACAGAAGGATGTACCTGGTGATCATGCAAATGCTAAATTGCATATGGTTTTGTTTGACACCGTGCAGGAGGATGTCACGATGGTTAGGCCATCTATAGAGCGCCCTTCAATAGATTTGGTCTCAGAAATACTAGCACTGGAAAATAATACCACAGGGACTGGGGTAACTGACGCATATTATTCGGATCAGGAAGAAAGTGAACCTGGCCATAGCTTGGCTAAAGAGAAGGGATATGGCTCAGAATCGGAATTGAATACCTCTTTGCCTCGTTTGAAGAATTCAGTAGTTAGCTAGAAGTTGCGAAAATCTCAATGGGTTAGCTCTCATCTTGCAAAAACAGAATTAATGTTAGACAACCTTATAGTGTGGAATGTACGTGGTCTGCGTACATCCATCTGTTCTGGCGCTTTCGAAACCCTTTGCTGAGGAGGTTTCTATGGATTTCTGGGCACGTTTGTTTGGTTTTCCTTCTTATTGTTTGAATGAAGCTATGGGGGGAAAGGTTTGGGTATTTTGGAATGCAAGTTTAATTTTTGAAGTGCAGAGCATGTCTAATCAATTCATTCATGGGTGTTTTACTAAAGATGACCAGCGGATATATGTGTCTTTTGTGTATGCCAAATGTTCACAAGTGGAACGTAGAGAGCTTTGGAAGGACCTTGAGGAAATGCAAATGGATGAGGCTCCATGGATACTAGTGGGGGACTTTAATTCCATTTGAGAAGATGGTGAGGGGATAGGCTGAAATCCAAGGCCTTTATCAGCCATGGCTGAATTCAATTCTTGCATCCATAATTGTGGGCTCATGGAGATTGGCTTTAGTGGTTGCAAAATGTCTTGGTGCAATGGTCATACAAGTCCTTCAAGGTCCTGGGCACGCTTGGATCGGGCAATATCTAATACTGCTTTTTTCCAAAGGTTTCCGAATGTTCATCTTGAATTTCTCAACAGGAAGTCCTCTGATCACTGCCCCATGTTGATCCAGTTTAATAAGGAAGTGAATTCTTATGGCCCGTCTCCGTTCCGCTTTTAGAGTATGTGGTGCACGCATGAGAATTTCTAGAAGTGTGTGGAGGATGTTTGGAGGGAAGAGGTAAATGGCTCGGGGCTCTTTCGGTTAGTTGCAAAACTGAAGAGGCTTAAAGTGGTGCTGCGTAATTGGAATAAAATGACTTTTGGCCGAGTAGATCAGTTCATCAAAGCTTTAGAGGAGCGCCTGGAGTTTCTTGATTTCAAGCTTCAAGATGGCTTTCATTCTGATTTGGAACAGGAGTACTTAAGTACTAAGGCTCAACTGGAAGTATGGGAGCATAGAGAGGAAATGAGGTTAGCACAGCAGGCAAAAAGTAAATGGTTGGAGGATGGAGACCGTAACACGAGTTTCTTTCATGCCTGTGTTAATCAACGTAGGAGAGCATCAACTATCTCTAAAATGACCCTTCCTAACGGGGCTGTTTTAGACTCTCCAGAAATGGTTCATCATGGGGCGGTTCAATTTTTTCAAGAGTTCCTCACAGGTGAAGGGTCTACAGTGCGGCCAGACTTGAGTGGTATTATTTTTCCTGTGATAGCTTATGAGGAGAACATTTCTCTTTATCAAGAACCGTCCGAGGAGGTTTGGAAGGCTTTATCTTCTATTTCAAAAAATAGTAGTCCTGGTCCTGATGGTTTTGGCTCGACTTTTTATCTCGAGTGTTGGGAAATTATCAAAAAGGATGTTGTTGACGCTGCTGTTGATTTCTTTTCCGGTACTTCTTTACCTCATTTTTACTCATCATCTTATATTGTTCTCATTCCTAAAGTGCAGGATCCGCATAGCTTTGATAAGTTCAGGCCTATTAGCTTGTGCAATGTTGCTTATAAAAATTTTCTAAGATTCTTGTGAACCGTTTGGCAAGATTCCTTCCTCGCATGATTTCTTGGGAACAAGGTGCTTTTGTTCTAGGCCATAGTATTTTTGAGAACATTATGCTAGCTTAAGAAATGGTTCATTCGTTACATCGAAAGAGTAATGGAGGAAATGTAATGTTGAAAATTGATATGGCAAAGGCATATGACAGGGTTGGTTGGTCCTTCGTATGCTCGGTCCTAAGGGGATTTGGCTTATCTAATCGGTTTTGTGGTTTGGTGGAGGTGTGCATGCAATCTCCTTGGTTTTCGATCATGATGAATGGAACATACAAAGGTTTTTTTAAGCCACTCGGGGGCTACGTCAGAGGGATCCCCTTTCTCCTTATTTGTTTATTATTATGCAAGAAGTGCTTACTCGCTTACTACGAAAGGAGTTTGAGGAAGGAAAAGTTGGCGCTTATTATCATCCTCGAGGAGCACCTTTAGTGTCCCATCTTCTTTATGCTGATGATCTTCTTATATTTGCAAATGGGAAGAAAAGATCCATTAGGATGCTTTTACGGGCATTGGAAAAATATTCTTTGTGGTCGGGTCAGTCTATTAATAAGGATAAGTCTGCTCTCCTTTTGTCCAAGAAGATTGCTTATTCTAGGCGGTGTGACCTTCTCCGAATGACAGGTTTTGTGGAGGGAATGTTTCCAACTATTTATTTGGGCGTGCCGTTGGTGACAGGACGTCTTACGGCTAGAGCTTTGGACCCTTTGGTGACTAAAATTTGTAATAAGGTTGCGGGGTGGAAATTAAAAATTCTTTCTCAAGGTGATCGTCTTATTTTGCTTAGACATGTGCTATCCTATATGGCGACTCATCTTTTGGCAGTGCTCAATGTGCCCAAGGTACTACTTTCCAAGCTCAACTCTATTCTCTCAACTTTCTTTTAGAGTGAGTATAATGGTAAAGCTTAAAAGAAGTGGATTTCATGGTCTGCAATTTGTAAGCCGCTTAAAGAATGAGGCTTAGGGATTCGGGATTTTAGTGAAGTTCAACAAGCTTTGCATATGAAGTTTGCATGGCACCTCCTTACGCTAGATAATCTTTGGACTCGGTTTTTCCGAGCAAAGTATGTGAAAGAAGGTAACCTTGTCATGGCTGCTTCACGTAGTCCTGGTTCTAGATTTTGGCGATCTGTTATGTAGGTGTTTCCAGAGGTTTATGAACATTCCAGGGTACGGGTCAGGGAAGGAAGGGTGTCTTTTTGGCATGAACGATGGCTGTCGAGTGGGCCTTTAAATGTGGAAGTGCATAATATTACAAATCCTGACCTTCAAGTTAGGGACCTTTGGTTTGGAAATGTTTGGGATGAATCAGCTCTAGTGAATTTAATTGGAGAAAATAGAGCTATTGAGGTGTTACGTTCGATGGTAGTAGGAAAGGAAGGGTCGGATGTTTATATCTGGGAACCAAATCGTGATGGGCTATTCTCCACGACCTCTGCTTGGGAAATCATTAGGATTTGTAGTGAGGAGTTCTCTTTGGAAATACTGGATCTGGCATAAGCTCCTTCCTAGTCGAGTGGTTGTTTGTGTTTGGAAGGCATGGTTCAGGTGCCCCCCAGTGGATGATCGAATTATTTCTACGGGTATCAACCTTGCTTCTCGCTGTGATTGTTGTACGAATGCAGCTATGAAACGCTGGATCATGTTTTGTGCTCTGGAAATATTGCTACGGCAGTTTGGCAGAAAGCCTCGGTGGCTTTAGGTGTCCGGTGTATGGCATCTTCTTCATGGCGCTCTCGTATTTCTTGTTGGTTCAGCTGTGCAAAGCGGTCCTCTCAGCATGGAGTCCTTGTAGGTCTTCTTCCATGTCTGGTTACTTGGAGACTGTGGGTCAGACGGTGTAAGGGGGTCGAATGGAGTCCACGTACGAATCAGCTGAAATTGGTGTGGCTTGCGGTTAAGTTTTAGCTTACTCGCATTTCTGAAAATATGACTAAGTGCATGCGGCTTTCTCCGAGAGACTATGAGCTTCTTCGCGATCTCAATTTACCTATTAGACAGGTTCCTGGGTGCAGGCCCCGTGCGGTGGTGTGGAGGAAACCAAAGGAAGGGTGGGTGAAGTTAAATGCAAATGGGAGTAGTAGTGGAAACCCGGGTTCTTGTGGAGGGGGAGGAGTGATTAGGGACCACTTAGGGATTGTACAGGCTGCCTACTCAAAGAATCTGGGCGTTGGCACGAATAACGCGACAGAGTTAAGGGTGCTTTTGAGAGGCATCTTGGTTTGCAAAAAGCTTGGATTTACTCATGTGGAAATAGAATGTGACTCTACGTTGATTGTTCACTGGTTGACATCGGGTACATGCAATATTTGGTATCTATGGGACTATTGGGAGATGTTGCTTGCAAGTCTTGATGGCATGTTTTTTTCTATTTCACATATTTATCGTGAGGGTAACAAAGTTGCTGACTATTTTGCTCGTCAAGGGGAATTTGGAGTCACAAGGACATATGGAAGTTCCGAGCTGTTATCTCGCAATGTGAGGGGCATGATTCGTGATAAGATTGGTCTTCCTTCTATAAGATTCTAAGTTGTCATCTTTTGATTTGATTTGCTTTGTTGGTTTTTTATCCTGTTTGTTTACGGTATTCCTCCGCTACAAGTAAGGGTTTTTTAATAAACGTACGAGAGGGGGTTACTCATGGATAGGTGACTTTCGTCTCTTTAACAAACAAAAAAAACATGCGTTTGGATGTTCAACTCAGTCTAAAATAAAGTGCATTGGACTGAGTTGTGCATCCAAACATGGCCTTAATCAACTATCCATTATTTTTTTTATTAGCAAATTAATTTTACTGATGTTGTGTCTATCCATTAGTGCTCAAATATTAAAAACTCAATGCAGTGTAATGTGCTCTTATTTAAAAATATAAAAGTTTAGTCCAGTAATTAAAAATATTAAAATAGTTGTCTGTTGTTGCATCCAAATGTCCCTTGCATGCTGTTTACACCAATCTGCCTGCACTCCCTCTCATTTAGGCTAGTTATACTTCGTGGTGCAGCGAGATGCTTGTTTGATGATCATGCCTTTTACTTTGTTTTAATGGTCTTTTTTTTTTTCTTAATTTCAAGTCTTTCCTCAATCATGTTAGAATCCATCCACGCTGGCCGGTCATTTGTTTTTCTTCTAATTTGTTTGGGTGAAATTTATTATTTCGGCAGAGTTGATCTAGATATAGATGCTACACCTATTGGAGACAATTGTCTACAAGGAGATGCCACAAAACCTACATCTAGACCCACATCTAGTTCTAGTGGGGGTAGTTCCACCCCTAGACCTGGTGGGAGTACTTTCATCCCTACATTCACATCTAGAGTAGTTACTTCCTATATAAATGATTGAGTCTCAATAGACGTAGAAGATGAGGATATGCTTAATAATGAGGAGGAGATGCATATTGATATTAATCGACTACCACGACCTAGTAAAGAAAGGTCGTAGACATGGGAACATTTCACCAAAATTTCTTGTAATCATGAGAACCCACAGACTCGATGCCACCACTGTGGGGTAACTTTGTAGTTGTTATTCGAAGAAGCAAGGTAACTCCGTATTAATAGCACATCTTAATGGGTGCCAGTAGTATAAGATACACAAGGGGTTGGCGGGTACTGTTTAGACCAAACTCAGTTACAAGACTTTTATGACCATTGATGGTACGCAGCTTAATAAACTGTCAATCCCTCAATACAGTGAGAAGATGTTGAAGGATTTTCTTATGGAGATGATCATCTGTAATGAGATGCCTTTTACCACAGTTGACAAAAAAGGCTTCCTTAAATTTGTGCACACTCTTGAGCCACGATTTCCCATGCCTTCAAGGTATACGGTGATGCGAAATTATTTGAAGAGGCATACTAAGGAGAAGGTGGAGATGAAAGGGATGTTTATTACCACTAGCCAGAAGGTGTCATTTACGACTGATACATGATCTTCCATACAGAATGTCAGCTACATGTGTATCACAGCTCACTTTATTGACAGTGATTGAATATTACACAAGCGGATTATTGGTTTCAAAGAAATTGTGATCACAATGGTTCATCCATTAGGGTGGAGATGGATGACTATATAAAAGATTTGGGGATTAGAAAAGTGTTTTGTATCATAGTTAACAGTGCCAGTGCCAATGACACTACAATTGATTGGTTCAGGCAGAATATAACGGTAAAAGAGGATATCATTCGTGAGCACGAGTTCATCCAAGTTCGATGTTGTGCTCATATCATCAACCTCATAGTTGCTAAGGAGTTGAAGAAAGTTAATGATTCCATTACCAAAATCCGCAACCTTGTGAGATATGTGAAGGCTTCTCCCTAAAGGCTTGCCAAGTTTAAGGCAATAGCCGAACAATTTGAGATCCCAACATCTAGTATGTTAAGCTTAAATTTTTTACTCGATGAAACTCTACATACATGATTTTGGATGTGGTACAGAAATATCAAAAAGCATTCGAGAGGATGGAGGTCGAGGATGGAGGCCAGAGGTATGCTTTGCTAGAGTCAGTAAGGGGGAGAAGAGGGCTCGGTGCGCCAGACACATTTGATTGGGCCAATGTGAGGTATTTTGTTCAATTTTTGAAATTATTTTATGAAATAACTCTATGGATATCTGGTACCAAATATACTACTGTGAACATGTACTTCGACGAGCTCTTGAGGCTTTATGACCACTTGCAATAGAGTTGTGTTGACACTGTAAGATTGTTGAATGCTATTACTATAAGGATGAAATCCAAATATAATAAATATTGAGAGAATGTTGACAAGATAAATAGATTATTATTTGTAACTATGATCCTTGACCCCCAAAATAAGTTGGTTATTATAAAATTTTGGATTAGGGATGTCCTTGGGGATGAGAAGGCTGATGAGTTTATTAGAGAACTGAAAAGTGATATTGACGACTTATATAGCCTAATACAACAACAATGGTCAATTGTCATACGAAGGTGGTAGCTCCTCACACCCGGTCGGCTTGACATCTTCCATACATGACACACATGCACAGAGTTCATCTAATTTGATGCGATTGTATCATCAAATCTATGCATCAAGGAATATTATGCACTATAGGTATAAGATTGAGCGTTATTTTATAAAAGATGTCAAGACACCTACTAATGCATTTGATTTATTAACTCGGTGGAAGGTTAGTTCCACCAAGTTTCCACTCCTTTCCCAAATAGCCTAAGATGTGCTAGTTATTTCTATCACTGTGGTTGTCTCTGAGTTGGCATTTAGCACCGGAGGTCACCCTGTTGGATACTTATCAAAATTCATTGGCTTCGACCACCCTGGAGGCCCTCGTTTGTACACAGAACTAGCTAAGTAAAATGCCCATTGGACTAGATTCCATTGATTCCGAGAGCTATAGGCTTGAATTGGATAACTTTATTCTTTTAGATGATTATTTACATATTTTTAATGTTTTAATTATTTTAAATAATTTTTATGATTTTGAAGACCTAGATATGAACCTTATAATAATTGCGGATGATTGAGATGGACGCACCATAGGTTGTAGATCCCCCTTTATTGGTGAGAAATGAAATACCACTAGCTTGCTTACTTGAAATGAAACTGGGATGGGCTGTGGGCCTGCAACCCACTCCAGCTCTGATCGAAGTCGAACTCTAACTTTTATCGGAGTTATAGTCGGAATATGAAATGGCCTCCGAGTTGGAGTCGGAGGTTGGAGGTAAGCTTTCTGACTCCATCGGAGTTGAACCCACCCATAGTCATAGAGCGAGTACAAGGCCTCAAAACCTAGTTTGAGTTTATATTCTAGTTGGGCTATGGGCCGGTCCATGTTATTTTGTTATTTCCTTTATGATTTAGATCCATTGTTGTTTAATCAAACTGGACTTGTAGTGGGTAATGGGTTTGGGCCATTAGAAGACTTTTCCTTTCATTGCTGTTTTTTTTATTGACCAGTTAGTCAAGGCCCATGTAAGAGTCATAAGGTTTATGAGCGAGCCAGGGGGCTCTTTTGAAGCTTGATACGATATATTTTCTAGTTTCTCTCTTCTTCTACTAGAGGTAAGGTTAACTTCGAATTTGACCAATTTTATTACATTTTTTATTCACCCAAACACCTACTATTGGGTGTGTTATAAAAATTTAGATTTGCTTAGACACTACAAATATCTATAAATATCTATAAATAGTAATTAAATAATTTATAAATAATAGTAAGATATAATAAGAAAAAATAACGAAATAGTTCAAGAATATTTGCAAATAATTATATTCCCAAATAATTGTTATTTTCTGTTTAACTTATAAACTTAAAAAAAAAAAAAAAAAAAGCTTAACTTACTGCTGATCTGATTTTCAGTCAGCCCATGAGAGTTCCCAGTCTGCCAGTAGGCCCAGTACCCGATCCCCCTTGACTGCATTTCTCAAATGACGGGGAGTTCTGACCCCCACAACCAATGGGGAAACAAACAGGTCAAAGTATTGAACCATAAACTCATTTATGGGGGATGTGGGGCGCAAATTCCAAAATTATACTATTCATTGATTTCTTTATTCACTCAACAGCAACTGAAAACGACTTTCTTCTATTTGACCAAGAAGAAGGAAGAGCAGCCACCATTGTCGACGCCCCCATCAAATATGAAAGGCCTTGCTACTGCTTCTTTGACCTTTACTTCGTGCCCTTATCCCACCCTGCCTATTTCCCTTGCCTTCATTTTTTCTACGGGGCTTGGAGACTGCTCCGTCTCCCTCAATCTACAATGGGAAACTGCTTCCGAAAACCCGCCAAGTGTGCTCATGCTTCTTCTTCCAATTTTTCCGGTAACTCCATTGGTTTTTCCTTACCCATTTCGTCTGTTTCTTTTCTGTAATCTTTACTGCTGTATTTTCTATATTAACACCGACGGCTATCTCGTTGCTGAACTGGAGGGAAGTTTTATAGATAGAGTATTTGGAAATTGCCGCGCTAATCAACGTATTTATAAATTAGAGTATTTGGAACTTTTTGAGTTGCTGCTAATTGGATTTCCATCATATGACTAATCGAACATGCAACCTGGGATTTTAATTTCGTTTTTTCATTCCATGATTTCTAGCATGTTATATCTGATTCCATGATCTTATTTGTAAAAGAAGCTTTTTTTCTTTTCTGGGTTTTTGTTTCCAACATGCTATTTTCTTTTAAACCCAACTCTCTCTCGTTCTTTTTCAGCAAATGAAAAGCCTAATTGTAAGGCAAAGCTGGATTCGACAACTTCCAGTGAGCAAACACCTTTGGGAAATTCGAGCACATCCTTTATAATATCCAAGGCTGATACATCTCTCAACGGCCATCCCAAGTCCTTTGTATTTAGTGATCTCAAGAATGCAACCAAGAGTTTCCGCCCAGAAAATTTACTTGGAGAGGGAGGGTTCGGGTGCGTCTTTAAAGGATGGATTGATGAGAACACTTTCGCTCCCACCAAACCAGGAACTGGGATGGTAGTTGCAATAAAGAGACTCAAGCCAGAGAGCTTTCAAGGCCACAAGGAATGGCTTGTATGTGCTAAGTGGATTGTAGAAGTAAGCTGTTTTCTTCCCTTTTGGACCTTAACCAAACCTTAACACTGTGGTCTGTTCTGGACCTTTCAAATTGGCAGGCAGAAGTTAACTATCTAGGGCAGCTTCACCATGAAAATCTCGTGAAGCTCATTGGTTACTGTTCAGAGTCTGAGAACAGGCTCCTTGTGTACGAGTTTTTGCCTAAAGGAAGCTTGGAGAATCATTTATTTAGAAGTAAGTACATTCCCTCCCAAGAAAATGTTTACCCGCCCTGTTCTTTTTTTCTTGTCTTTTAATTATTTTATATTCTTCCCTCAAGTTATGTTTTAGTAAAACTCTCTCCCCTGTCGTATGCCGTTTAGTCTATAAGCACAAACAAGTAAAATATGTGTGCTTGTTTGATTGTATGTGTTTTTTTCGTTTTATTGATTTTCTCCTTTCCGTAATTGGGAACAAGTGAACGAGTGGTATCTGTTGCAGCGGAAGATACTTCAGAGATTATAGATATAGAGAATAAATGCCTGTTTAAAGTGTTTCTTTCCAAAGAAATGGAGTAAAATACAATGCTAGAAGAGGCTGTTGAATTAGTATCACTTGCAATGTGGGTAGGCAGTAGTTAGCAAGAACACAAGTTGAAATAATAGATATAGAGAATAAATGCCTGTTTCAAGTGCTTCTTTCCAAAGAAAAGGAGCAAAATACAATGCTAGAAGAGGCTGTTGAATTAGTATCACTTCAATGTGGGTAGGCTGTAGTTTGCATGAAATGCAAGTTGACTTGTTTCTTTCCCCCCGAGCAAATGAGTTGAAAAGTACATATAGAAAAATAAAGCTAATAACCAGAAGAACAAAAAATAAAATATGAAAATCAGGGTGGTCTAAAATTCCACCGAGTGCATATCTTTGGGGAGAATAGAGGAGTTGAAAGCCACCCATTTAGCATGTCTATGGGTGTTTGAATGTATACTCCAATGGACCTTCAACGCTAACAGGAAGATATGTTGATTGAAACATGAAAAGAAGAACTCTTGACAATATAGTTTCCTCAGTTTGCATCCCAAGCATTTAAGGAAATGTCTACCTATAATTTCCTCAGTTTGTAGTGAACTTTCCATATTAGACATCCGCCTAATGGATTATAGAGTTGCCATAAGGTTAAGCTAGCCACCTACTAAAGTAAGTGGAAGTTAGACCTTATTCTTCAGAGTGCAAAAAAGAGAAATCAATGATGGTGGGGTAGGGACAGGAAACAAATCATTGACAAACCCAACTCCTCATCAATTTACCAACTCTTCACAGAATAAATTATTCTAAGCATGAGAACCAATATCCACTTGAAAGCTTGGACTATCTTCTAACAAGTCTGGTAATTATGGTTGATAATTTTTCTAGAGATTTGAAACAGACTTTTTTATTATTATTTGGATGTACAAAATTAACACATAGTTGGATCCGATTTCTGTAAAATCTTTCTCAAAAACATGTTAAAGTGGCAAGAATGTCAAGAGACATGATGTTTCAAAATTCATTACTGAAAGCAAAAAATTCTGTAGACAACAGTTTATACTGTCCCCAGGAATCAAAGATAAGTTTTTTGAAAGGAAAATGCTAGTTTGCCTCCTCATTTTGCCCACTCACTTTGACAGCTTATGTATTTAATATTTTTTTTTTTTTTTTTACTTAATGATTAAGGAAGTAACTTTTAGTGTACTGATGTATTTTTTTATTTTTTAAACATGTTAAAAATTTATGAAAATAAAAAGAACAAAAAAAAAAAAAGGCAGTTTGTGCTTGCACGCCAGCGGTCACTGCTGGGCAGCAGCCTAGCATGACTCTTTTTGAAATGCATTCCTGACATGCTACAATACCATGTCTTGTTTAATGATATTTCTGAAGAATAGTGATTATGAACTTAGATAATTCACTCTTAATTAATAATACAAGGACCATTGTTTTGTCGTTTTGCAGAAGGAGTTCAACCTATTGCTTGGGCTACACGAATGAATATTGCAATTGGTGTTGCACGAGGATTGGCCTTCTTGCATAGTTTAGATGCCAATGTAATCTACCGTGATTTAAAGGCTTCTAACATTCTACTCGACTCGGTATGATAAAATGCTGAAATGCTTCATTTCTGGTTAAGAAGTTTGGCAGATATCTGCCATGTAAGTTATTATGCCTGACCGATTAGTGTTAGCATTTTGTAGGATTTCAATGCAAAGCTTTCAGATTTTGGTTTAGCAAGGGATGGACCAACAGGAGATAATACCCATGTTTCGACCAGAGTTGTGGGAACCCAGGGATATGCTGCCCCAGAATATGTAGCCACAGGTAAACATTAGCTTTCTGTCTAATCTTTGACTGGCTTGTCTTTATCAACAGATTATATTTATGGATACCCCATTATATATTGTTCAACAGAGATCCAATACCACAGCTATCCTGAAAAACTGCGTAGTGTTTATTTACATATTTTGGCTTAATATACCTCATAGAGAGGCTAGAGCATGGGCTGCCCCAACACCGGTATCGTGAACATTCTTCAGAAGCTTAAGTTAAAGAACAATCACACTTGCTTCTAATATACAATACAAGGAACTACAGGCCCAACCTTGGGAGAGCTGGAACATTAGTTTTTTGTATTCTCTTGCAAAGCAGGAGAATAAAGCAAAAGCAAAAAGAGACCCAAAAACTAAAACAATTACATAAGAGATCCCACACCACAGCTGTTCTAAAACTAGCTCATAGAAAGGATACAAAACTGAAGATGTGGGCTTGGGGGGGGGGGGGGGGGGGTGCTGAAATTGATAAAGGCTAGAGCATGGCCTGCCCTAACTACTATCATGAAAATTCCTTGGAAGCTTCAGTAAAAGAACAATCACACTTGCTTCTAATATGCTATACAAGGATGATCTGAATGTCTCCCCATTTCTGAGCTTCTCCTTGTTATACTGCAGTAATATTCCCCCACTCCAAAGAGAAGCAGTAGGGTGGCTGCTCTAATCCCATAAAGCCTCACCTGCCTTCTATTTGTTGTCTGCACGTATTATTATCTTTTTATCTAGTACAGACTCCAAACATTTTCACTTTCTTTCCACCATTTTCTTGTGGATTTGTACAGTGTGGGAAAATTTCCCCATTCTCGTTGGAGTAAACCAGTTGCACTTTCATGTCTTTCTGCTTTATACTTTTCCGAGTTTGACTCTATGAACTAGAAATGAGGTTTAGAGTTCGGCTTTATTGAAAAAATAAATAATAAATAGGGAAAGAATACTAGAAGAGAAAAAGAAAATTAAACTAACAGAACTGCTACAAGTTACAAATGAAACAAATGTTGGATGCAGTTTCTCCATTTGAATTTTGTTTTTTTTTTCCTTTTTTCTTTCTAAATAAAATGAAAAGAAAGCAAACAACTGTTATGAGATATAACATGCACCATTCTCTATGTTTTGTTGTCATTTTTTATACCATCTTTTCCTTGCTCGTGTGGTAGATAAAGAGGAATATACATTCATGAATCATGATGAGTAAACATTACCAGCTACTCTGCCCCTTTTGATGAACTGGTTAAACCAAACAGGTCACTTGACTCCAAAGAGTGATGTTTACAGCTTTGGCGTCGTCTTATTAGAGTTACTGTCAGGAAAACGGGCTATGGATGATGATAGAGCTGGATTTGTAGAGGAAACCTTGGTGGATTGGGCGAAACCATTTTTGAGTGACAGCAGACGAGTTTTGAGGATTATGGATACCAGGTTGGGGGGTCAGTACTCCAAGAAAGGGGCCCAAGCGGCAGCTGCGCTTGCATTACAATGCATCCACAAAGATCCCAAGAATAGGCCTTCTATGGTTGATGTTCTATCCAACTTGGAACGACTCCCCACATCGAATGTTGTTTCCAGGAGCGCCCAAGCTAAGGTTGATCATCACAGGGTCAAGCATTTGAGTCACACCCACTAGACAACATGTTTTTTTTAAACACCACTAGACAACAATTGAACTCAAACAAACTATGTATGTATGCAGATAGCCACTTGGTTCTTTTGTTTCCATCAAAAAAATAAAAATAAAAAATTTTGAAAGGCTCATTGTTAGAGAATTATTTGCTACTTGAGTCTGTAAATCTTTTCATGTGCTGCTGTGAGTGATTAATTAAGGATCAAAGTCATCTACAAATTTCTGTCCGAATAATTCTTAAGGTTCGTTTGGTTACCCAACCAAACTCAACTCATCATTACAACTTTTTCAAATCCCAACACAAAATATAATAAACAATTCAACTTTTTCAAATTTCAAAACAATAATAATATTAAAAAATAATATTCTAACAATATTTTATCATCTAAACTCAACTCAACTCAACTCATTTCAACAACCAAACGCACCCTTAACAACTCGGAGAGAAGATAACGATAACATGCAACGATAACATGCAAGTCCTATCATGTTTAAACTAGGGTCCACACTGCTTATAGGCAACATTCATATTATAGGAGTAAGATATTATGTTTATCTCTCTCTCTAAATTATAGATAATATAGGACATACTGTAGGAGCCGCCGTTATTGTCCCCTCCGCACCCTGTTCAGCCCTCGAATGTGATTATAATACTTCGAGCATAAGATATATATTATGACGCTTTCAAAAGGTAATTAAAGAGATAAAATATCTCTGGATTATTATAAACATCTCGAGTTAAGATACAAACTAAGTCCAAAACTAAACACATACATCGACATTATAGGATATATTGTTTGGATGTTGACAAAGGTACTTGGCCAAATCACTTCTCATTAGGGTAGTGATATATGATACGATCCATAAACTCGATACGAATATGATACAAAATAAGCAAGTTTGAATTTTATATAAATGAGCTTAGGTCAAAACGGATTAACAATGATACAGAACGATTAATAAATGAGTCAATTGCGAATCAACTTGCATAACCCACAATCAACCCATACAACCTAAATAAATTTTATTTTCAAATTCTAAAATGTTTTGTTTTATGTCTCAGTTGTTGTTGGGACGTAATATAAATATTAATATTAATATTTGAATACTTAATATCTCAAACTATTAAACTTTGTTTTTACTTAATATATAATTTTCTTTTTTTGAGTTAATTAATTTTATTATGTGTTGGGCCAAATTCTCGTCCCAACAGAGGGGGCCTAGCCCTATCGGGCCAACTGACCCGTTAGGGCTTCGTTAAGTCAGGCGTCCCTTACACAATTTGGCAGGAACAAACAAATAGTGGGCTGAAGGGCCTCTCTTTGGGGAAAAGGTTGACCCATCAAGAAAGGGATGGAAAATCAAGGTGGTTGTGCAAATACAACCTAGTGGAGTACGGCCAAAAGAAGCCGACATAGTCAAAGTAGGTCAATTATTTTGGCTAAATCGATCAAGGATCGAGTCAGGTCGGAGTGGGCCCCCGTGCCTCAGGCTCGGGAGGGATTGTCACATTAAATGCGGTGAAGTGCCCTATTAAGAAATCTGCAATGTTAGGCCATGTTGTCAGGAAGATTAGGAGGGTTACCGCATTAAATGCTATGACATGCTGCCCCAATAAGAGTTTAGTCAAATTGCCTGAGGAAAAGAAGACAACACTCACCTCCGAGTGGGATACCAAAAGAGAAAAAAGGAAAGAAGGTAAAGTAACTCTCTCTATGGCTTTCTCCTAAGAAAAAAAAAAGATGTTTCAAAAAAGACTGACAAAGGCATCGGAGGTGATTCCTACCACCACCTTGAGATGTTTTCTTTATCTGGTCGCAGCCTCGCAGGTTAGAGATGTGAAAGAGGTGTGCAAAATATGTCATCAATATTATGTATAATTGGTTTGGATATTAATCATAAAATACTTTATCATGAATCTAGTTATAACATTAATGATTCATATAATTATCCTTGTATTATATGCAAAATTATATTAATTAGGTAAAAATAAATACACATGCTAGCTCTATCCATTTATATGAAACGAATTGGATCAAGTTGTGTTCAGGTTAATCCAATAAGAGTTGATTATTATGTGGATCATGTTGTGTCGAATCAATTGGGTCATGTTAGGATTTTAGGGTAATTAAACGAGGCGAGTTTGGATTGATCCATATAATTGTACACTCATGACTTGACACGGCATGAAGAGAACCTATTAGACTAAAAAGTGAAGCATTTTGTGCATATTAGATACTGACATTTAAAATGTTTCGTATGGTGATGGGACTTGGGGCTGAGGCAGCATAGCCTTCTAAAAGCATACGCCTATTAATAGAGCTTGAGGCTCATGGCCAAAATCTCATTTTTCCACTCTGTTTTGCTCTAAAACACAATAGCACTCTGGTTTTGGGTGATCTAAGAATGAGAGTTCTAAGAACCAAATTTGAGGGTGAATATCCTCTTCTATATGTCTATATTAGTTACATTGAGGATGAACTTAGTTTAGGACTAATGCCTCAATATGATCATTTTGTGCAAAGAACATAATGTTTATAGTCACATTTTCGGAAAAACACATGTTCTCTCTACATATATAAAGACTCATGTTGGAATTTGATATTTTTATAAATGTTTAACCATATAACTCGTGGAATGTTGTCAAATGAAACTTGCGTTGGATTTTGAACCCAAAACATTAGAGGCTCGAGACTTGTAATAATCTCTATGGTTTATCATTCGAAAGTTGCTTAGTCTCGTTTTAATACATTTAGTGAAAATAGAAAAATGTAAATCAAAGTAAAAGTGGCCTAAATAGTATCCAAAATGTGTTCTTCTAGAAGTCTATTGAAAAAGGAAAAAAAGTCTATGCACTCCCGAGATTAGTCGAGACGCTGTTTCTGGACACTTGGTGCCAATAAAAAAAAAGGAAAACAAAAAGATATAACCACGACGCTCTGCCCAAATAACTCACCCCTTCTTGCTTTTTTTTTTTTAAGGGGGGGAGGGGTCAAGGATTCGCCCTCCGGAATCCACCACTGCAACCAGGGTTGGGGCCTCTCCTTGTGCAAGGGTTTTAGGGCAGACCCATGGTCTGTCCACCGCCCACCCATGGTTGTCCCAGCCAAAAAAAAAAAAATTCAAACACATGGAGGAAATGAAGAAAGTTACAAAATATTACAAAAACAACAAAATACCACAAAAAATACCATTGAATTGGAAACAATGAACAAACTAACAAAGTTATAAAATACAAAATACAACACAAAATACCACAACACAACAATGAACAAAGTTACAAAATACAAATAAAATCCACAACAATACACATCGAATCGGAATGATGGGAACAACAAGAAGAAAAAACCTAAATTAGTAAAAACAAAAACTTAAACACAATACACATCGACATTGAGAGGGAGAGAGGGTCTAAGAGATTGATAAGAAGATGAGAGGAGGAGGATGAGAATAAGAGGACGCAGGCCACACCGTTGCGACAACTGCGAGAGGGAGAGAGGGCAACTATGTAGAGAGCCAGGGAGGAAAGAGAGGAGAGAGGGAGAAGGCTAAAGGGAGAAAAGACATGGGGGCGAGGGGGGGGAATTAGGGTTAACTTTAACCCTCCCAAAACGACACCATTTCAGAGTTTATTTTTTTATCAAATATTTTTTTAAATATATATATTTTCAAGGTACGAAGGGAGCCCACCCCCACACTATCTTTTCCTTGCGAGCGGATGGGGTTTTTCGTGCCTCCCAGGAGGGGCCAGGGCTGTGGACACGGGGTGGCGGAAAGCAGTGCCTTGCCGCCCACCCCTAAATATGAGCTTACAAATTTATTTTAACTTTTAGGATCATGGGCAATGAAAGCTGGCATTTAAGGCCAGCCAAGTTTTATCGAGTAAGATGATGCTTTTAAAAATTTTAGTCCATTTTCCATGACAAGAGTCTAGGTAACCATATATAAAACTCGTTCTCCTTGAAAAACATCTAGGGAATAGGAGTTTTGAGTGTGACTCTAGGTTGTCTATATAGTACACTCAACCATCGTGTGGCGACAAACTCGGATTGATCGGAACTTAGTAAACTAGACTCACTTGTGGAACAACTATAGATATTAACCTTGAGGTATATTTTGTGACATTCTCAACCTCTGCTTGGGATTTGATTGAAGCATCGGGATATACAACTCATGCTTATGTACCTCTCGTACATTATAGTTAACATGTAATGCACCTCGCATATTTCTAGCAGTATGAATAAATCGTAGCTAAAAAACAAAGGGTCTTCTTCAATAATTATGGTACCAAATCAAGTTTCTATTTCATCCCAACATAATATGTCCTTAACAAAACCATATATCAACATTCAGGTCCCAAACATTAACCCTTCATAAAAACTACAAAATTCAGCATATTGTTTTTTGCTACATAGTTAAAACGTTACTCATCTTTTTCCAATATCTCCTTCATGTCTATTATTAGGTGAAAAATGAGTTTTATAAAAAAAAAAGCGATCAATTCATGCCTTCAAGGGTGAATTCATCTTTAGGGATCTCTAGCCAATCCATCATGTTCATACTCTTCTATACATATCCTAACTTCTACCATTTCAGGGGGAGTAATAGTGGAACTACCACAATGAGATTCCTATAAATCTCAGTAAGTTATACTACGAACATAAGTAATAGCCACCATAAATTCAATAGATGAATTTATTTAGGCTTTATGAACATTGTAAAAACCTCATAAAGGTCTCATGAATCGAGACATTGCGTAAGTTTTTGTTTGTCAATTTAGTCAATTTCTTACCCACTTTGGTGATAAAAATGAGATTTTATTTATTTGAGATACTTAGTAGTATGATTTCGAAAAATAGTTTGTGCCATTAATCTCAAATGAATATTTAGGATTTTACGACACAATAATATACCTAGATTTAATGCTTAGATCAAGTTTAGAACTTGAAAATGATGTATATGATGTTATTTCTTGAATATTTATTTCATGAGAAATTCAGATTGAGTGGTTTGATCTAAAATAAAGCATGTGTTACCTGGAAGTTAGTGTGCAAGCAATCGCGATTGTGAAAACATGTGGCATTTTCTTACCCTAACCGAAATCCTAAAAGCCTGTCATCATCTCTTTTGTGGTCTAGTTTCAATGAACCCATGCAAAAGAACAAGGGTGGTGTGTAGATCCTCATGGCCAAAATCCTAAATATCTCCCATCATGATTAGAATCTTCTAGAAACCCTAAATAGCTAATGCATGAATGCCATGTGGCAAGTGAAGTGTGTGTCCTTTGCCATGCCCGAAAATTCTTTTCCTTTTTTTTTTCTTCCACTTTTGGGTTTAAATACAATAAACCTAGTGGTTGGATATGGCATGATGGCCATGTGGCATGTGGCTTATCAAAACCGAAATCATATGGCTTCTTCCCTTTTAGAAAACTCAAAGGTCCCTCTTGCATGTGTGCCAAGTGGCACCTCCTTTTGATGTGCTTAATTTCTATACAAGTTTTGTCATACTTTTATTCTTAATTTTATGCTAGTTTGTGTTTAATTTTCTTATTTATTAGAATTTTTATTTTTATTTTTTAGGAATAAATAAATTGAACGAGTCATGAAAATTGAAGGAGTTATGGAGATTGAAGGAGTCATCAAGAGAATGAGAAACGTTTCTTTCTCGAATTTCATGAAATACCCTTCAATAGTGTGAGCATAACTTTTGCTAAAAAACTCCAATAAAGGCAATCTCAATGTCAACGGAAATTTAGGAGAAAACCCTACAACTTTCATGTTGAAAACTTTTCCAAAAAAAAAAACATCTTAAGGGAGAAAAGAGAGCATCAAGTTAGAGGTCGAATAACTGCCGAATTGAGAATTATGTTTTGGGAAACAGGGGAGAGAGGGTTTTGAGGAAGGAAGAATATGAGAGAAATTTGGAGGACGACTAGAGTCTTGTGAAAAGGAGTTTTTCACTATTGAAGAGGAATTTGAAACTTGAAAAAAGAAGAAGAAGACGGAGGCCAAATTGGAATTTGTCGACGATTGAGATTCTCGATCAATATACAGTTTCCTTCTTAACTCCTTCATCTTCTATTTGTACAATTTTCGTTATGAATTTCAGAGTTATTATGGTTTGTTTTGATTCTATTATGAGCTAATTTCTATTGTTAAGGTTATAATGTAGCCTCTTCATGACAATTTCAAATCTTATTTCTATGTGATTATAATTTTATCATTCTATTTGAGTATACATTATTGAGTTTAATACTTTCAATTATTTGGCCAATAGTTGAGTGATTTATTGTGTATGTTAATTCGAGAGATGATGCATGTAGGGTAGTTTCGTATGATGTATACCATGAATTGAACGAAAGACAGGAATGTGCCAACGTGATTTATGTGGCTTTTATGTGAAATACTATTAATCTTAATGTGCTCAAATGCTTTTAAATTTGCATAGACATATTGCGGGCTATCGTATGTTAGGTAATTCTAATTCTACTCAAGAGAGGGACTTAAATAAGTTAGAATATTTCGTCATCAAATAGGACGATAATTGAGTCGGATGCCTTAGTGTTTTCTTTTTGGGTGAAATCTTCTTCTTTTTAAGTGTTTGGTATTCATTTGTTGATTTTATTTTATTTTTGTTTTCCAAATTTAAAATCCACCACTTTTATTGTTTTCAAATAATTTAAAATTAGAACAATTTCAATAGTTAATAGGTAAATAGTCATCGTGGGTTTGACATCCTTCTTTATCACTATATTACTTATTAGGCTTCGTGCACTTGTGAAATTTCACAACAAATTTTTGACACTATTGCTGGGGATTATATATTTTCTATTACTTTTAATACCAACTAGTTCTAGGTTAATTTGAATTTTCTTTATCTTAGTATTTATCTTTATCTTAGTCTTAGTCTTAATTTTTCTTTTTATTTTTCTTTTTCTTTTCAGGTTTCTCTAGTTGTGCATAAGACATACTCGAAGCTTGGCTTTAGTACTTTTTTACCCTAAAATTGAACACACCCTTCATTGTTTGAACAAGGTGAAAAATGAAGATTCCACAACTGAGAACGAAACAATGGAAGATCAACTTGGAAACAGGACTTTGGGAGATTATGTTGTCCCCTTGGTCACCGGAGCTATTTCTAGCATTAGTCGGCCTACCATTCAAACCAATAACTTTGAAATAAAACCACTTATTCTTCAAATAATGCCTCAACGGTGCAATTCAGTGGCATGCCACATGATGATCTAAATGCTCATATAGCTAATTTTCTAGAGTTATGTGATTCTTTTAAACATAACAGAGTTTCTGATAATGCTATTAGATTGAGACTCTTTCCATTCTCCCTCCAAGACAAGGCAATTGCATGGTTAAACTCACTTCCACCATTAACCACAGCTACATGGGACGATTTGGCTAAAAAGTTTCTAGCAAAGTTTTTTCCCCCAACCAAAACTGTGAAGATGTGAAACCATATCACCACGTTTGTTCAATTTGATATGAAGTCACTTTATGAAACTTGGAAGAGGTATAAAGAATCGATTAGAAAGTGCCCACATCATGGACTTCTTGTTTGGATTCAAGTGCAAACCTTCTACAATGGTTTGCAGCCTACAACATGTACAATGATTGATGCGGTAGCCAGATGGACTTTGATGAAGAAATTAACAGAAGACAAATATGAGTTGGTGGAGGAGATGACATCCAACAATTACCAATAGCCAGTGGATCGAGTGACACCAAAAAGAACCTAGGGAGTTCACGAAATTGATTCTTTAGCTGCTCAAGTTGCAACTTTATCTAAGAAATTAGACAATATTAATGTGAGTTCCATTCAATCTACCAATGCAATTTGTGAATTTTGTGCAGGGAATCATATGAGGGTAGATTTTCAAGTGGGAAATCCATTTGCCAATAATAGTTCGGAGAAAACAAACTTTGTGTTGAATTACTAACGACAAAACTATCCTTATTCCAACGCTTACAGTCCAAGATGACGAAACTACCTAAATTTCTCATGGTGTAGCTCCCAAAATGTTGCTAAGCCTCCACCGGGTTTTCAAAATCAATAACGAGAGAAGAAGCTGAATATGGAAGAGATAATGGCACAATTTATGGCCAAGGTGGATGCTAGATTTCAAGATCATGACATTGCTCTAAAGAACAATAAAAACATTATGTAGAGCATTGAAAGGACGGTTGGTCAATTGGCAAAATTAATGTCTGAAAGGCCTCAAGGATCACTTCCAAGCACCACAGAAAACAAGCTGAAAGAGCAAGTGAAGGCCATTACTTTATGAAGTGGAAGGGAGGTTAATTTACAAGAGAAAGAGAAAAATGTTGAAAAAGAGGAGCAGACTGTGAGAGTCGTGGTGCCAAAAACTCAAGGCCGTCACACTCGTCTTGGTTTTGAAGGCCAAGGCATCGAGGCCGCAATGCCCACATCCAAGTCCAACAGTGAAAAACTCGAGAAATCCTCCCGAATCTTCTTCTCTTATTTCTCCTTATGTTCCTCCTATACCTTTTCCTCAAAAACTTCAGAAAAATAAGCTAGATAAATAATTTTCTAAGTTCCTTGATGTTTTTAAAATATTACATATTAACATTCCTTTTGCAGATGCCTTGGAATAAATACCTAGCTATGTGAAGTACATGAAGGAGATTCTATCAAACAAGAGGAAATTAGGAGAGTAATGACCATGATGTTGACCGAAGAGTGCAACACCATTTCGCAAAATAAGTTGCCACCAAAGCTTAAAGATCTAGGGTCTTTTACTATTCCTTGCACTATTGAAAACACTTATTTTGAAAAAGTTTTGTGTAATTTAGGTGCTAGCATAAATCTGATGTTCTTTTCTATTTTCAGGCAATTGGGGCTAGGAAAGGTCAAGGCCACTACTATTTCACTTCAATTAGCAGACCGATCTATTAAATAACCAAGATACATAGTAGAGGATGTTCTTGTTAAAGTTGACAAGTTTATTTTTCCTGTAGATTTTATTGTCTTAGATAAGTTAGAATATCTCGCCGCCAAATAAGATGATAATTGATAGATTGTATGGTTAGGATTTGGGATTGAATTGGTTAGGTAAGTCAGATGCCTTAGTGTTTTCTTTTTGGGTGAAATGTTCTTCTTTTTAAGTGTTTGGTAAAGTCTTCATTTATTGATTTAATTTAATTTGTTTTTATTTTTGTTTTTCAAATTCAAAATCCACCATTTTTCTTGATTTTCAAATAATTTATAATTAGAAAAATTTCAATAGCTAATAGGTAAATAGTCCTTATGGGTTCGACATCCTTCTTTATTAATATATTACTTGTTACGATTTCATACACTTGCGAAATTTCACAACACTTTTCCTGTGGCCGAAAATGGCTTTCCCCCTTCCTTCTTATAGGCTTCTTCTAGAAGGTTGGTTGAATGCTTTCCAAAGCCAAAAATCCCTTCCTATGGCTCTAATGACTGTGGTTTAGGGAAACTCAAAGGCCTCTCTCCCAATTGGGCATCTCATCCTTACACCAAAACCTTAATTAATTTTTTTTCCAAAAGCCTAAACCCTTATGGCAAACAATCACTAGACTTTGGGCTTCCTTTTGGTTTTGGGTGCCTATCTCACTAACAAAGGTTAAGATCCAATTCCCTCATGAGGTTCTAGCCTACATAATCTATTGGGCTTTAATCTATTTGGGTCAAGACATAAAATAAAAAGTAATAGACAAGGATTTAGCTTAGACAGAGTTATCACATAATGTCTTAGCATGATCTTAGAACATAAAATATGATTTTTGGTGTTGCATGAATCAGTTTAAGAATACAGTTTGAAGTTTGAAGGAATTGCCAGAAAAATCAAGACATTTTGGGCTTTATATGATTCGGCCAATGCATAGTTTGTAAAGTTGTATTTTGAATTAAACTTTTCTAATTTTATTTTTGGATTTAGGACCAAATTTTTATGAAAAATTTAAATTTGTTGAATTTGGAGCTCGTATGCAAAATCCTTAATTTAAGGACAAAATGATCAATCCTCACAAGTAGAAAGGTCAAATGATAATTTTGTCATGAGTCAATGAGTTTTATGTTTTAAGTGTTTAAAGTGATATTCTAACCCTTAAAATAATCTCATCATCTGATTTCAGTTTGTGCTATTTTCCTGCTACTTTTATGTCACTCAAGTCACTGTAAGTTAGCCTCTAGTTTACTTCCTAGTGTATTTTTGTACGTATGATAGTAAGCCATAATTGTCATATTCTTGTTATTTACAATTATTATAAATGTTTTAATTTGCCATATCATGTTAATTATTTAAAGTACATGCTTATCTATTACATGCCATATTATGCCATTCCATTTGTCACACGTTCATGTTACATCATGTTCCATGCATTGAGTATATCATGAAAAATAGTAGTTTAAATTAGTTGAGTCTTTTATCTTTATCATGACCCCGAGTGTTAGGATGAGGTATTATCGTATTGAAACTATATTATTCACGCTGGAGCATTTAAACTGGTGTGAAATTTCTTAAGTTAACAAAATACCGTCAACAAATTTCGAATAAGACCTAAGTAATTGGTTGTCGAAGCGAAGGCACCTAATGGTGATTGTATCAACAACATGTTTATTTTTGGTTTAGTTATAGTTAGTGCATATGCCTATATCAACAAAAGCACATGGCTCAAGGGGACTTGTGAGACATCCATATGTTCATGTTTAATTAACCATGTTATTTTTGAATAAGATTCCAAGGTCATGTTCAATTCACATCAAATTTAGTTCATGTCAAGTTTAGTTCATGTCAGTTTTTAGTTTATGTCAAGTTTCTACTTATGTCAACACATGTCATTCTATTTGCCAAATCATGTTACGCACATTCATGTTCACATCACGACCCATTCATGTCATTTTACTATCATGCATGTATCTGTATGCTGCTAGTTATGTTAGTAGTTGACATGCTCAGATTTGTAATCAAACTTTTTTTTTAAAAAGCCGAAGTCACATGTCCAATAGTAACTCCTTCCCACTTTTATTAAAATCCTTCACTTTATGCAGAGGAATACCCAAAAAATAACAAAGATGACCTTGTAAGCGTCAAGGGAAAAAATATTTCCCCACAACCCAGACAAAATTCAACATCTAGATTTGTAATCAAACCTCACTTGGTAGTCTCAATTATTATTTCCTCCGAAGTGGATGTGTGTTAGGATTTGGAGAGCTAGTTAAGGACTAACTGGATGAGGTGATTAGGGCCCGATGCGATGACGAGGAGATTGTTACTTTAGTCCCTAGTTTTTAGATAGGATTATGACTATCGTAGCCTAGTTGCGCGAGCGGCTTAGCGAGTTAGCACAATAATTACGTTACTCAGTACTGTACTTACGGAGCGTTGTCTCTAGTACTCTTTTATGTTACAGTCATGATGGACAAATTTTGTAACATTACAGTTATTAGTCTGTTATGAAGTTATGAAGTATGTTATGTTTTGAGATATAGCTTCTAATACAGTGTTATTATTAAAAGAAAATAATTATTCGCTACGTATATTGTATACTGTTAGATGCATGCTACGTACATTACATCTTTAAATGTCATGAACGAGGCAGATAACATTGTGTTGCATGTCTAGATGCTTTAGAGCCCATCCAATTCCAAGCAAATTTGGGGGCTTCAAAATCGCTAGAAGCCCATTTAATCACTTAGCCCAATTCATTAGTCACTATTGCCAAAATCTCAAAGTCTTCTTGGTCTCTTTGCATAATTTGGTGGGGTGTTATAGACGTTTCCTCAGCGCAACATGTCATCACTGTGAGAGAATTGACCTATGTTGGGATCTAGGCGAGCTGACTTGCACCAAGTCGGTTAGGTATAAGGGATTTTCTGGTTTTGAATGGTGAAGTAGCTCATCCCTTGTTTGCCCATCAGGCAAGGTATATCTGTGTGATGAATATCTATATGATGCCAATTGTGCTTTTGGAACCAATATGATTTTATGGTTTTGATCTACAAAAGCAAAGGGCGATTCCTCGCCTAAATAATACTTATGCTTTAAAATATATAGGGCAAGAGTGTAATTCCTCAAAGTGTGGTTTTCGTGGTGCCTCGTTCCTCATGAAAGACTAGGCAAGGAGGTTCCGTGGTGCCATGGGTGCTAGCCAATTGCTCAAAATCCCAAAGGAAAAATATGGCCGTGTAACATTCTAGAGGAAGTACATGTGTAAGATATTTAATTTACGGATGTTGATCTACCTTTTTCAAAAGTCCTTGGAAAGAGGTGATGCATCATGGTTGAAATTGCATAGAAAATGAAACAAAACACTTGAAAACATTGTTGATCTAGTACAAGAAATGCTATGCTTTACGAAAAATGAGTTTCTAGCCCTTTATTAACCTTATAACCTTACATCATAAAAAATACACAAGGTTAGTTGCCATATGATGGCAGCTTGATTACAATAAGCATTAGACTAATTACAATATGATGGCATACTGATTACAATCACTCTCTTGGGATGTTGCACTCTTTATAAAAAATAGATAAATCGCATTGGTAATATTATGGCAATGAGTAACCCATCTCCATGTAAGTAGAAAACCTGTAAAAAAGCAATATTCAACCTATTTCAGTTCTTCCACCACATGGGTGCTCATCACATAGATATTTACATGTAGGTATTTAGTCGCCACACAGGTATACATTTGCCACACACACACACAAATACTTGTTGTATAAGGGGTGCTGCTCTACCCAGTCAACTAACTCGAAGACACCAACACATGATATGCCTAGGGATCCTACATCCCGACTATCAGGTGAGGCCAAATACGATTTCTTTCCACCCCACTCCCCACGAGGCATTCTCCTCCTCGTGTGATCTACGTGGTAACGTTTCGCAGAATGGTCCCTAGGAATTCTTCATCCTGTAACATGAATAGAGACTTATGCTACTGACTACTCTCTCTCACACACACACCCCAATATCCAAGGATTTCACATAGGGTCTCAACGTTAGGTATCAAAAATAGCTAAAGCATCCAAAAAATTTAAAACATTGAAATCAACGAGTAAATATAAATAGAAATATAATCATTGAAATATTTATTTCATGCTTGTAGAATGGGAGATAAGTTACAAGAATAATGAAATGCCATTTACACACAACATTCACCTCACATTACCAGCACTATTTTAAAAGCTAACCTACCTTCCTACGTCGGAAGCTCTCTATATCTCTGCTCCTAATTGCAGTGGTTGTGATGCCCCCAAACCCCCCGTTTGGAATTTGACTAAGATTGAAGCGTATGTAACACAATGTTACATATCTCTCATTTATGATAGTTAACATGCAATGCACTTAGCATATTACTAGCAGTATGCAATAATTGCAGTGGAATAATTTAAAACTATGTAGGTTGAACAATTCAATATGATACCAAATAAAATACTATTAATCCCAAAAGTACTTGTTTTGTAGGCTTGATGAAATAGAGAATGTTTAAAAAAAGTAAAAGGGGGGGAGAGACTGATGAAATTTCCATCGCGCATGTGCACGATGACAAACTGCGAGTTACTTGTTGAACCCAAAATACACCCCGAAAAATAAAGGCCTAACCAACTAACCAAGCCTGCTAAACAAGCCTATTAGATTGAGCCTCGCGTGTATATGTGCTAGGTAGGGTGGCCGGCCTTGGGGTCTCCCTTCAACAGTGAGAACGAGGCCTCAAAAGGGAAAACGATAGCCTATCTCCCCACGGGACGCCCCCGATGAGGGAGCACACTGTTGACTTGCAGACCGAACCTACCCCCGTCAGGGAGGATCTGTTGAGATCGTCGAAGGATAGGACACATTAAATGTGGTAACACGTCCACTTAAGGAGGACCTACAGGACTAATTTGTCCATGTCTGGGAGGGGTTCATTGAGGCCCATTGCAGGGCACGCCGCATTTAATGGGCGGGTACACCCACTTGAGGGGGGCTAGTTCAGGACATGTCGGAATGACCTTAGAGCCTAGAGGGATTACTGCACTAAATGCAATGGTATGTCTTCCCCCTAGGAAGAATCAACCACCAAAATGTTAACCAGAAGCAAACGAGACCTCCTTTCCTCGCAAGAACTAGGGTACAAATACAAAAAAGAGGAAAAATCCAGAGATACGTTGGTATTATCTGCCACTTCCTTTATTTTTAATCAATAATCTTAATTCAATAAAGAACTAACTTAGGCATTGGAGGTACCTCCAATCGGAGAGGTCGAGCTAGCCTTCTTGATTTCTAGGATGAAGAACGTAACGAGCACAATCATGGGGGTTCAAAACACATTTTTATGCATGAGGGTGTCCCATGAAGGATTTCTCCACACATTCTTACGAATATTTTGTTAAATTTTTTTAAAAGTCAAAATTCTTATGGAATTACTAGATACGTTTATATGAAATTTTGTAGAAGTGAATATTAAACGTAGCCTTTCATTGGGCAAGAAAGAGTTTTAAGAAGGGTATTGCTAATCGAACGAATGAGAATGATCATGACTGTATTGATCATGACTATGCAAATTTTATAATAAAAAGTAAATTATAAAAAATCATTTTTATTCACAAAAAATAAAAATAAAAATAAAAATGAATTCAGTTATAATTCAATTACTTTTGTTAGTCAAAGTATCATTTCTTTTAAGAAATTTAATTTTTTGTGTTTGGTAGTTAGAGTCTCCGTCAACCGAACTTTTTCCGGTTAGTTTCCTGCCCTCTGCAAGGTGTCATACGTCAACAAAAGGATTTTGAGCATTACTATATAAAGAATTTATAGTAGCCCATCGGAGAGCGTAGGATTGGTTGGTGAATGGTGCGTTCAAGAAAGCACCACAAAAAACACGTGGTCCAAATTCTCTTATATTTATTACTAAAAAGTTTCGCTTTCTTTTCTAGTATTAAAATGTTTTTTTATTGGCATTAAAATATCTCGGAGAATAAATTCTCGTGCACATCGAATTATTTTTCTTGGGCAAGATTCTCTCAAATTTGTTTAAAGCAATATCAAGGTGGATTTAGATAATGAGATGATATGATTTTTGATAAAAGTTAAAAATAAAATAAAATATTATTTTTTAAAATTATTATTATTTTATGATTTAAAAAAATTAAATTATTTCTTATATTTTATGTAAAAATTTAAAAAAATTATAATGATGAAATGAGATGAAATCGTTTATTTATTAATATAAATAAAATAAAATAAAAATTTCTATTTCTATGTCAAATTACTGTTTTTCAAAATTTTTAAAAACTAACACCAAGTATACTTAGACTTTTACATACAACCAAGTGCTTAATGACCTACAAATATATGATCCAGTTTTTCAAATAAAAAAATAGAAGTATAACTTTTAAGACAACTTTCAATCACCATTAAGACAATAAAAATGGATGTACAATGAGGTGAATACTTAGGATTGAAAGATGCAAAACCTAGGTTTACACCAAGTCCAAAAAGTAGTCTCTCTCTCTAAGTATAGGAAAATAATAATATGCTCCATGAGTTTTTTTTTTCATTTTGACTGTTTATGTATTTAATTTTTTTTAATGGTTAAGAAATTAACTATTAGTGTATTGATATATATTTTTAAATATTTAAAAAATATTAAAAGAAAAAAAAAAAGAAAAACATTTTGTACTATGGTCAAATGTGGCCGTACAGTAACATCAACCTTGAGTTTATTATGTCGATTTGTTTCGATCCGATTAGTTAACTCAAAATTCTAACAATTAGATTTATAGTTTTTTTTTTTTTTTTTTTTTATCGGTGGGAAGTAATTGTCGTTTAAATGGAAGATAAAATAAGTCATTTCAAATATAACACATCACAATACATAATTAGAGATAATAAAATTTAAGGTAGAAATATTAGTGCTATTTATGGTAATTAATTTTTAGAGTAATGCTACACTCACCGAGTACGAGATAGGTCCCAATAAGAGTAATTTTTTTTAGTGAAAGTAGCATTTTTGTTATCTTTGAAAATTATGTTATTCATCATCTATTTTATTATCATTTTTTTTATCATCTCATGATGTAGTATTAAATTAATGAAAATTATTTATTATATTTTACTTGTGAATTTATCATTTAACACAATATTAATAAATGTTGAGAGGATAATAATAAAAAAGATAATAAATATATTTTTCATATTTCAGAATTCATTTTCAAAAAAGAAAAAAGGAAAGAAAAATAAAGGCATTAAATCGGACAGTTGGATGTATTATGTCTATCGGTTACTAGTAAGAGTAAAGAGGTTGTTCGAAAATTGGCTGCCGAGAAGGTTTTGTCTGGTTGCAGTAATCAGACAGAACCGGAAATGATCAACATCTGTCGCGCACATACTGCCCTTTGAGCCAGCTCAAAAGCCATTCGCTCCTTCATCTGTAATCAGCTCCAGCCTTGCCACTTTCCTTCTCCTTCCTTATCTAAATTTTCATGTATATCCTCTCTCTCTCTCTCTCTCTATCTCTCTATCTCTCTCTATATGTGTATACATATGTATAGAATCAATTTACGAAATTATCTTTAATTAATTAAAAATGATTCTTGATCTATTAGTCTATAATACATGTGCGTGATGCGGTTATTGAAATTGCCTTAAGCTTTGTCCCCAAAACTCTTTGCTTTGTTTGTCGATTCAGTTTCGGTTCTCAAAACACGATCTCTTCAAATGAAAAACTTTCCCACTTTTGGATTTAATTATTGAGATTTTATGAGGTTTTGGTATGTGCCCACCTTCGAAGATTGATTGGTTTGAATTTATCCGGGTTTCTTTAGTAGCTTTTTGTTTGGATTTTGACTCAATTCCGCTGTTGGACCTAAGGTGATCATCGCTTATTCCCAAAACTTCTCTCTCCCTCCCAATCTCTGAAATAGGAATCACTGTTGTTAGTCTTGGGGTTCTTGTGCTTTGGGTTGATTCCACTTTCCACCATTTCTATTCCACTCGGCTATTTGATTTTAATACAAGTGTTTTATAGTTGTTATTTGTCTACCAATCTCTCGCTGTTATTTAACTAGAAATATATGCGCAAGATTTCGTTGTGCTTTTTTCTTCCTTCAGTATGGCTCTTTTTAGCAGAAAGTTTTGAGGTAACTGCTAAATGCTTCTTGCTATCCTTTTTGGCATTTTGGTCTGTTGGAGATAATGGTAGTCGTGTGCACACATTGAAGCAGATCTTTTAAGGAATGATCATTTCATTCATTGACCTCAGTTTTCTTCTATGTGAAATGTGTAAGAGTTGTACCTGTGTTTTTGGTCATCCCTTTCAGCAAGATTTTCTGAGAAGGGTCCAACCCGCAATTGAAGAATGAATCAAGCTAAAGTAAAGCGTCGTGTGGGTAAATATGAGGTGGGAAGAACGATTGGCGAGGGGACATTCGCCAAAGTGAAATTCGCTAGAAACTCGGAGACTGGGGAACCCGTGGCTCTTAAGATTCTCGACAAAGAGAAGGTTCTCAAACACAAGATGGCTGAACAGGTCGATAAAGCCGCTTTTTTTGTTTAATTGTCAAATTTTTATTTTCTTACTTTGATGATAAATATTTCTCTTTGCTCACTTCTCCAGATCAGGCGGGAAATAGCAACAATGAAGTTAATAAAGCATCCAAATGTCGTTCAACTATATGAGGTTCTCTCTCTCTCTCTCTCTCACTCTCACTCTCGAGTCTCATCTTATAAAGTTCTCTCTCACTCTCACTCTCACTCTCAAGTCTCATCCTTAAATTCTGTACAATTGAAAAAAGTTGGTTTATTTACATGGATTGCCCCCCCTTTTTGATTTGAAATTAGCTCAACTAACTTCAGTTTCTGATAATGTTCATAAGCTGAGTTTTGATTAAGAGAAGTCCCCCTTTTTTCTTTTATGCTCGGTTGATATGATCTTTCCAAGCGTTACCCTTGTATTCTATGAGGTGAACGAAGATCACCTCGGTTACTTGTGCCTCTTATTCCATTGCGTTGAGCCTGGCTTTGGTTTGAAGTTTAACTTGGTTAAGTCGGAATTGCTTCTTGTTTATTGGGTTGAGAATGTAGCTAGTCTGGTGGAAATTCTTGGGTGTAGCGAATGTTTGAATGAAAGGAATGTTTGAAGTAAACTCATCTTTCAATGTTTTGTTGGCCCATCAAAGGGACCCTTTCCCATGGAAGTTTATTTTTAGGAATAGGGCCCCACCCCATAGAGTGAACATTGGTCATGTATGTGCAAGAAGAACAAGGAAACTCCGGGTTACCTTCTATTGAGTTCTCTTAGCCTTCTCTACTGCATGTTTTATTTTCAATAAAAGAACTGAAATCCCGCAATGAATTCAGTTTCATGCCTTTTATCTGTCGTACTCATTACTCTTGCATCTAAATCCGAGAAATATTTCAATGTTTTGCCCTATTCCTATCCATGAGGAATGGATGTACTAGTCCATTCCTTCATCATGTTCCGTGTTATGCCAATGCAAAGTGCGCGTAAGCGATATTTCCAGATCATTGATGAAAGTAAACACTTTCAAGCGCTAGAAATAAAATACATTAGTACATGCCAAGTATGCAAACCACTTTGACACGCATCTGACAAGTACATTTACTGTTTGATGAATGCTATCAACCTTCATCCTTTTGGGCTGTCAATCCCATATAAATTAAAGCTCTCAAACCATCACAATTTGACAAACATTTTTTTAGATGATTTGCTTTTGGGAAAAATATGATTCTATTTTCTCTCTTTCAGACTTTCTGCTTATAGTCATTCTCTTATGACACATCTCCTTCCCAAAGAGAAAACAGGCATCACAAACATGTTTTTGGGAATTTTCTACTGCATACATGATGTAACCATGCTTTTCATCTAGGATAGAGCAGACATGGTGCAAGATGAGGTTGTGGGTGTGTCCAGTCCTCAGATTTGACTTGGGAGGCCTTGAGGGTAATTGCAGCGTGTGGAAGGAACTTACATGAAAAGGAACACTAATAAAAACCGATTTAGATGATAGTTTTCTATTCTTATTAGGCATGTGTTCTGAATAATTAATCTTTTCGTTTCAGGTAATGGGGAGCAAGACGAAGATATTCATTGTTATTGAGTTTGTCACAGGAGGAGAACTATTTGATAAAATTGTGAGTTGTCGAATTAGAATGCAGTTTCACCATTCCCATATGCTTAAAATACTTCCACAATGCTGTGTTTCTCCCTTTTTGCTGAACATAGATTGGCAATGATAGTAAATAATTTTTTATGATATTTTTTTTGATTGTTAAGGTAAACCATGGACGGATGAGGGAAGATGAAGCACGCAGATATTTCCAGCAGCTTATTAATGCCGTTGATTATTGCCATAGCAGGGGTGTTTATCACAGAGACCTGAAGGTGCATGACCTTTCTAACCACCCCAGCCAAAAATCAGTTAATCTAGCAGGGAAGACTCATTTTCTATTTTCATTTAATTTGATGGATTTTCTTGCAGCCAGAAAATTTGCTGTTGGATGCTTATGGAAACCTTAAAGTTTCTGATTTTGGATTGAGTGCCCTGTCCCAACAAGTCAGGGTAAATAATTCCATGTCTTCTAAACATCTCCTTGTTCGTTTATGTTCAATTATCAATTTGATCTTGGTTTCCTTAAGTGTCTTTTCATTATTGTGTTCAGCTTTGAAGTATAGCGAAGTGATTACGACTGTGACACTAAAAAAGATGAAAGGCAAATTTTCCTGGATTTCTGTGATACAGGAGGAAAATTAAAAGTATATCTCTTCCTAAAATTTCTATGAAATTTTAATTTTCTTGTAACAAGGGAAAATGTTTTGGAAAAGACATGGTTAATGCTGATAGGGTGGTGCAAGAGATACTGTCGTGTCTTTTCTCTTTCTTCTTATTCTTTGGAGTATTACCCTGTTCAAAGTGGCATAGTTAACTAAATTTTTACTTCGGCGAAAAGTAGAAAAAAGAAAAATCTAGATATCTTTACTTGGCAAAATAATAAACGGCATCTGGCTTAGGATTGGATTCACTCCACCGTATGGATTTCTCTATGGGAGAGGAGTTCTGGTCTAATGATTAGGAGATGGCTGTTCTGTCGCCAACGGTAACAGATTATGTCAAATATTTGACATTTTTTTGTGACCAATCTCTTTTAGGTATTTGGAAATCCTTGCTGCTAGATGACATATTGCTATTATGTCAGTGCTGATTGAATCAATGTTATTAACTGTAAATTAAAAAAAAACTGTTATTAACTGTATATTGAATCAATGTTATTTCAGTGTGGTTCTGTATATGTCCCGTGTACTTGGCTTTGCCCTTTTTAATAAAAATCCTCTTTACTGATAAAAAAAAAAAAAACTGTAAATTCAAAATATTTTGGATTTTCCGTTTCTTTGGGTGTATTGATGTGCCACTCATTTGTTTCACTGCCATCATATAGAATTCCATACGTAGGACCTGAAATGCAAGGTGCATGATAGTTTTATTCTCCGCAAATGAAAAATCTATAGGCTTGACCTATGAGGCATGGATGGTGGGAAAGAACCTCAAAACAATAATTGTAGGATGGGAGATTTTAATTTGATGAGGTCGTGCAGTCCATAAATTTGTACATCTCCCGTTTCTAACGTTGATTGAGATCCATCTGCAAAAGTAAGGTTTAGGATGTAATTGTCTTACCTAGCTCTATGGTGGGATTTCTATTGCAGTCATGTTCTTTAGCTCTAGAGGATTGCAAAATGGGTGTTTTATCACAAACATCTAGTGGCTTCATTGCAGAATGCATCTAGGGCATGTTTTCTGTTATATATAGAGCAATAGATTGAGTTGGACCCATGTGGAATGACCTGTTCTTTGTCCATGTAAATGCCTTCGGGCATGATAGAAGAAAGCAATCAAAAAGCTTCTCAAACCTATTTCTATTGACCTTTCCAAGATAGATCCCACCTCCCGTTGGGCCAGCAAGTTTGTTCAATGAGAAGAATGACAGATGAAGCATTATTATAGTGGGCTCCTCCTCCTCCAGTAATGGAGGCATGGACCAACGATGGTGAAGAGACTTGGGAGATTTGGATAATAAGCACGGAGGGATCTAGAAATGTGAATCTATGAGTTGAAGATTCAAGTTCAAAGCAAGCGGCAGAGGATGTAGACACTTAAGAGTAACGGCCACCTATCCTATATTTAACTTGTCATGGACCACCTATTGTACTATACCTGACAAGGCCTTATAGTGACCCAGTGTGATCAATTTATAAGCATTGCTATTGCATAAACTAATGTATGACAAGCGCGCTACAAGCACCAACAAGAGAGGAGCTAAGAGCAAGAATTAGTAGTTAGAGAAGCATTGAGAGAAGCAAAAGGGTGGTCAAGCTTGTTTCCCTTAGTGTCTCGGCAGTGTCATGGGTGGTTAAGGAGATGGAGGATTGCTTGGCTCACCCTTGGCATTTTGGTTTTTTCAGAAAGCTACGGGATGGTCATGTTGTCCTTATTATTCAATGTCTTGCAAATTCGAGGGGGCGCTTTCTGTTAGTGGACAATTATGGGAATGGGAATAAGAGGGGTTCTCTGATTATTCATGAAGCTTTGAAGGGTAGAGGTTGGGAAGATTTTGTGTTCAATACTCGCATAGTGGCTGGCTCTAAAGTCTATGTGCCGGTTGATGAAAAGAGCTCAAACTGCTCATGCCTTTCAAGCTCAGATTAGGTATAAGGAGGGGTCTGATGGTTCATTACCTTTGGGGAAGGTTCCCCTCTCAAGGGGTGCTTCATATGTTTTGGTCTTGAAGAAACCGGCATGTATTCTGGCAAGAAATAGATCACACAGTGAGGAGGATCTTAGTCAGAGGAAAGGGAAGGTTATTGGTGGTGAGGTTCAAAATGGTCGGAAGTCTACATCGCATGTTGACAAGTGGCATCATAAGGAGGAATGTGGGGTGGGCGGTTCGCATTTTGTGGTTATTCCGATGGTGGGAGAAGTGAAGGGGTGTTGTGGGCTGCTAGAGCAGAGTTATCGGGAGTTATGGAGAAGATTACAGGTTAATAACCAAAATAGACACGGGCTTGAATTTGGTCATGGGCTCGAGTAGGGGGAAGAATAGCTCATTTCATTTAAACCCACCCTCATCCATTGATAATGGACTAAAGTTGACAAATAGATGTGGTGATGGGCTGGGCTTAACCAAAAAGGCTAGAGGCCCGACTTCAAGGCCGGTTTCCAAAACGTGGCGGATCAAACATCCTATTGGGTCTCTTCCTCATGCTCGAGTGCAAATACCTCTTAGATATTGCCGGCGGTCGTTCAACACATATCTCCGAAGTCACAGAACAGGTCGTCGGTCATCGGCGACCGTCCTGTTCCTGAGTTAGCGCCGATCTCCGTGTCGAACATGGAAATAAGTGGTGGAGGGGTCGTGGATATCTCTGTGGCTGTGCGAAACGAGGTTTTTCTCGATCCTCAAGGTGTTTCTAGCGTCCCCAACCAAACCGATGCTTCCTAGCTGCCATTTTCAGTATTTGGTGAAGTCGCATTTGAAGATTTTGTGAGGGTGTCTCCTCAGTTGAATGTTGAGGAGGAATTATCTAGGGTTTTGTGCACCACTGAGGATGAGGCTTTGGACATTTCGGTTGAGGGGCCCAATGAAGAACTTGATTTACAGTTGGTATGCAGGGGGTCTGGGGTGGAGGCTTCGCATAATGGATTGGAAAATGTGGGGGATGAGCCTAGTCCCATTTGCTCTATGCCCCCAGCGTGTTCTTAGGCAGGAGCTCATTTTGATTGGGTGTTACAAAAGGTGGACGAAATATGCTATTGCATAGCGATTTCATGTGAGGGCTTCGAAGAACAATTTAGAGCTCTTCTTATTGCCATTGAAGGGGGTCGGCCTTTCTTGGCTAGATCCTGCTCAAAAAAAGAAAGACAGCTTAAGAGATTGGTTTGTTCTATCAATTACCATGCAAGGGAAGGTAGTGGTAGTAGAGGTAGGCACAAAGACAATGCAAATAACAGTGCCTTATGAAGCCACAGATTCTCTCTTGGAATGTACGGGGATTGAATGACCTGTGTAACCGCCTTCGGGTAAGAAATCTGATTTGGAAATGGGTGGAATTGTTAGTAGTTTGTGGAGTTGTCATTGTGTGGGGTGGGTGGAAGTAGTAGCGGATGGGGTGTCGGGTGGAATCATTGTTATGTGGGATATGAGGGTTGTGGAGTTGATAGATCATTTTGTGGGAGAATACTTGGTGGCGTATCATTTTGAGAATGTGGATGATGGAGTGGAATGGGCTTTTGCTGGCGTTTACGGCCCTAATTTGGAGATTAATAGGAGAGCTTTATGGGATGAAATGGTGGGCATTTTCTGTTGTTGGGATCTTCCTTGGTGTTTTGGAGGGGATTTCAATGTTACGAGGTTTCCTAGTGAAAGAGTGGGGGATTCTCATTTCACTGATGTGATGAATGATTTCTTTGATCTGATTTTTGAGTTAGAATTGGTTGATTTACTGATGGCAGGAGGGAATTTTACGTCATCCAACGGAAGGACATGCTCAAGGCTGGATAGATTTCTGGTTATGGCTTCATGGGAGAGTTGTTTTCCTGATTTGAATCAGAAAAGGTTACCAAAATTATGCTCTGACCACTATCGTATTATGTTGGATTGTGGGGGTCTTAGTGGAGGCCGTAGATACTTTAAATTTGAAAATATGTGGCTGGAGGATGAGAGTTTTGTGGAAAGGGTGAGGTAGTGGTGGTCTTCATATTTGTTTGATGGCAATCCGAGTTTTGTTTTGGCTGGTAAACTCAAAGCTCTAAAAAAAGATCTGAAAAAATGAAATGTTGTGGAGTTTGGGAACATTGAAAAGAAAAGGAAGCTTTTGTTACAACAGCTGCAATGTTTGGAGGAAAGGGAGTTGTCGGGGGTTATTTCAGGTGAGGATTTGGGGAGGAAAAAAAGGGTGGTAGCTGAACTGGAAAAGCTTTAATGGAGGAAATTTCTTGGAGGCAGAAATCTAGGGTTTGTTGGTTGAAGGAAGGTGATAAATGTACAAACGTTTTCATCAAATGGTGAACTCTCATAGAAGGAACAATGCAATTGAAATTATTCAAGATGGGGAAAACATACTTTCGGATCAAGAGGCCATCAAGGAACATGCTGTCAATTTTTATGAGAAGTAGTTCAAGGAAGAATATTCGTGGAGACCAAAGCTAGACGGATTGTCTTTTGATGCTATTGACCAAGCAAGTACAGAATGGATGGAGAGTTTTTGAAGAAGGAGAAGTGCTTGATATTGTTAAAGGAATGGAAAAAGATAAGGCTATGGGTCCAAACGGGTTTTCTATGGCTTTTTTCCAAGCTTGTTGGGATATAGTGAAGGAAGACATTATTAAGGTTTTTCTGGAATTTCATTCTTTTATGAAATTTGAGAAAAGTTTCAATGCTACTTTTATTATAGCTTTGATTCCTGAAAAGGTGGGGGCAGCAGCTATGCAGGATTTCAGGCCATTAGCTTAGTTAATGGGGTTTGCAAGATAATATCTAAGGTGCTGGCCAATTGTATGAGTGTGGTGATGGAAAAGATTATATTGAAGTCACACGATGCTTTTGTGAGAGGAAGAGAAATACTAGATTTTGTTTTAATAGCTAATGAATGTTTGGATTATAGACTTAAAATGGGTGAATCTGAAGTTCTGATTAAATTGGATATGGAAAAGGCGTACGACCATGTTTGTTGGGAGTATCTATTGTATTTACTGGGGAGATATGGTTTTGGTGAGAAGTGGTGTATGTGGATTAAGCATTGTATTTCTATGCCGAGATTTTCCATATTGGTGAATGGCAACTCAGTTGGTTTCTTTAATAGTTCACGTGGTTTGAGACAAGGAGATCCTATATCTCCTTTCCTTTTTGTTCTTGTCATGTATGCTTTGAGTAGAATGATTGAAGCAGCGGTGGGAGGTAGTATCTTGTTGGGTTTTGGGGTGGGCTGTGATTCTCGGAGTAGTGTAAATGTCTTTCATCTCCTTTTTGCCGACAGCACATTTATTTTTAGTGAAGCCAATCAAGAACAGCTTCAGTCTTGAAGAGCTCTTTTATTATGTTTTGAATCTGTTTCGGGCCTTAGAATTAATTTAACCAAGTCTGAAATTGTTCTGGTGGGCTCAGTTTCGAATATTTCAGATGTGGCTAATATCTTGGGGTGTAAGATATCGCCGCTGCCTCTGAGGTATCTTGGTCTTCCCCTGGTGCCCCTGCACAAATCTGTTTTGATTTGGGATGGGGTGATTCAGAAGATTGAGATAGGTTAGCCGGCTGGAAAAAGTTATATTTGTCTAAAGGGGGTAGAATCACTTTGATAAAGAGTATGCTGTCTAATCTTCCAACATATTTCCTCTCTCTTTCCTTTGCCGGCTGGGGTTTCTATTAAAATTGAAAAGATTTATAGAAATTTATTTTTTTGTGGTGGGGGGAGGGGAGGAAAGGAAATATCATTTGATGAGTTGGGATAAGGTATGTCAACCGATTTCAAGTTGAGATTTGGGAGTGCGAAATTTGAGGCTTTTTAATAAAGCTCTTTTTGGGAAATGGTTATGGAGATATTATTTAGAGAGGGATGCATTATGGAAAAATGTAATAGATGTTAAATATGGGGGTATGTGGGGGAGTTGGTGTTCAAATGAAGTAAGAGGAGCTCATGGGATGGGATTGTGGAAGTCAATTCAAATCGGCTGGGGGGAGTTTGTAAAACATATCAAATTTAAGGTGGGGGATGGATCAAGAATACATTTTTGGCATGACAATTGGTGTGGTGAGTCAGCTCTCAAGAATGTCTTCCCTTCACTTTTTCAGATTGCAAGGCAGCAAGATGCAACTGTGGCTGACTCTTATCTCTTTTTTGAATAATAGTATCAATGGAATGTTGATTTTGTGAGAAATGTGAATGACTGCTAAGTTAACGTTATCTCAGATTTTTTTAGTAGAATATAGGAGTTGAAGATTGTCCAAGGAAGAGAGGACAGATTGATGTGGATTCATGAAGGAAATTCCAGATTTTCTGTTCATTCCTATTATATTAATCTGTCAAGGTTTATGTGATTACCCCTGGAAAAGCATTTGGAAAGTTAAGCTGCCGAGTAAGGTGGCTTTCTTCTGTTGCCTGGTGTCTCATGATAAAATTCTGACTAAAGATAATCTATGGAAGTGTGGATTTTGTGTAGTAGATTGGTGTTCTATGTGCAAGAAAGATGATGAATCAGTAAATCACTTGTTTATACATTGTGAGGTGGCTAAAAGTTTGTGGCATTAGATTTTTGGAAGGATGGGTATAGCTTGGGTGATGCCTAAGCAAGTGGTGGATTTATTAGCTTGTTGGAGAGGAGTTGGGAGGAGTCAATGTATTGCTATCATTTGGAAAATGATTCCTTTGTGCTTGATGTGGTGTTTATGGCTAGAAAGGAATGAGAGATGTTTTGAAGATAGAGAACGGTCGTTGGAAGAAATTAGGGAATTTTTTTTCAAAAATGATTATGGGCTAAGGCTATTGTAATGAATGGTGAAGATATTCTGGAGTTATTTTAGTTTGTTTCTGTCTTTTTAGCTTTTGTATGTGGGTATTTTTTAACTTATAAAAAAAAGTATGTAGGTATTTCCTCTTGTATACCTCCTTTGTACTTGGGCTATACCTATTCTTGGCATTAAAACTCTGATGAATTATCAAAAAAAAAAAATCTGATTTGGTAATGGAAAGTAGATCTCATTTGTTTGCTAGAAACTAAACTGAAATCTGTTGACAAAAATATTATAAGAAGCTTGTGGGGTTGTTCTTATGTGGGATGGGCTTCTTTAGCTTCTCAGGGGGCTTCGGGGGGTATTATTTTGATGTGGGATAAGAGAGTTGTAAATCTGGTGGATGCATTTGTTGGGGAATATCTGGTGGCTTGTTCTTTTTTGAATGTTGATGGCTTTGGGTGGAGCTTTGATGGTGTATATGGGCCTAACATCGACAGTGAAAGAAGATTTCTTTGGGATGAGATTGCTGGCTTGTGCAGTTGGTGGGAGGGTGCGTGGTGGTGATTTTAACATCACCCGGTATCTAACTGAAAGGTTGGGGATTCTCGTATTGGTCTAGCCATGGTTGATTTTTCTGATTTAATCTTTGAACTAGATTTGGTTGATACCTTTGGTAGGGGGTGATTTCACTTGGTCGGATGGGAGAGCATAGTCCAGGTTGGACAGATTTATTGTTTCCCCTTCTTGGGAGGCGCATTTCCCTGATTTGTGTCAAAAAGTTCTCCCTAGATTAAGTTCCGATCATTTTCCCATCCTCTTGGACTGCTGGGGGTATTCATGAGGGGCAAAGATATTTTAAGTTCGAGAATGTGTGGTTAAAAGCTGTTGGATTTGATGAAAAGGTAAGAGAGTGGTGGTCCTCTTATCAGTTATCGGGTACACCCAGTTTTGTATTAGCAGGTAAACTCAAAGCTTTGAAAAAAGATTTGAGGATATGGAATGAGGAAGTATTTGGGAATTTCGGGGACCAGAAAAATCTCTTTTGAGGAGCTAACTTGCTTTGATGAAAAAGCAGCTGTCGGGGTTTTATCAGTTGATGAGAAGGAAAGGAAACTTGGCATTGCTATTAACTGGAAAAAATTACTCGTGAAGGAGATTTCTTGGTGACAAAAGTCTCGGGCCCTTTGGTTGAAGGAAGGGGACAAGTGCACCAAAGTTTTTTATAGAGTTGCCAACTCTTATCGAAGGTATAATGCCATAGAGGTGCTCCACTCAGAAGGTAATGTCATCACGGAACAATCTGAAATTCAGGACCACATTGTTCATTTTTATGAAAAGCTCCTAATGGAGCCTTATTCCTGGCGTCCTAAGGTTGATGGGTTGGAGTTTGATTCGATTGACCAGCCTAGTGCACTTTGGTTGGAGAGAATGTTTGAAGAAGAGGAGGTGCTCAATGTGATAAAAGGAATGGACAAAGATAAAGCCCCGGGACCAGATGGTTTCTCCATGTCATTTTTTCTGGTATGTTGGGACATTGTTAAGGATGACATCATGAAGGTTTTTCTTGAATTTCACTCATTTATGAAATTTGAGAAAGTCTCAATGCTATGTTCATTGCACTTATTCCAAAAAAAGTTGGGTCCATGGAGGTGAAGGATTTTCATCCCATCAGCCTTATTAGTAGTGTTTATAAAATCATCTCGAAGGTGCTTGCTAACCTTTTGAGTGTGGTTATGGGGAAGATCATCACAAAATTTTAAAATGCTTTTGTCAAGGGAAGACAAATTCTTGACTCCGTTCTTTTTGCTAATGAGTGCTTGGAGAGTAGAATCAGAGGTGGAATTCCTTGCATCCTTTGTAAATTGGATATGAAGAAGGCTTTTGACTATGTCAACTGGGATTTCTTGGTTTATACCCTTGGTAGGTATGGTTTTGGGGAAAGGTGGTGTAATTGGATGAAATATTGCATATCTACAGTTAGATTTTCAATTTTGGTCAAGGATACACCAGCTAGTTTTTTTAACAGCTCCTGTGGATTGAGACAAGGGGATCCACTGTCCCCTATTCTTTTTTTTTTAGTTATGGATGTATTGAGCAGAATGTTGAAGTTGGCGGCGGATAGGGGATTCATTTCGGGCTTCTTGGTGGGTAGCCCTTTATATGGCTGCGTTAATGTTTCTCATCTACTCTTTGCATTCTTTGTGAGCCAAATTCTGACCAGATCTGTTCTTAATGGGCTCTCCTGTTATGTTTTGAAGCTGTATCCGGTTTAAAGGTGAATTTATCAAAGTCTGAAATGATCCCTGTTGGTTTGGTTAATAATTTAGGGGAATTGGCTGATATTTTGGGCTGCAAAGTCTCCAGCTTGCCTTTGAAGTATCTTGGCCTTCCCTTTGGGGGCATCTCACAAATCCAAGGCTATTTGGGACGGGATTATAGAGAAGATTGAGTGTTGATTGGCTGGTGGGAAAATGATTTATTTGTCCAAAGGTGGTAGAATCACTTAAATCAAGAGCACCTTATCTTATATCCCTGCCTATTTTTTTTTTATTTTTTTTATTTATTTTTATCTCTTTTTCCTTTGCCTACAGGTGTGGCCAATAGAATGGAAAGGATATTTTGTGCTTTCTTGTGGGGCGGTATGGAGAATGAGAAGAAATTCTATTTGCTTAAGTGGGATAAGATCTGCACTCCTCTTTCATTGGGTGGTTTGGGGATTAAAAAGCTGAAAACCTTCAATAAGGCACCTTTAGGGAAATGGCTGTGGAGGTATCATTAAGAAGGGAAGGCTGTTTGGAGGCTTGTTATTGATGCCAAATACGGGAGTACTTGGGGAGGTTGGTGCTCCAATGAAGTAAGAGGGGCATATGGGGTGGGAGTGTGGAAATTCATTCGAAATGGATGGGAGGAGTTCTTCAGAAATTTCAGATTTAGGGTAGGGGAAGCCAGATCAGTTTGGCATGACTTGTGGTGTGGGGATGGGGCCTTGAAGAATGTTTTCCCCTCTCTTCAGAATTGCTTTGAATAAAGCTGCCTCCATGGCTGATTACATGGATAATTCTGCTGGATTTATTCAGTGGTCAGTAAGCTTTATTAGAGATGTCCAAGATTGGCAAGTGGGGGACATTACTGATTTTACAGATTGCTTTATGTTTTATACATAAATTCTGGAGGGGAGGATGGATTGCTTTAGAATCGGCTTGGTAATAAGAAATTCTCGGTTAGATCTTTATACAAGGCCTTGGCATCACATTCTTCCACTGATTTTTTTCCTTGGAAAAATATTTGGAGATGCAAGGTGCCTCATAAGGAGGTGGCTTTCTTTGGGTGGTTGGCTTCTCACGGAAAATTCTTGCCATTGATGAGTTAAGAAAATGTGGTATTGTTGTAATGGATTGGTGCTTTATGTGCAAAAGATGGGGCAAATTGGTGGATCATCTTCTTCTTCATTGTGATGCGTCAAAGGCTTTGTGGGACGAGGTATTTGCTAAGGTGGGGAATTGCTTGGGTGATGCCCAAGAGGGTGGTGAACCTCTTTGCATGTTGTAGAGGGCTTCTAGGAAATCGTCAAATAGCAACCGTTTAGAAGATGGTTCCTCTATCTTATGTGGTGTATTTGGAATGAGAGAAACAGGCGCTGTTTTGAGAATAGAGAACAATTGGTGGAAGGGACTAGAGCTTTCTTTTTTCGTACTTTGTTGCTTTGGGCTTTGGTTATTGTGTTGGATGGGAATAGTCTTGATGACTTTTGTAATGTTTTTCAGGTTTAGCTTATAATTAGGTGTCTCTCTATGTACACTTCCTGTGTATTTGGGCTATGCCTAATTACGTTTATTAATAAATTTCTTTCTTACGAAAAAAAAAAAAATATATATATATATATATATATATATAGAGAGAGAGAGAGAGAGAGAGAGAGAGCTGTCCTGGGTGGCTAAGGATCTTGTGTCAAAAGGACCAATGACAATGAAGGAACAGAGGATAGTGCAGAATTTTGTCATGATAGTATGTCCTTCCTTTGTGAGAGAGCCTCTTGGACAAGGAGGTGACACTCAACCATACAGACTTGAGATTTGTATTGATCAATTTATCTCAGTGTCCTTCCAAATCATTAAGAATAGTCATTCTCCAAGGGGCAACAAGAGGTGAAAAGCCCTCAATTGTTATTAAGCTAATGCCTTGCAAAATTTCTGAAGCACTAACAAGCGAGAAAATGACCCTCATACTGTAGATGTGCCAATGCACCTTTATCAACATTATATATAAGGCACCTCTCTTTCTCAAAGATGAGCTCTGTGCTTATTACTCTAGCTTTGTAGCCCCTAGCTTTATATATGGGGATATTTGAAGACGCCTAGGTTAGGAGCCACTCTTGATGGTTCTTGAAAAAAACATTAAAAATAAATGCTTTTTTTTTTTTTGTTTCCTACTGAAAATTTTGCTTTATTGGTCACAAATGAATCATACTTCTAGTGTTAAGATGTATTGGAATGGTCTGAGTAAATTCAGGCAAGGTTTGGTTGGCGCTACGGAGAGAGAGGTGTATGAACAGACCTTTAATTTGACACGGTGACAGCATTTATGGAGTGGAATGTGAATTTCTTTAACTTGAAGAGACTTGGTATTTACGAACCTTACATTGACTTAATATTGAGTCAAAAAGAAAAGAAAAAAACCATGTTTGAACATTACAAGTGGAAATGTTTCCGATGATCTTTTTAGTCCTTTTTAGATTCATTATTTATCCTTGCCTAGGTATGGTATGCAATGGAAAAATGTGCTAAACGATATTGAAAGACAATTCTCATTGAAGTAACATGAGCTTATTAACTGTGGGCCACCTGATTTTGAAGCTTCTGTATAAGGAATGAAGTATCTGGTATTGTTGGGTCAAGTTATCAGTCTTCCATTAACTTCTAACCAATCTGCCTAATAAAATAGCATAATTATCTAATTTTTGTTTATACCACTTCAGCAACTATATGGAAATTTGCTATTGCTATCTCTCTCTCATCCATTTTAAGCTTTGGCAGTTATTCAGTCAGAATCTTGCTCGTGTTTCTCACACTATGGTTCAATTTTCAGGATGATGGCCTGCTTCACACCACCTGTGGGACACCAAATTATGTTGCTCCTGAGGTGGGAACTGTTCCATATCATGTTTATACTGTTTTAAAAATTTATGCCCATTTCTATGCTTTCGTTCTTAGGTCTGAACTATATGCAATCTTGCTGTTTAGGTTCTTAATGATAGAGGCTACGATGGGGCAACTGCAGACTTGTGGTCATGTGGAGTAATACTCTTTGTATTGCTTGCAGGTTACTTGCCTTTTGATGATTCTAATCTTATGAACCTGTATAAAAAAGTGAGCATTTTATAAATTCTACAGAAAAATCCTCCTGTGATTCTCCATCTTCTGTATGTCACCCACTTTCTGTATTTTCAGATTTCAGCTGCTGAATTTGTTTGCCCTCCATGGCTCTCTTTTGACGCCATGAAATTAATAACCCGAATCTTGGATCCCAACCCTATGACTGTAAGTTATTTTACTGCAGTACATTCTCTTAATGATTTTGTGGTCTTCCTTGTATCTCATAAACATCGATTCGGATTGTCGTAGGTAACTTTGTATCTTAGAAGCGTAGACTCTGATTTTTCATAGTATCAATTAATGCATGGATTTCAGTTCATGCTGAAAATTTAGCTTTTTCATACCAAATTGAGTAAGAAGAATATAAAGCTTTCAGCAAAAACTGAACCTTTTTTGAGCATATCATTGCATATTTTTTTGATTGGCACCGGGGGTGCACAAGCTCCCAGCAAGGAGTTTTCTACAAGTGCACATCGGTTAATTCAAGGGGAAACTCTCCTAGTCCGATGGCTCCTAGAAATTATTTACATCCAAGGATCTGACCTTAGACTGAAGGGAGCTACCACCAAGACCAAGGCTCTTACAACTTGAGCAGCCCTTAGGGAAATATGTTAAGATATAAAATAATAAAATCTACCTTTTCCCATCAGTTTAAGCTTTTGGGACAAGTGGTGATTTCACATGGTATTAGGTGAACCCTGACTCTACACTTTATTCCATTTAATTAAATATTCCACTTGTTGGGTCTACTCATTGAGGGGAAGTCTAACCCACAAGTGAGGGGGAGTGTTAAGATATAAAATAATAAAATCTACCTCTTCCCATCAGCTTAAGCTTTTGGGACAAGTGGTGATTTCACAAAATATAATTTCATATATTGACATACAATTTGTTTATATATATTGATCATAATTTTTTGACCGTGGCATTCCATAAATAATACTTGCTACAATCATAAAAAAAATAAAAAATAAAAAATAATTCAAAATCGTGATGACATTTCTGTTAAACAAATGAAACCAATCAAACATTATGCTAGCATATTTTAAATATACAGTTGAACAGACTCCGGTACCTGGATTTGTTAAAGTTCAGCCAGACAGTGAGGGATGTTCTACTCATAACAATTTTAACACTTCCTTTAGACAGCTTCAATAGATTTCTAACGTGCTCAACTTTCAAGATTTCCTTGTTTCTTTTTCTCCTTCGAGATACCTGTATTTGTTTTTTTTTACATCCTGTGTACTTGGATTGTGCCTTTTATTGAGAATTTTATTAATTATTAAAAAACGATTTGAGATGCCTAGGTTCTCTTTTACATTTCTGGTCTCAACATTCACCATTATTAGACGCCTTGTGATTGTTCTCAAGAACTTCAATCATATGTTCATCTAGGCTAACAAGGCATTAGATCCATCTGGTGAGGTTGTCTATTATGCCATAAGCTTGGAAAGGTGGTGGTTGCCAGTGATTGTCTAGGAAAAAATCAAACGGATTCCCGAATGATGCCCAAAAGGAAAAAAAAGGCATCCCTAGGGTTTTAGGTCTTGTTAGATTATAAGGTTCTTAAGAGTTAAGATGCAATGAATTGTGTGGGATTACATTTGTGAACAAAACTGTTTTCTACATTCTAGTTCATGTTACTTGTGCAGGAAGAATCTTAAACAATTTGATTTATAAGCAACAAAAAGCATGATACAAAATCTCCTAAATATATAAACATTGGAACTTTACAGCTGTAGATTTTGTGCTTTACTACACTAATCTTCAATTTGGACACGCAACCATCTAAGAGGATAAAGGGGATTGCATTTTATCTTGGTGCCTTACCGTTGTAGCTTGTGAATATACATGAAAGCATTATACCTTGTGCTGTTTCACTTTGTTCATTTGCGCCTTGTAATATACTTATTTAATAATGTGTTCCTTTTAGTAGCACAACAGTTGGGGACTCAAACCAAGAAATCTGTAAATTTAGAATTAAAATGTATAATTATATCTGCTTCATCTTCTCATTTTATATACTCATATCTTCTAAATTTCCAAAAGGCATCATAACAATGCTTGAAACAAAATAATGTTTTATTGGTGAAAGAGTTGTTTTTTCCTTGTATTTTTTAAGCTATTAGATTGCCAAGGTAGCGACCATGCATTGCTTCAGCCAACCCCCCATCTCCTGTTGCATAGGCATGAGTTTGCTTCTTTGACTATGTCATGCTAGTGTAGTTCGATCTTTCGGAACATCAAAATCTGATCTCTTCCCACTCCCACAAGAAAAAGAACCAAATTACATTGGATGAAATTGTTATGCGGTTTTGTTACTATCTCTCACTACAAGCTGGATATATGATCTGTGTCCCAAAAAGAAAACAAAAATGATATATGATCTATGCCTCTGATTTTTACTTTAATCTATCTATGTCAGCGTATTACTATACCCGAAATTTTGGAAGATGAATGGTTTAAGAAAGGCTATAAGCCCCCTGTATTCGAGGAAAAAGAGGATACAAATTTGGATGATGTGGAAGCTGTCTTTAAAGATTCTGAAGTATGTCCAGATGAGTATTTCTGAAGTAATGTTATTGACTTTGAAAGAAATTGCCGTATTGTAATTCATAAGATTTTGACTTTTTGGGATTATAACAGGAGCATCATGTGACAGAGAAGAAGGAAGAACAGCCAGCAGCTATGAATGCATTCGAGCTAATTTCAATGTCAAAAGGGCTAAACCTTTCGAATTTGTTTGATATTGAACAGGTACCATATTAAAAGTCTTCCTTTTCTTTTATTACTATTGATATATTATATTACCATAGAATCTGTCGGTAGAAGTGTACGTAAGCACAAAGTACCAAAGCCAAAGCGCTTTGCTTACCAAGAGCGAAGCCCATTAAAAAAATCAGGCTTTTTTGGTTCTTTTTGTGTTAGTTTAAAGCCCAGAAAAGCAAGCTTATGTAACATTTTCAAGAAAAAGATAAAATATCTGTTCAAGATCTAGAAAATAACCCAAAATTTGCAGAGACACAGATTCATACTCAGGTTTGAGGCGAATAAGAAACCAAAGATCTACATCATGGCATCTTTCTCCATAGTTTTCAAATCAGTGGAAAGTGGTTGATACATTCTGCTTCTTGTATGTGGCTACTACCCGATTGTATTACTCATCTGTACTCTGAGATCGTTGCTCTTGCTCAAGCTCAAAATATTGTTTGCACACCTCATAAATCTGAGTAATATTTCCCAATACCAGAGTATCTATGTTGGAGATGATCACATATATCCTTAGTGGTTGGAAAATAGATACACAATGATCCAGTCTCAATACTACACAACATCAGACAAAAATATTGACTATCTTCCTGGTCCCAAAGTCTTTTAGGACCAGTATCCGGAGGCTTCTCTGATGTTAAGTGATCACACCTTTTCCTCTAACAAATACCTCAAAAGATCTCAATCAATAAACATAGTTCCTCCCATTTAGTTTCATTGAAGTCATAGGAGCAAAAAGGGGCGAAAATGTAATTATATCTGGTTTCGTTGTCATCATGGTTGTTCAATGTGTAAATCAGTTCACCAACAGCAACATAAACCAAAAAGGCACCAACTAGAGCAATAAGGGACAAGAACCCACAGTAAATTACCAAAGTGAGCAGAAATACCATTGGCAGTGCTGAAAAGTTATTGAAACGTGCAAGATATTTAAGAATAGTTCAAATTAACATTAACTGGCCCAACATAGCTGTGTATCAGCATCAGAAGAATGCAAATCGGTCTGAACGGGCTGAAATAAGGCTTGAATTAAAAACATACCTTGTATCAGTATAAATCTATAGCAAACCACCAAAACGGTATAAAAGAATACAAAATTCACCCTCAAATATGCCGTACCAGCTGAGAAGTACTGCTGGTGGCAAGTTGGCCCAACTAATCTTGGGTTGCCCCGATTAGATATTGGATTATTCTTTGACCTGGGTGGATGGTGGGTCTGGTTTGGATTGTTGTTATTGAATCTTTTTTGGGTTGGGCTTCTGACTTCTTGTGCACTTTCTGATCCTTTGTGGGATGAGTTGAATCTGGGTTCGACTCTACCCAAACCAAATCCTGTATCTCTTCTATCTCTTCCATTGACTGGAATGGATAGCTCACATCATTTACTCGTAAGCAACGAAGGACTTCTTCTAATTCTGCCATAAATCTTCCATTGATACACAGACTTCGCTGGCAACCACTACTATGGTAATAACAGGGTGATTCACTAATCACAATGTTGAGAAGAACAAAGCCAAGTAACCAAAAACACAAACCACCACTGCAACACAACTAAGAAACTACCACAGATTGACTTCTGGCCACCGTTAATATTGTCAACCACCCCATGGTGAAACTACAACTGATTGATTTCTTCTGATACGGGGTACAACTCACGTCAAAGCATCCATATTTCTGTCCTGCTGTTGATACCAACACAACCAGCAATTACAGAATGGATGACACAAATGACGGTGAAATCAAAAGAACAAATGATTGCCATCTACTGCCAATCACAAGCATTAAGCCCGATATGAGGAACAAAGAAAAATTATAAGCTGGAAAAACTGGGAAGAATCTGAAAGAGGGAAACGAGTTAAACGCAAGTCTTTGTTACCATGTTTAGCAGTTCGCATGGGAAGTACAAAAAGCTTGTAGGGAGGCTAAACAATTTACGTTGCCTCCCTTAAACCTTTATTATATAGACTTGAAAAGTACTACAAAATATCCAAAATACACTTAACAAACTCCTCTCACGATGTTCTGATCCTAACCACCTCTTCTAACACTTCCTTAACCTAGAGCATTATATCAACTTCGCCAATGAGAAATTGTTGAATGGTGTTTTTGATAAACAAGTGTAGAAATTGTTGAATGGTTTACATGGAAGAATAGAAGGCAGAGAGAAAGGGAAGGCTAAGATGTTAGGTAACCTCCCTGAAGCCCTCAAGCCTTTATTATACGGACTGCAAAAATACAATATGATGTCCCTATAACAAACTCCTCTCACTAATAAATCTTCTAACCTAACAAACGCTTCTAACAAAAAATGAAGTAGAAAGTACGAGAATAAATTGCGAAGAAATTTCCAGGTCAAAGGCAATGTAAGAGTTTTATATATCAATGTAAACTGAAGTAAATAGGGCAGAGATGCCCAAGAAAAATACCTCGGTCTTCCATTGGGTGCTTCATTGAAGTCAAAGTATATAGTACGAAGTGCTGGAGAAAATGGAGCCTAGCTTGGCTAGTTGGATGAGGATGTACTTGTCCAAAGGTGGTAAAGTTATGTTGATACAAAGCATGCTTTCCAGCTTGCCTACTTTTTTCTTATCAATATTTCCACTACCCGGCAAGGTGGCTCTCCGGTTAGAGAAATTACAGTGGGACTTCCTATGGGGGGGTGGGGGGGAATGGACGAAACCAAGTTTCACTTGGTGAATTGGGTGACGGTTTGTACTCAGACACGTGAAGGAGGTTGTATGAATGGCTTCCTTGGGAAAGATTTTAGTCTTAGACAATATCTAAGGGAACATTGAATCATTGTGATGGACTGGTGTTGTATGTGCAAAAAAAGTGAGTAGACCGTTGGCCACTTATTATTGCAGTGTGAAGTGGCCATAAGCTTATGGAATGATATCTTTGCTAGAGTGGGTTTATTTTGGGTGATGCCGAGAAGAGTGGTCGCTTTGCTAGCAAGTTGGAGAGGCATCCAAACTAATCCTCAAATTGTAGCGGTGTGGAAAATGGTCCTGATTTGTCTTTGGCAGTGCATATGGATGGAGAAAAATGAAATAGTTTCAATGATCACGAACGGACAATAGACGAGCTTAGAATGTTTTTTCTTAAATACTTTATTCTATTGGTCGATTGTAATAGACTTTGTGGCATGAGCCATGTATCTTTAGACAATCATGCGTAGGTGTTGCTCTTGCATATTACAATCATTAATAAAGAGTTCAGAGAGGAGCCAGGGCCATGAAAAGGTTCACGTGGTCGGCCACTGAGTTTTTGTTTTTATAATTTTTTTTAGAGGAGGACAACTATGTCGCTTTTATTATCAGCAGGGAGCAATAATGTCATTTTCTAGAAACTATCCAATTTAATGCCCTAAATTGACTCAAGGGACAATTTGTAACAAATAGTTGGTTTTGGGGATGAATTGTCACAAGTCATTGTTTAACGGCATATTTGAGGGTAAGGTGGTATTTTACTTTTTTTCCATTACCCTATTAGTCGTACATGTCTTATTCATTTATTCTTCATTAAGCAAGGACTAACAGGATTTCAAGGAGTATCACTTTACAAAAGAAGGTTCCCTAGATCTGAACTCTCTAATCCATTTTAATTCTCATTAAAATTATTGGTGATGGGAGGGATTTTCATTTGGTTAGGACATCAATTGGTAATATGTTTTTTGGTTTTTTATCTATCATATTTTCATCTAGGGAGTTGTTTGTTTGTTCTATTTTTTATCGTGAAAGAGACCCAAGGAGGTTTCTGCTTACTAAGGCTGTGAGTTAATCAACTTCTAGGGAGAAAGAGAAGAAAAGAAAGGGCTGTGTGCATATTATATAGCGAATACCTCCTTCCTTTGTAGGCCAGACCATGTATCTGGTCAGTCGGGTGATTAAAGTTTTTAGGTAAATATATTGTTTAATGTTTATGCGAGGGCTTCTTCATAATGTTGTTGGATTCAGGGATTTAAGAGAGAAACGAGATTTACATCTAAATGCCCTGCCAATGAGATCATCAATAAGATTGAAGAAGCCGCAAAGCCTCTTGGTTTTGACGTACAGAAGAAAAACTACAAGGTGAGAGAGTTAGAGTTAGCATGTAAATCAATCACAAAGGTTTATGGTACTTTTATCTGTTTTGGGTGTAACTAATGGGTATCTAATTAAATCCCATAGATGAGGCTTGAAAATGTGAAAGCTGGAAGAAAGGGAAACCTTAATGTTGCTACAGAGGTACATTTCAAGTTTTATTGATACTGATGAAATGAATTTGGCACGCTTGGCATGCTATTTTTACCTGTTCTTATACCTCTAATCAGATATTTCAAGTGGCACCTTCTCTTCATATGGTTGAAGTTCGGAAAGCAAAAGGGGACACTTTGGAGTTTCATAAGGTATGTATCTCTTGTGATAACTTCTTTTGCTTTTAAATTTTCTATTTCATTTTTTCATTTTGCCCCATTTTCATTTCCTGATTGGTGACTCCCTCCCATGTTTCACGGGACTGTACCGGTGATCATAGAGATCACCAAGAAATACTTCTAAATGTCAATACTGACAACATTGAAATTTACAGAGAAATTCTTTGACTTCAGTATTCTTGGACCAACTTTCAAACTCAGAGAAACCCTTCCCTAGGGACTATTTCCATTAGGATATTTCTCTAAATCTGAGAAACAATGTTGCTGGGTCAGGAGAGAGAGAGAGAGAGAGAGATAGAGATTTGCTATGCCTAATGTAGGCCTCTCATTAGTTAGGGCTGTCAGTCAATAAGTGACATTAATTGATCACTGTCAGGTCAATTGTTGTCACCACCAAGCTGGTTGCAAAACCAAGCCATATGGTGGCAGCTACATCTTCACAACTAGTTGTGCACCCACGTAATAAGCCGAAAAATTGTTAAATTTTTTAATTCTATCAGATTTTTAATTTTGTTAACTTGATTGTCTAAAATCTTTTTGAACGTGAATTTTTTTGATTGCTAATTTAATGTAATACATATAAATGAAAATTTGTGTTTCTAACATTTAAAATTCCATGTCCTTTAAAATTATTTAAGTTTATGATAAGTTAGTTTGGAAAGTAGAAGCTGAATGGTCTTTTGGGACCGAAAGGTCTTTTGTGTATTCAATTGTCATTTAAATGAGAAATAAAAAATGCTTCTAAGAAATTAAAATTTAAAATTGTATGAATAATTGTAATAAAATTAATTAGGGTGTTGAGGTGACACAATAGAAGTAAAAGACAGTCTTTGAAATTTATATAGATAATAGAATAGATGCAGAGGCCTAATAATCAGAACAGTGGAGTTGACATACTTTAATTACTGGATCTTCTTTTTCCCCTATTCTCTGTGCAGTTTTATAAAAGCCTCTCAACCTGCCTGGACGATGTTGTTTGGAAAACGGAGGAAGACATGCAAGAAATGAAGTAAATTCCTGTGTCCACTTCAGAGTATTGTCCATAACGATTTGTTCACATTGTACCTTGCAAAATGTTGTATTATTCTGTGTTTATTCTTTTCTGTCCACCTTTCTTCACTTTCTCCATCCACCTCTTCCCCCTTTCTTTAGTTAGACAAGGTGTTATCGATTGTTTTCCATGTTATTATTGTTGGAAAGCATGGACAGCTCCCATAGAGGATCAATGTTTGTCTCTTTTTACACTTGAAACAGAACGATCTTTATTTGATACTATAAATGAGAATGATGTGTTTTTACTCACCTGTCCACTTTCCATTAGTTGTTAATATGAGATCAGATTTGATATTGAAATCGAACCACAAGAATGCCAAAGCAGGAAAAAATTGCTTACAAAACAATTATCTCTATAATCTCTTCTTTTAATGAAGTGAAAAATGGCTAACGCGTTGGCTCAAGTGGTAAAGGCCTTGGACTTAGGAGTATGCTCTTCCTAAGTTTAAGGTTCAAATCTCCTTGGGTGCAGACAATCTCGAGGGGTTATCAGACTATGAGATTTTTTTCTTAAATTACCTGAAATGCACTTGTAAAAAATTTTTTGTCGAGCATTTGTGCATTATCAGGATTAGTCAGGACGATGTTCCTAGACATCTGGTGCCAATTAAAATGAAGTAAAAAGGGGTTAAGAAAACAGACTTGGTTAATGCAATGCCATATATAACATAGGGAATCTTCCAATATTAATCAAATCTTGAGCAAAAGAAAATTATCGAACAAAAATTTAAATCTCATGTTGGGGCTGATTTGTCAGACTGTGTAAAATATTGTAACAAATCCCTTAAAAAAGATAAAATAAAATAGCTTGTTCTTTTTTAGGGGAGCTCCTCTAGAGAAAATGGGAGAGAAATTGAGAGAAAATAAATAAGTTCTTGAACATTGCAGGATGCCTTACACTATTCTGCATTTGAGTATATATATTCCCATGAAAATCCTATGAATCCTACATAGAGCTAAGTAGAGGCCATGGGCCTTTTTAAGTCCTCACAACAAAATAAACATAAATGAGAATAAAACAATTGGGCTTACTAACAAAAACCTTACTCATACAAACCAAAGCCCACAATAGCCTCGGCCCATTCTGGTAGATGTGTTGAAGTGTGACAAACCTCCTCCCTTCAAAGCACCTTGCCCACAAAGTACGGGCTTCTAGATCCTGGAAGAACACCTTGCCTCCTGCTAGCATGCAATCTCACTTTTAACATTGTTGCCACTCATCACATCACAGTGCTCAAATGATAAACTAGAACTCATAAGGTACTTATCAACAAGGATCCACTGATGCTTTTCCACAACTACCATTGAAAAGAACGCTGAGAGAACCAAAACCCCTGCCAAACCCAGACTTTGCCCTTTCAAAACCCAAGGAACTTGTAAATTCATTGGCCACACATTCCTTAACAACAAAATGTTCTACCCAATTACCCCATAACTAGCATTCTCCTTGCCTTCCATCTCAAAGACACGTTTACACCCAAACATCAAAACCAAATTGACATTTCCACGAACAACTGAGGTGCAATTTACACTCCTTTCTAATTGGTAGGTAGGTAAAGTGAGGGTGAAGTGTTGGTGAACCCAGGTTGTTGAGAGACCCAGTTGATGAAACCAAATGCAAGTGAGTGGGAGGTAAGAAGGAGAAATGGACCAGGTTGGTCACTTTGGGTTCTCATGGAAACAACATACTCATAAGTTGCACTACCCTTTTGAATCAGAAATATGTGGAAAAATAATAGTTCTCCCCAAGGCATAGTGGCCAAAAGAGAAATAACCATGTAAATTGCCAGAGATCCAACAACTCCAAGTCCCTACAGTGCTTGAAGTGTGCACTTAATCTCAGTAATATAGATGTGAATGAAAAATAAAAACAAACCCAACCCACCAGCATCAACTGTGTAAACAGATCAAGATTTTGCTTGATAATATCACTTGACATAAAGTTTTCAAGTAAAAGGGAAGCTGATGCAGCAATAACAAATAACAAGGTAGCGGTATCTAACCCCACTCTATATAAAACAACCTCTCGAGCATTGAAGGGATCAATGGTCCAAGGGCCATAAATTCCATGATAGACCGTTTGACCTCTATTGAACCCACTACTCTTAAAAAGCAACAAGATAAACAACTGTGCAAATAGATTAATCCTAGCAAAACACATCATAGGATAGAATGTCTAGTAAAAACCCACTCTTATCCGACATTTCATCAGACACCTTGCAAGTTGCACTCAAGTCTTTAATTTGCTTTGCATCAACCATCCTGGTTCTCTCATCAAACCCACTCCCCAAAAGTCCAAGCTCCATAGGCACAGTCCCTTCAAAATTATCATTATCAAAACCCAAGTAACATAAATTTTTCAAATGCACACTCATTTTTAGATTTTGCTCTTTAAGAAAATTGGAAGAGAAGAAGGATTGGCTTAAACCAATTCCATTCCTACCAAATATGGGTATATTTATTTTTCTAACATGGAAATCAAAAGCAGATGCAAGACACAAATGCAACCCACTGGGCATGCCACAAGACCATACCCAAGGAATTCCCAAATTGAATAGCATTTCTGCACTAACCTCCCATATATTTTCATCCCAATTTTTGACCCAACAATTTTGTGTTGCAACTTGGAAATTTGGCCTCAACCAATATTTTACCACGGAAAGAAAAACAAATGGAGGACTTACCAAAGGAAGAAAAACAATGGAAGGCTCCACGATTCCAGCCTGCAAAGCCTTCTCAATTTCAGTTTCATTGCGAGTAGCATCTTCAATATTGATAGGTGAGGTTGGTAGGGCCTTATTAACACACAATATTTTCCTCACTTGAAATTCAACCTGCTGCGTGGCGCCTTTGCTGGGAACAGTGGGCACAGAGACTACCCCTTCGGTGCCCACGATTGACTTGCTGCCTAGCCCAGCGGCCTACTTCACCATATGGCGGCTCACAAAGTTAGGCTGCACTGCAACGACGCATTGGATAGTGAGCCCCTTCTCTCTGCCTACAAGGAAGGCCATGTTCCTCCTGACGACGTGGATCACTTGCATATGCCCACTCATGAGGACGTTGGTCCATTCTTGGAGTTTAGTTGCAACCTTTGATTGCAACTTCAGAAGTGAGACATCTCTTTATGGACCCTCAGTACATGATGCGTGTCGCTCTGGAGAATTCTTAGGTGGCCTTGAGGAAGAAGAAGAAGGTTTCCTTTGAGATAGGCTATAGTTATATCTGAAGAACTATCCAGAGAGAATCATAAGAAATAGAGGGATCGTGGAGGGTTAGGGTTCCAATTTCTGATAATTGTGTAGGTTTGCTTGAGGTTTGGAGTCTTTGGACGAGAGGGAGGGGTTGGAGTCTAGAGGCATTGACTGATACTTAGGGGACACATTCAATGACACAATTTTGGGAACAGTGGGAATGGAAGGAGGGTGATGGAGTGGAAATAACGGTGATAGATGGAGGCGCTTGGAAATAACGGTGGGGTGATGGAGTGAAGTGAAGTACAAAGCTCAAGTTAGGGTTAGAGCCATCTCTTTTTCTATAGAAATGAGGGAGATCTACGAGTTGAAATATTGTTTGGCTGGGTTTTCATGGTGAGAACAGAAAGTCGACACCACCACTAGGGTCAAAGTCCCATCTGGTTTGTTGGAAGTAAGTGTTGGGATTCTGATGGTGGAGAAGGGGGTTCTGTAGAATAGGGGTTATGGATTCAGTTGAGGATTCCAGAGAGTGGTAAAGACTTGGATGGTTGTTAGGGAATTTGAGTAAAAGAGCTAATTTCTCTACCATGCGAGAGAGAGGGAGAGAGGTTTTACTAGATATTTGGCCTTCCTTTTCCTTGATGAAGTATTCGACAAGGCCATTCCTGCCGGTGCCACTATCGACCACTGCGTTTGGACCTTTCTCTATATTTGTAACCATAGTTGGCTCTTCATCTTTCTTCATAGCACCAACTTCATGCTCCAGATGGCTTAGATTTTTAGGGAGATTGTTCCGATATTCTCTTAATTTTTGCAAGATAACTTCACAACATTGCTGATTTTGTTCCATCAGATCTTTGATTTTGAGCAATGATGCAAGAATTTCTTCTTCCATAGGTTTTGATGGCAAAGAGGTCGGTGTCTCTTTGATACCACTTGTAACAGATCCATTAAAAAATAGCTTGCTCTCTTCAAGGGGAGCTCCTCTAGAGAAAATGGAAGAGAAATTGAGAGAAAATAGATAAGTTCTTGAACATTCCAGGATGCCTTACACTATTTAGCATTTGAGTATATATATATACTCCCATGAAAATCCTACAAATCCTACATAGAGCTAAGCAGAGGCCATGGGCTTTTTAAGTCCTCACAGCAAAATAAACAGAAATGAGAATAAAGCAACTAGGCTTACTAACACAAACCTAGTCCATATAGAGAAATACAATAAACCTAAGTAAAGAAAACATTAACCATCCTAGTCCAACCCATAAAAGCTCATGAGCCCAAACCTCTAAATCTTTATTACCCCAAATCAAAGCCCACAATGGCCTCGACCCATTTCGGTAGATGTGGTGAAGTGTGACAAATATTCCCAGCTATCAGAAGTAAAAATCTGATTTTTTTTTCCTCATGAATTTTAGTACCTAACTTCTCTTTCAAATGAGCATGTTCTCTTTCAAAAGACCGACACTTGAACGGCAATGGATATGCAAATTGGGCCACATACCAAATGAAATATTCTTTCTTTGGGACTTCAATTTGAATCATGCAGATGGATTTAATAAATTCTTCCTCAAATCACTATCAAACCACGCCAATATAAACCAAAGCAATCACATATGAGAGAACACAAGAAATTTACGCGAGCTATATACAAGAGAACTTAAGGCAAAGACCATTAATTTTGCTATTTAATTCTGCACTGAGATACAAAAAAACGACTTCACTATCTCTCTTTTCTTGATCTCATGTAGTTTCCAATTGAGATTGGTTGTTCTTTATTAAATATTTTAATAATAAATAATAAATATTAGGATCTTCGATTTCTATGATCCATAATGGGATGTATATTTAGATCCCTCTCGGGCTGGGCCGAGCTTATTGATGTGCTTAATTTCTATATAAATTTTGTCATACTTTTACTCTTAATTTTATGCTAGTTTGTGTTTAATTTTCTTATATATTAGAGTTTTTATTTATTTTATTTATTTTTTTTTAGGAATAAATAAATTGAAGGAGTCATCAAGAGAATAGGAAACGTTCATTTCTCAAAATTCCTGAAGTACCATTCAGTATTTAGAGGATAACTTTCTGTAGACAACTCCAATAAGGGCAATTTTTGTGTCTACAGAAATCTAAGAGCAAACCCTAGAACTTTTGTGTAGGACTTGGCCAAAAATGAACATCTAGATGGCAGAAAGGGTGCATCAATTTAAAAGTTCACAAAACTGCCAAATCCCTGGAATATCCTTCAGTATTTGGAGCATAACTTATTGTATAAAACTCCAATAAGGGAAATCTCGGTGTCGACGGAAAGCTGAGATAAAACCCTACAACTTTTATGTTTAAGAGAGAGCTGAATACAAAAATCTTCAGAGAGTAAACGGTGCTTCAAGCAGGAGGTCAAAAATCTGCAGAATTGGCATTCATCAATAATAGAGATTCTCGATCTACATAGAGTTTCCTTCTTGACTCTTTCATATTCTCTTTGTATTATTTTCATTATGAATTCTAGAACTACTATGGTTTGTTTTGATTAGATTATGAACTAATTTTTATTGCTAAGGCTACGATGTAGCCTCTCCATGACAATCCCGAATCTTATTTCGTTGTGATCATAATTTTATCATTCCTTTTGAGTATACATCATTGAGTTTAATGCTTTCAATTATTTGGCCAATAGTTGAATGATTTGTTGTGCATGTTAATTCGAGAGATGATGCATGTAGGTTAGGTTCGTATGATGTATGCCATGAATTGAACGAAAGACAGGAATGTGCCAACTTGATTTGTGTGGCTTTTATGTGAAATATTATTAATCTTAATGTGCTCAAATGCTTTTAAATTTGCATAGAAATATCGTGGGTTATTGCATGTTGAGTAATTCTAATTCTACTTGAGAGAGGGTCTTAGATAAGTTATAATATTTCACTGTCAAATAGGATGATAATTAATTAATTTTATGATTAGGATTTGGGATTGGATTGGTTAGGTGAGTCAGATGCCTTAGTGCTTTCTTCTTGGCTGAAATATTCTTCTTTTTAAGTGTTTGATCAATTCTCCATTTTTTGATCTAATTTAATTGAATTTGTTGCTGTTTTTCAGATTCAAAATCCACTACTTTTCTTGATAGTCAAATAACTTAGAATTAGAATAATTTCAATAGTTATTTGGTAAATAGTCCTCGTGGGTTCGACATCTTTCTTATCATTATATTACTTGTACGATTTTGTGCACTTGCAAAATTTCACAACACTTATCTTGGAGGCCCAATGATTAGCAGTACAATCGGCCCATGAATTGCGCAAGGAAGAAGAAGGCTTAGGGCCTACACAGAAAATAGGACGATGTAGAAAGGTAAGACATCGCCTACCCTAACACCACCCTCCAGATGCATGTCGTGACAAAGCCACGCCGCATTTAAGGATTGGATACGGGACATGGACAAAGATCATGACAAGACTTCCTGTCATTGGTAGAGCACACATAAGGTAGCCACACCCACCCACCTACAGCTAAGGCGTGGCCAGGGGAGGCCATGCCACATTAAAGACGACAATGTGGTATCCCATATGGGAGACAAGGGCCTTTGACATAGGATACAGAGTACTATCTCGACGAGCAGTATAAAAGTCGGGCACCAAGTTAGAATTTGGGACTTATGTTCTCTAGCTTACTAAAATTCACCCCAAAAAGCAAAAGACTAACTTAGGCACCTGACCCTTCAACCCCAAGCCCTCCATTTTCTATGTTGTAGGTGAACGAGCCCAGTACTCGGTATGCGAAACACATCATCAATAGTGGCGTCGTCTGTGGAGTCTATGTAAAACTAACGTGTCCTTCTTATGTTGACTACAAGGCCCTCTCAGAAAATCTGTAGACAAGAAGCTTCGTTAACGAACATGGGGGGAATGTTTGCAGAAATAGAGGAGCGCATGAGGATGATGGCAAAGGAAGTGGAGAACCTTTGGTGAGAAACAAAACCTTTAAAAGGAGAAATAGTGAGCCGCAGGAGGACGTGGGAAGGCCCATATGACCCTGCACAGGTTTCCCGAAGAGATAGCTTTCCCACTGACCTTGAAGGGAGCTGCAAGAGGGTGTTTTGGGGCTTTGTACCTAGGCTCGATTAATAGTTTTTGTGAGTTGGCCCGACTATTTTTTATATAGTTTACGGCAAATAGAAGAAGAAGGTGTCCAACTGCTTACCTCCTGACCGTTAAGTAGCGAGAGGATGAGAGCCTAAAAGCATACTTGGCCAGGTTCAACAATGAGCGCATGACGACAGATGATCGAGATGAGAAGAACATGCTGGTTGCGTGTAATGCCCCAATGGAAGGCCCAAACTACATAGCCTATACTCCAAAAGGACGAGTCAATGATACAACTGGAGTCCCATTGGAATCTTATAAAGAGTAAGAACTTCTCCTTACCAAGCAATGTGTGATCTCATGCACCACATACACTTATCCTTATCATATGGGGTATCACAATCTACCCCCCTTAAATTCTGGATGTCCTCATTGGGCCAGTCCATCATAGGTGGCACGACTCAAGTCCCACATTTCTGGTTAGGATAGTCTCTGATACCATTTGTAATGCCCCAATGGAAGGCCCAAACCACATGGCCTATACTCTAAAAGAACTAGTGAATTATACAATTTGAGTTCCATTGGAACCTTATAAAGAGCAAGAAATTCTCATTCCCAAGCAATGTGGGATCTCATACACCATTTACTCTTATCTATATCATATGGGGTATCACACAGTGCTCCTAGGAGGCGTGTGGCCTTGAAACCTGTTCATTGTGGAGTTAGCAAAGAGATCTCCCACAAAGTTGAAGGAGTTTATGAATAAGGCGGACGGTTTCATGAATGTTGAGGACACCTTTCCAGCCTTGACCACCCCAAGGAAAATCAAATTGGAGTAAGTTGACAATAGGTCCAACATATCGGGGCGAGCAAAAGCCCTGGAAAAATTCACAAGGGGGGTAGCAAGATAGGAGACGGGATAAGGTAGACCCCTCAAGAGGACAAGGCCCCAGACATGCACTATCCAACCTAAGTGTGCAAGAAGAAAGCAAATCAAACACCTAAGAAGCTGACAACTGAGACTGGGCTAACCGCCTTTTTTGTTCCTACCATCGGAATGAAACCCACAACACCAAGGATTGTTACACTTTTAGGAGGGAAAGGGAAGAGTTAGAGAGCCTTGCAGCCTGGTGTCCAAGAGACCAATGGAGGGAGTCGGAGCAAGGTCAGGGAAGTTCCTAGGGGCTAAGAAGAAGTGAGATCCCTAAAAGGCAGAGGACGGAATGGGAATTTGTAGGGAACCACCCTCGCGGAACCTCGACTCGAGAAAACAACCCCTGGGAAAGATCTGTACCATAGCAGGGGGATTCGCCGGGGTTGGCCCCACCCCATCTGGTAGAAAAGAAGGTGCTCAACGATAGCAGTCATCTCCTTCGACTAGGATGACAAAGAAGTTGGTAGTAACCATGCTCATCACCAACTTCATGACTAGGAGGATCCTGATCGACAATGGCAGCTCAGTAGAATGAGCCCCCACCAAGCAAAGAAGGTGCTCAATGGTAGCAGTCATCTCCTTTGACGAGGATGAAAAAGAAGGGGTCTTGTACCCCCTTGATAACGCATTGGTAGTAACCATGCTCATCACCAACTTCACGACCAGGAGGATCCTGATCCACAACGACAGGTCAACAGATATCCTCTTCTGGGATACTTTCACCAAGATAGGGATCTATCCCAACCGTTTGTGACTAGTGGCCATGCTGCTCAAAAGGTTCTTGGGAGACATGGTCCAACCAATTGGAACAATCACCTTGTCGGTCTTGGTCAGCAAGGCTCCTAACACAGCCTCAACGATGGGTGGCTTCTTGGTGGTGAAAGCCCCGTTGTCGTATAATACCATATTGGGGTGATTGACCCTCGACAATCTGAAGGCGGTAACATCAACTTTGATGGTGACTAGTGTAGGAGAAGTCTGAGGTGGACAAGTATAATCGCACTAGTGTTATATACAGGAACTGAAGACTAGGGCGAGGGAGGTTCACACAGTGGAAGGCCTGACCTGCGGAATGGAACCACCAACCCCTCTAGAGTTCACCGGAGAAGAAGAAGAAGTCAGAGATGAACAAACTCTCAGGCAGAGGCGGAGCTATTGGAGCTAGTCGCGTAGAAAAATGCATCGCCATAGACTACGAAGTTGACCGCGGGTTTTGTCCGAAAAGTACACTACCCAGAATGATTGTCCAACATAGTATTGGTGAAGAAGTGGAGGATGTGCATCAACGTCACAGACCTGAATAAGGTGTGCCTGAAAGATAGCTTCTTGTTACCCTGCATTGACATGATCATGGACTCCACTGCAGGTCATCGCATGCTAAGCTTCATGGATGCGTACGCGGGGTATAATCGGATCTGGATGAACCTTGATGATGAAGATAATGCATCGTTCATAACGGATTGAGGGTTGTATTGCTACCGAGCCATGCCATTCGGGTTCATGATTGAGGGAGCCACCTACCAGAGGTTGGTCAATCGTATGTTCAAGAGCAAGATAAGGCTCAATATGGAAGTCTATGTGGATGATCTACTCATAAAGAGTAAAGCACCCAGACAACATTTGGCAGACTTAAGCAAGGCCTTTGCAGTGTTGCAACGGTATTAGATAAAGCTTAATCCAGCCAAGTGTGCTTTTGGAGTCGATATGGGAAAGTTTTTGGGTTTCATGGTGTTGGAGAGAGGAATAGAAGCAAACCCCCAAAAGGGGAAAGCCATAATGGATATGTCTTGGCCCCAGAATGTAAACAAAGTGTAGCCCTCAACCGGTTCATTTTCCGGTCAACGAACAAGTTCCTACCATTCTTCAAAGTGTTACAGAAAGTGCAGACCTAGGACTGCAAGTGCATCCAAGCATTCGAGAAACTCAAGGAGTACCTTACTAGCCTACCACTCAATCAAGCCAACCTAGGAGAAGCTCTGAGCTTGTACCTATCTATCTCCCCGATAGCTGTCTCTGCAACCTTGGTCAGGGACATGAAGGGCTCCCAGATACTAGTGTACTACACTAGTCGGGCCTTCAGGGGAGTATAGGTGAGGTACCACTGGATGGACATGCTGGCCTTTGCACTGGTAATGACAGCCTGACCACTGAGGCCATATTTCCATGCTCACCAGAACAAAATTCTAATAGAAGCACCTCTAAAGAAGATCTTGTAGTGGCTAGACGTCTAAGGTAGTTCGATGAACTTGGCGATTGAATTGAGGGAATTCGACATCAACTATCTCCCCCAGAATGTGATAAAGGGACAGGTACTGGCCGAATTTGTTGTAGAATTCACCGATTTCCTTGAAGAAATTCGAGATGTACCTATGGTGAAGCCCTGACAAGTTTTTGTTAATGGCTCATCTTGCCAGGCTGGCAGGGGAGTAGAGGTGCCTATTATCATAGATACCAAGGAAGAACACAACTACGGGATCAAGACCACCAACAATAAGGCAGAATATGAAGCACTACTGGCTAGGCTAGCAGTCTTTAAGTAGTTGGGGGCTATCGAAGTGGAAGTAAGAGCTAACTCCCAAGTAGTTGTGAACCAAGTCTTGGGAGAATTCACCATAAAGGGTGAGAAATTGAAGAAATGCCTGCAGTTCGTGTGGGAAAAGCACAACCATTTTTCGATATTTCAATATTCAACAAATGCCGAGGGGAAAGAACCATAAGCTTGAAAAGTTAGCACGGGCTACCTCCGGGTAGGAAGACTCTCCTCTACCATGGGAATCTAAGTCTCAAAAGCAAGGCCAGGGGCGGGCACTGGGGGTTATAAAATACTTGGATGCAAATGAACTCCTAACGAGAACTGGGAAGTGGGGAATGTTAAAAATCAGCCAACACCCTCCACAATGGTAGACCGATCCAGTACAAGTGAGGTTACTTGACACCCTTTTGGAGGTGCGTCTTGTTGGAAGAAACACAATATGTACTGGTCGAGATATATGAAAGGGTATGTAGGAATCATTCCGGCAAGAGGGCATTAGCTGGAAAGGTGGTAAGGGTGGGGTACCTCTGGCTGCACACCCTGAAAGGTACAGAAGAATTTTTCTGAAAGTGTCCAAAGTGCCAGCTTTATGCCCCAACATTGCATTGCCCATCGAAGAAACTGACGTCGATCATGTCACCTTGGCCATTCACATAGTGGGGGATCCACTTGGTCGGACCCTTACCCTCGAGTAAGGAAGGCACGAGGTTTATAGTCGACACTGTGGAGTATTTCACCAAGTGGGTAGTGGTGGAAGCCCTGACAACGATCACAGCGAACAACATCACTCGATTCCTATGGAAGGTTGTGGCTTGCAGGTTCGGCATCCCCCACAACATAATCTTGGACAATGGGCGGCAGTTTGACTTGAACCACTATCATGACTGGTGCATGGAATTAGGAATCAAGCTCAAGTACTCTTCCCCGGGTCAACCTCAAGCCATTGAACAAGTTGAAGCGACCAATCAGACGCTACTTGGGATACTAAATAAGAAGCTCACTCAAAAGAAGACTTGGGCAGAGGAGCTCCCTAGGGTCCTGTGGTCTTACCGAACAATGATCTAGAATCCCGACCATGGAAACCCCTTTCGCCCTCACCTATAGAAGTGAAGCAATAGTGCCTGTGGAAGTAGAAATGCCAACGAATAGGGTTCGACACTAGAATCAAAGCTTTAATGATGAAAAACTGGAAGAGCAATTGGATCTACTCGAAGAGAAAATACAAGAGGCCGAGATGAGAACCTCGATCAACAAAATGAAGGCCGAGCACTACTTTAGCAAGAGAGTCTGACCAAGGTCCTTCAGCATGAGAGATCTGGTATTGAGACAAACGGGAACAATCTCACAAGAAGAAGGAAAGTTGGGGCCACGATGGGAAGGCCCATTCGTTCACAACCAACAATAGCTTTGAGACTCCAAAGGAAATGAACTTCCACACCTTTGGAACACGGAGCACTTGTAGAAATATTTTGCTTAGATGTACTCAACAAGTGTATGAATGAAAAGATCATGAATAAGATTGTCTTTTTCCGGATTACATGTCTTGTCTCACAGGATATCTAGTAAAGTAAAGTCACTGGGCTCACCGCGAATCAACAGGCGGGACAAGTTACTTCACTACTCAACCTCACTCACTATGAATCTCCAGGCAGGACAAGTCACTTGACTACCTGACCTTGCTTACCACAAATCAACAAGTAGGACAAGTCACTGCCCGACCTCACTTACCGAATCAACAGGCGGGACAAGTCACTTGACTGCCTGACCTCACTCATCACGAAACAACAAGTGGGACATGTCCCTTGATTGCCCAACCTCCATCATGTCCAACAAGTGAGACAAGTCACTTGATTGCTCAACCTCACTCACGACGAAACAATAGACAGGACAAGTCACTTGACTGCCCAACCTCCATCACGTCCAACAAGTGGGACAAGTCACTTAACTACCCGAACTCTCTCTCTCTCTCTCTGGCACACAAAGATGAAGGGAAGAAAACAACAAAAATAAATATAAGAAATGAGTCGAGTAAGAACATCTCTATGCAATAAGAAAAATTGTCTTCATTTAGATTCATCCGAATCTGTCCTTACTTACATTCAAAAAAAAAAAAGAGAGAGAGAAAAAAGCATATACCATGAATACTTAAGAATCTGGATCAAAGTCCAAGAAGGCATCGAGCATCAAGGCCCATGGTGTTGGCATAGCGCATTGTCTGAAGGTATGGCTGACTTTAGGTCCAAAGCCTTCAAGTCTTTCTGAGGATTCTCTAGCAAGTAGTCCCTCAATAAGTCTAAGCCATCCTTGTAGCTACGAGCCCATGCCTCGTTGTGGACCCTATTCGTGGTCAACATCTGCATTGAAAGACGTGCGGTGGTCCCCTGGGAGTCAGCCAACTTGGACCTTAGGCCTTCGTCTTGTAGGTCACGAGAGGCCAACTCTTCTCGGACACCACCCAAGTTGGACTCTAGGGAATCCACTTGCAGATCCTGCGACTCACCCCTAATCGAAACCAGTTCGAACTTTAAACCCCTGACCTGCTTGACTCGAGAATCAAGGAGGGAATACTTGTGCTTCCAAGACTTGGTGAGGTCCATGTACGTTTTATGCAACCAATTGTGGACCCTCTTCACATCTGAGTCATGCTACGGGGTGTCTGCATCGACAAGGGACCTGATTCCAGTGTCGCCTCAACAGCCCCGCAGTGGAAGCACCTGATTCAGTCGTGATTGGGATGACAATCGGTGCTTGCTCAGGACTCACCAGGATGATCGAATCATCCAAGGTTAGAATTTGATTACCATCACATCTATAGCACTGTAACGACCTGATCCTAATATTAGGCTATAGATACATTTTATGTATTTTCTTATAGCTATAATATTTTTATTTCTATTATTATTATTAGATTTTATAGTTAATAGTTTTAATAATTATTAGTATTAGTATTATTATAATTATCAGATTTTACATTTGTTCTTTTAATAAGATTATTATCATTTTATTTTTATTATTTTATTATGACCTGATTTTTACAATAGCCTAGAGTTTTATTTGAATTTAAACATTATTTCTCCCTATCTCCACCCATAAACCTCATCCTTATCCTCTAATTAATAACTCCAAATCCTATTAGGAAACCAAACCCTCAACTCCAAATCCTATTAGGAAACCAAACTCTCAACTCCAAATCCTAGTAGGAAACCAAACTCTCAACTCCAAATCCTATCCCATCTCCTTATGGTCACAATACCCTTTTCCTTGCCTATAAAACCCACCCCTGGCCGAGACCTCCAGAAGAAAACATAAGAAACCACAACCACCGAAGCAAGCCGTAGGAGACCGAGAACCCACCTCTCTCGTTCATCTCGGCTTCTCTTAAGCTTTCGGGCTTGCCCCAGCCACCCAGAGTCACCGTCGTCTTGTCCAGCCAATCCCCCATCGTGTACTCTTCTCGGTGACGAGTTACAACTTGAGATTCAAGAAGAAGCGCAGCAAGGTAAGTTATTTGATCACAAAATTAGGATCATCACAGTCAACTTATATTTGAGTATTATTCAAGCCAATTCATTGATAGCCTTTGTTTATGTACCACTCATGCCATATGCAAACATGTCATCCAGCATAGCATACGATCATATCATTCCGCATCATGTTTAGATTCAGAAATTATAATTATATATGTATTATGTCATGCATCTCATGGTCATAAGACACATAAGCTATCTTAAGTTCAATTGCAAGACAAAATCAGATCAGTTAGTCAGATGGCCATTCAGATGCATGGTACCAATGCAGTTCAGTTTCAGGGTGGATGTGCAAGCCACGGACTCAAGCGTGGTCCACCATAGTATGCCAGAATACTATCAGCGGCTCCCCTCGTGGCCACGGGACGTGGGGCCGGTGCACAACCTCGCACACAGGGTTAAGTGTGTTGGCCAGTCAGTTCAGTCAATTAAATCAGATTAGTCAGTAGATCAGATCAGTCAGTCAATTCAGATAAATCAGTCATGCATAGCATAAACATCAATATGAACAGTCATGAATTTTAAGTTCTCAGCATGAAAAAATTTTATGAAAACCTTACGTTTAGTATGTTAACGTTGTGATGGATTTCTTACTGAGTATTCGACTCATTTTAGTTCATTTTCATGTTTTTAACCACCCAGGTGATGATGATGATTACGAGCAGACAAGCCAGGATTAGAAGGAGCGGTTAATTTTAATTTCAGACCTTTTAGAAGAAATTTATTTTATTGCTTTATGACACGACTTTTTATTCAGTTTATTCATTTAAGTTTTTGAAGACTTTTATCAGACAAGTTTTATGAAATAAATCCTAAAATTATTTTATTAAATATGAGATCTCTTGCCAGGTTTATTTTATGAAAAACACGTGACACTCCTAACCTACGGGAAGGGGGTGTTACAAGCACAAAGAGTACTCATCCATCTCTCACAAACTCAGAATCCAAAACTTTTAAAGGAAATTCTTATATACATGAAATCATGGAACCTAAAACAAAAACATGTATTTGTATGGTTTTTCCCTAAACCATTACGTCCATCATTTTTTCTTACTAAGATCAAATTTGAACTTCTAAACAAACATAAATTTTTTTCCTTGCCTAAGGCCATAAATGCATGGGTTTAACTACCCTCTAACACTCTCTCTCTTCCTTGCCTCAACTAAAAGCTCATTGGACCAACTTAAATCCCTCATAATTGGCAATATCTAGAAGGTTTCCTAGGGTGCAAGCCAACTTGTCATGATGGACAAGTGGCAATGTGTGGTAGAAAGCTAAAGGAAAGTGGTTGGGCATGTGACTCAATTTTTGCTCCCTTTTCCCACACATTTTTGCATCATAAATACCCATTGAGAATCTATGTCAGCCAATAAATGCTCTGACAAAATCCACTCAAAACAAATGTTGGAATCCTATTGGCTTAGATGGGCAGCAAGTTGCATGCTTTTCCCTAAGTGGCTCATAAATGCAGTGCAAGTTCCCACGAGTTCCCTAATAGCTCCTCATTAAATGCAGGGCAGTTTACTACGAGTCCTTAATGGCTCCTCATTAAATGCTCTGACCGCTACTTAAACACTAAGCAATAATTGATGTAGTGTCATTGGTGGAGTGTGAACGGCAATATTGAAGAGGCTGAGGTGAGAATTTCGGCCAAGCTTTTTCAACTTCCCATGCAATCATTATCCCATTTTCTTACAATCATAAATAAGATTTGATCTTCAATGATTGCCCTGACCAGTCATTATTACCTACTAACCAAAATCCAATCATTAAACTTAGGATAACATGTGTGGCACAAGCATTTTAAATTTAATTACCTACTCATGCACACTCTTCATGCAATTTTATTTTATTTTAGTTTCCATTGATATATTTTGGGTAATTTTTCATGGAGGTTTGATTGGTGAAAATTTGGTTCAAGAATGCAAAGGTCATACTGGATGACAGTTTGGATGATGGTGTGAAATCTTGATGTTTTGATGAACGGTTTTTTAAATTTAGGGGCAGATCTTGATATAATGAAATGCCAACACATTTTTGTACATGTTATGATTTGATCCAAAGCATTTTATCATTGTTATTAAAGAGATAAACACATGATCTTTGAAGTTGAAACTGGATCAAACAATACAGTTTCTGTTTTAAGATTGTGATGCTTGTTGGTTCTAGAAACCTAGTCCAATGGCTATGAAATTCATATATGCAGTTCTTAAAGCTTTTTTTTAAGAGTGTTGATTTAAATCTTTGTTGGAAGCACGGTTTACATATGAAGGTTTGATTAGAAGTCAAGTTTGAAGCTTTTAGGTTTATGGATGTATTTTGAGGAGATTCTTGCCATGTGATGCTAGGTTTGATGCTAGAAACAAGTTATAACTTTAATGTTATGTATATGGTCATATTTATTTAAATTTTATTGCATAAAAATCAAGGATCAAGTGTTTGTTTCAAGATCAAAAGCATGCCATACTCGGTTTTGATGCTTTATCGCAAACCGATTGTTCTATGTAATGTTTTGTGATTTATGGTTATTGATCAAGCATGATATCACTTAGGTTTGAATGATGAACATGTTAGGAGAGTTATCTATGGATTTTTGGAGTCCTTGGAGTTGTTTGGAAGGTGTTAGACCAAGAGCATCAAGAGATGGTTTTTTTTTTTTTTTTTAACTTAGAACTTGATTTTTTGGCATTTGTGTTGCTATAATGAGTTTAGATTTTTATGGTATATATGTATAGATATATATATATATATATATATATATATATATATATATATATATATATATATATATTGATATCGTAGCATGATTTTAGAAACTTGAATGTGATTGTTGGTCAATATGCAACAAAAAGCTTGTTTTTGGCCTATAGATGAATCAGCCCAAGCACGGTTTGTATAGTTGTGTTTTGATTTAAATTTTTCTGATTCCATATTTAGAGTTAGGATGAAATTTACATGAGAAATGCAAATTTTGGTAGGACTTGAAGTTAGTATACGAAATCCTTATTTTGGGGGCAAAATTGTAATGCCCCACATGTACAGAGGTAACTTTGCAATTTAGCCCTAAATCAGTGAGTTTGTTGGTATGAGCTTTAGTGAGTATTCTAACTTTATAAAAATATATCATTTCAATTTACTCCTTTTTACGTACTTTATGCTACAATCACTGTAAGTTAGTCTCCAACTTACTCTCGGGATATTTATGTATGAATGTATGGTGATAAGATTATTATTTTCATATTCCTTTTACTCATGATTATTATAAACTGTTCACTATTCCATGCCATGTCATTATTGCAAGTACATGCTTATCTGTTACATACCATGTTACATACTGCGACGCCCCTAACTCCCGCTTGGGATGGAACAAAGACTTTGAGTATCTGGACATGTAACACATGGTTACATGCCCCCATTCATAATAGTTAATATGCAATACATCCTATGCAACTAGTAGTATGCAATAATCACAGTGGAACAAAGGTGACTTATAAAAATTTCATGCTAGAATGAACTAAACATCCCAAGAGATCAAATTAACCATAGCTAGATACTGCCTTACTTAAAAAGGTCAACATAGTAAGGCATAAGTTTAGACATAAAGTGGGAGATAGATTCTCCTTATTATAGACACTGCATCACAATTTCAAAAACAAACAAGTCAAATCCACTCTCTGGTGTATAGAGCCATCGCTATAAACATCAATATCAAATCTAGTCTTTGGTAAGGGTCAGGTTCATCCTCAACCATCTGAAGCCAAGGGTTAGAATTCTGATGAGTGTACGAATGTGCACTCTAAATACCCTATTATTGGACTAGAATGCTAAAATGTGAATAGAAATCATAAGAATTAGTTTGTATTCTTGAATTTAGGTTCTATTTATTTTTAGATATTCCTAAGCATATTTTTTTTATGTTTAATTTCAGAGTCCATAAAAGAAAGATGCAAAGCCATTGACAACCTTTGAATTTTAAAGGCCGAAATGCAAGTTCAAGATGAGGAGGACTCTTCAACGTTGGGGGACTTTTAAAATATAACGCTTTTTGAGGTTGGTAGGTGGATGGAAGTGCAGTTTTTGAAAATAGGATATTGGAGAGGTCGTTAACATGTGGAATTCAAAGATATGGATATTGATGGAGGGGGATGGTGGGATGTACTATTTTGGAGGAGAAAAAAAAAAATTTTTGGTGCTCCCATGGAGACCTAAAGCTTAGGTAAAGCCTAAGGTAGAAATTGATTGGTGAAAATACTTTGACTATATTTAAATTCACAGATTAAGCTTATTGTTTAAGATTTTAGGATTGAATTCTCTATTTGTTTTGAATATTATAAGTTTGAGATAATTATATTAAATCTTACTATGGTTTGATTTTGTTGAGCAATAGGATTATGAATATATGATTCTGACTTAAACAGGTTTTTCATGCCAGATCTTTTGCTACACTATGTTTGTGAACATAGTGTAGTCTTTAGATCCAATATTCCTTTTTATACATGAAAACTGTGGTTTGTAAAGAGGGGAATAGATTCTAGAGTTAAATTTATGAAATTAGATGAGTATATTGTCATATCTTCCAATTAGGAATTTGGTGTTATAATTCTTAATTGTGTGTATAGTTTGTATTGGAAAAGTCAAATTGTAGGATTCGGTTGATGGAAACCCGAAGCTTTACTTGCTTTTTATCCATGCCATAATCTTATTTTAATTACGTGTTTTAGGTAGAATTTAAAATACTTTTTAGATTCTTGTTATCTTGTCATTTGATCTTTTCCTTTAAGCTTGCATCTTGTAGTGTTTCTTTCGTCTCCCTATGGATCGACACCCTGAACTTTAATATAACACCACATAGTAGTTTGGGCATAATCAAGTTCATTACCATCTTGTTTGTCATACGCTGGGCCTGACACAACTTCTACCATTCTCCCTAGAATGGTAGTGGGACTACCATAGTGAGATTCTCTCAGTCAGTTAAACAACCACCTTACACAGAGATAAGATATGCATGATTAATGATAAATATGAGATGCATGCTTGATATGTAGAAAAGCCGTATTTTTCTCTAATCCAAATTCCTCAACGTCTTTCATAAAAATAAAAATAAACATTAATGCACATTTTCTTACAGAAAACATTTTTTTTGCACTTCATCTTTTCAAAAACATAACATTTCTTATTTATTGGAGCCATAATTAACATAACATATGGTATCATCACATATCCCCATTTGCACTCTGATTACCTACTTGTGACCGTAGTACAACTCACGTTAAAACTATGTTGTCTGCAAACTCATAACTCAATGCATTGGTATCATAACATTTCATCATCATAACATATCATCATAACATATGCATCCACCAGCATTAGGTGCCATATATGACTTCGCTCGACATTCTTTAAAAAGAATCCATTCACAACCCGTTGACGGTTCTTTATCAATTCAAGGGTTACCACTAGGATAATTCCTCATCCTAGCATTTGGGATCATGAAAAAATTTATTTTCATGCTATGCTTAAAAAAAATGTATTTCATAACATATGTATATGTAGTAAGCTTCATGCAAAAAAATGTTACGACCCTAAGGCTAGGATGAGAAATTATCCTAGTGGACTTGCTCTGTCCACTCTCGAGTGAGTAGAAATGGAGTAGTAACTCTTGCATCGACAAATAACTGTCTACGGGCTTCAAATGGATTGTTTTTAAAGAATGTCAGAGCGAACTCATTTATGGCACCTAGTGCTAGTGGGTGTATACATTAAGATGATATGTTATGATGATGTTATGTTATAATGAAATGTTATGATAAAAATTCATTGGGTAACGTGTCTGCAGATAATGTAGTTTCAACATGAATTTTACTACGGTCACCGGTAGGTACTCACAGTGATGATTCCATACATTATGTTATTGTTAATAATGGCTTTAATAACGATGAAAAATTATGTTCTTGAAAAAGATGAAGTGAAAAATGTTCTCTGTAGCAAAATGTGCATCAAAGTTTTTCTGAAAAAATGTTGAGAAATCTGGATAGGAGACAAATACAGATTTTTTCGCATGCATCTCATTTTTATCATTAATCATACATATCTTATCTCTGTGCAAGTTGATTGTTTAACTTACTGAGATTTCAAGTAAATCTTACCATTGTGGACCCACTATCATTCCCATCAGAATGGTAGAGGTTGTGTTAGGACCGGCATACGACTAGTTGGATGAACCGTTGGCTTCAAATGGTTGAGGATGAGCCCGATCCTGAGAAGTGGTTGGACTTAATCTTAGTGTTTATAGCAATGGTTCTATACACCATAGAATGGATGAAGAGAGTTTATCTGACTATGTAGCATTTGTATTTAGGAGATTCCATCTCCCACTTTATATTGAACTTATGTGGGCCTCATAAGTGTGGAAGTATCTATTTATGAATTATTAATAATTGGGATATTTAGTTCATTCTGGCATTAAATATTTTTGTCACCCTTATTTTCACTGCGATTATTGCATACTACAAGTTGCATACTAGGATGCATTACATATGAATTGTTATGAACGGTGGTATGTAACCATGTATTGCATGTTCCAATGCTCCAAAGCGGAGGTTGGGGGTGTCATAGGGTGTGGTATCAAAGCACTACATCTTTGGGTAAAACCAGATGTCCTTAGGAATAATGTTCCGGAATGTAGGTTTGAATCTTTAGTTTGACTATGCTTGAATCTTGAAGTTGGAGCTTGATCTAATACATGTGCATATTAGGAAATAAAAGGACTAAAGCAAGATGGCATGTGATAGACGAGAAAGGAACGTTGAAGGTTCTAACACTTGCAATGAGCAAGATCGCCCGTTGGATGGAGGACATGATTTGGTGGACATAATTCGTCACATGACGGAAACAATGAAGCAACAATAGATTATCTTTAGACAAAACCAGCAGCAGCCTTGCCCTTAGGTGGAAAGGCAAGAACAGGTGGAAAATAAAGGCTATTCGTATGAAAATTTTATGATATACAAATACCCTAACTTCATGGGAACTGAAGAACCCATGAGGGCCAACAAGTGGTTACTCGATCTCGATAAGACCTTCATGATCAGCAGTTGCATTGAAAAGCAGAAGGTGCAGTATGCGGGGCATCTGTTACAAAGGCAAGCCAATATCTGGTGGGATACCAAAGGTAGATGCTGATAAGGGAGTTAGGCGACATAGCTGCCTTGACATGGAAAAGGTTCGAGGAGGAGTTTGATAATTGATTTTTCCTAGAATCGATGAAGACACAAAAGCGCACGAGTTTGCCACCTTAGTGCAGGGGAACTTCACCATGGAACAATACGCTGTGAAAGGATGGAAGCTCAAAACTTTCATGGTGGACTAAATCCTCAGATCCGTAGCCACGTAGCTTGCTTCCGCATCAATAACTTCCAAGAGCTAGTTAATATGGCTTTGACAGCCGAAGCAGAGCAACGAAATGTAGCAGCTCATATTAGCCTAGAAACGACGTTAAGAGAAGGATAGTACAAGGAGCTAAAAGGGAAAAGGGCGTCATGCCTGTCCCACCTGATACTTGCTGGAAGCATGGAAAGGTCCACAGTGGTGAATGCAGAGTTTGATTAGGGGTATGCTACAAATGTGATTAGCCTAGCCATATGATTCGAGAATGCCCTCAAAATACTCAAGGAAGCATAAATGCTCTTAACCCTAATAACAAGCTGAATCAGAGACCACCTACCCAAGCTAGCATTTACGCCATTACCCCTGGGCAAGTGGATGATGTAGTACCAGAAGTAGGGGAGACAAGAGTCATTACTGATATTTTCCCTTAGTACCCCTCTTTTTTTCTTTCTTAGAAATTAGCCTTTTTAATTTAGCTACTAAGTATATGGTAGTTAATGATTACGCTTTAGGTAATATCACACTTTACAGATATACGACATGTGCCTTTTTTGACTCTAGTGCAACGAGGTTTTTTGTGTCAGCAATGTTTGCACGAACGTGTAACCTGCCGACATAATCACTACCTCAAATGGTCGTAGTTACGATTCTTGATGGAAGTATAGTTGCATGTACCAAGTCATTAGAAATTGTCCTCTAAGTCTAGATGGGAGAATTATGGAATCAAACTTATTATTTTCAGTCTATTAGGGTTTGATATGATATTAGGAATTGTAACACCCCACTTGAAAAGCCCATTAGGATATGACCTTAGCACCCATGATCCTAATTAGCATAGGATTGTGATTTTTATTTTAGAGTTATTTGTTTTAGCATGGGAATCACACTTTGGGTTGAGTTAGAATTATTGAAATAGTTCTAGTATTTTATTTTTAGAATAACTATCAAGAGGTCAATATTGGTATGACATTTGGCATTTTTAATGGGCTAAGCAAAAAGGGTTAAGTATGGATGGGTTTAGGGGTAAGCCCAAGTGTATTTAATTAAGGGCCCTCAATCACTAAGGATGTGATGGGCTAGGAAGAGGTGCCATAAGCCTAGACCCATTTGGGATTTATAAGGTTTTAGGCTTTTTTGAAGAACCTTAGAAATTAAGCCTAATATGTAGTTGGCATGAAGCCTTTGCGCCTAGCTTAGTGAGAGTGAAGGCCTTTGGCCCAACCTAAGAAAGACCTGTTATTTGGACCCAAACCTAGTAGGCCTTTGAGATCATGGATGAGCCCTCAAATTTGGACATAAGATCCATTCAATAACCCACACCCAAGCCTTACTCAAGTGGCCCAACAAGCCCAACCCCATAGGGTCCAAAAGCCTTGTCTTTCATTTATATCCTTCTAAATGATGCCCACATACATCATACCCTTAGTTTCCCTCAGGCCCAATATGTACCACACACCCCTACGGTTCCTAGCCAACCATGATTAAGCTTTTAACTTAAGTTAAGAAGCACTAATCATCTCACACATGATTAGTAACCTCAAACCATATTTTTGCATAATTTTTCATTAAAATATTTTCTTCCATTTATGATCTGCAATTTTTGGTTTTATTATTAAATTGCATTGATCTTAAACTAACTTAGATGTTTAGACTTGACCCAATACATGTCAATAGGAGCCAAGCCATGTCAATGCCCAAACCACAACCAATCGGCACCTAGGTGCACCTCTATGTGCACTTCACCAAACCAGCCCCTAGCCCATACCATTTCCATCAAACTTTCAAGGAAAATTTCACACTTCACCACATCACTCAAGGTGTAGACCTAGCTTTGGACGAAATGGCACCAAGAAATCAAGCTTAAAACCCAACCATATCCTTATGGAGTTTAATTGAAACCCAACCGAGGACCTCAACCATTCAAAGAATTTCTACTCTTTGTTGAGCCACCACCCCTTCCCTCCAATCCCTAAGAAGTCCCTCAAAGTATTTGTGAGACTATTGACCAAATTGTTCCCATAGAAATGCCAAAACCGGTTGGCATTGGCACAAAAAGCCACTCGACAACCACCCCATTTCATCCCTTCCATGGCCTGCTCAAAATAATAACTTGGTAGCCAGTCCCTCCACCTTCCACCACCTGAAAAATGCCATCAGGAAGTGTCATCATACCTGCAAAACAAAGCCATGGAGATAGGACAAAGAGCTGATGAAATCTGGCCAGCCTTTGAAGACCCCTACCTGATGGCATGTAGCATGACCTCACTTGCATTCTTTGCATTTTTGTTTTTATTTTTAGAATAATTGTAGCATCTGCACCCATGACACACAGTGCAGCACCTTAAATGTAGAAATGATGAACAGTTTGAATACTATTCACCTACAAAAGTGATGACACAAGCTGAATCTTGCACCTCCACACTCCACCGCCCACTTCAACCAATCTCAAGCCCATTCTTCATCCAAACCCACACCCCTCACCCTCCATGAAGCCCTATAAATACCTCTTTCATCTCCTCCCTTCCTCACACCATTTCTCAAAGCCTTCTCTTGAGAGCCTTTCTTCTCTTAGTGTGCAAATAGAGTGAAACAGAGTGAGTTCGAGAGAGTTCTTGAATAGAGGTTGTGTTGGGAGCTCAAGTGCCACTTTCTGTAAGTAACCGTACCCTAACCTTTTTTTAGTATTAGCATAGCCTGTTAGCCTTTAATTTATGGAATGGGAATGGAATTTTAATTGAGTTTAATTCCGGATTACCATGCTAAGTGCAAACTGGGTCGTTTGGAAGTATTGAATGAATAAATTTCCATGATTTTATATGATTCACTAATGTCTTTGAATGAATTTGGAAGGATTAAATTTAAGGTTGAAAGCATACCATGACAGGTATAAATTCATATCTTGTCTTGATCATCTAGCATGCTTTGGTTTTGCTTGATTTATGTTTATCTTATGAAGTTTTGATTAATTTGCCTAGGTTCGATAATGAGCATTTAGAAAAGCCTTGTGATTGGGATAAGAATGGAAATCCATGATTTAGTTAGGTTTAAAACATCTCTTGGTAAAGCAAAGCTAGAAAACATCATACATATGCTTAATGGATGCTTTAGTGGTAATTTGGCCTTAATCCATCTTAAGTGTTGGGATGAACTTATTGGACTTAAACCTAAGATTTTAAATTGTTCCTAAGGTTATATTCAAATACTGATTTTCTGAATAACATGCATCTCATGTTTATCACATAATTTATCTCTGTGCACGTTGGTTGATAACTTACTAAGATTTCAAGTAAATCTCACCCCTTGTGGACTCACTATCATTCTCCCAGAATGATAGAAATTGTGTCAGGATCAGAAGAGGACGGACAAGATGGACCGATGGATATAATAGGTTGAAGAGAAGTCAGATCTCAATCGAAGATTAGATCTCATTTTTATGTTTATTGCATTAACTCTACATATGATAGAGCGTCTGAGAGAGTTGATCTAACTATTAAGACTTAGTTTAAGTATTTGTATTAAGGATATACTATCTTTAAGTTTCAACTTATGATGATTATTAATGCAATTGGGATGTTTAGTTCTGTGATGCCCCCAATCTTCGCTTGGGATGGAACAGAGACTCGGAGCATCGAGACATGCAATACAAGGTTACTGTAACACCCCACCTAAAAAGGCCCTTAGGCCTTGACCTTAGTAGCCCTAATCCTAGTTAATTAGGAGTTAAGCTATTTGAGAATAAGAACGTTTAGGATATTTGATTTGGCAAAAGGACGTATACTTTGGGTTTAGAAGAATTATTAGGAGATTCTAGTGCAGTATTGATTTTTGAGGAAAATGAAATTCTTGGAGGTTAATTGGAGAATTTTTAGTGATTTATTAATTTTGAGGATAAGCAGCCAAGAGGCCCATAAGGAAATGACACATGGCACATTGGATGGTTGTCACAACAATGGGCTAAGCGATTTGGGTAAAATTCTTGACAGAATTAGGAAGGCCAAAGAGATTGGTTTATTAAGGACCCAAGCTTTTTGGGTATAAAGGCTTAGAGAAACACTAAGGCATTAGGCCCAACTTGATGGACACTAGGCCTAACTTGATGGACATAAGACTTTAGGCCTCTAATGCACCAAGAATGCGATAGGCAAAGGTTAAGATGTTAAAAAGACCATAGGCCCAACTTGGGAGATATAAAGTTTTAAACTTTTCTTGGAGGACTCTAGAAAATAGGCTCAATGAAAAAGACATAAGGCTATTAGGCTTAACTTAGTAAGAAATGAGGTATTAGGCTCTTAATTATGGGTTAATTACTTACATTAAGTTTGATAGTGGGATTAGCGTTAATCATTGTACTTAGTGTTAATGAGCTAAGGATTAGAAAAGCAAGCCTATTAGTAATTTTGGTGAGAATTTTTAGGACTTTAGAGTATTCTTGGTCCAAGCCCAAGAAAAACCTTGAACCAAGCCTTTAGGAGTTCAAGACTAGTTATGGCCCAACTATAAGGAAGGCATAAGGCCTTTGGGCCAAACTTGGTATAGAATGGACCCAAAGCCCAATTAGGCCAAGTCAAATCTTTTCAAGCCCAATTTAGTGGATCTTGAGGTTTCTTTTTAGCCCTACAAATCTGTAAAATAAGGCCCTCTCATTCAAAGTCCAAGAGCCCTTAAACCATGAGCCCATACATTTGGCCCTTTTAAGCCCACATGACCTAAAAACCATGTTTGGGCTCATTTCACCATTCAAGACCAAAATATCAATACACCATACCATTGGTTTCCTTAAGCCCAAATCACACTCAAAGTATCCAAATTAAGTTTTGAAAATTGGCTAAGGCCATTAACCATCATACTTAAGGTTAGTGCACTTTAAGCCATGCTTTGAAGCTTAATCATGCTTAATCTTTTCTTAAACTTTTTAATTCAAATTTTCTTGAGTTAATAATCCCTTAAACCTTTATTAAGACCCTATTAATGACCTAGCTAAACCAACCCATATGTCATTATGAAAAATGACATAACAAGCCCAAACCATGCTTCAATCGGTTTTGTGCATTGTCCTTTGTAATGCTTGGACTGTTTTGCCCTTGGGCCCAACATTTTTGTGGTTTGTCCTCAAGGTTAATATGGTCCTTAAACACCTCATGAGACCCTCCCAAAGTCATTTTGAGCCTTGGACGAAATTACTTGCACAAACCAATTCCTCGAACCAAACCGGGTGCACCTTGGTCTAGTTTGTGTAGGAACCATTTGGATTGAATTTGAACCAGCCTTCTGCCATAGTTTGCATCACCACCCCACACCACCTCCTTCTCCACCCAATCACCAAGAAGTCCCATGACCATCATGAAGGATTTTGACTCATTTTTGTTACCCAAAAACATCCAAAACCGAACTGATTTTCTGCCATCACAAAACCACCTCCATCCACCTGTTTTCAAGGGTTGTTTGATGGTTTTTCTGCCACCAAAATGATGCCCCACGAACATACCTGCCTTCTAGGATCAATGTAGCAACTGTGGAGAGGTAATCATGGTGGTTTTAGGCCACTATTCCCCCTGCACAAGCTGACCTAAGCTCATGCAAGCAAATCTGGAAATTTTTCAGATTTGAGAACCTCCCACTTCACCCAATCACCAATGATTTTATATGATCTATCATTATCCTAACATGATTATGGAAGGTTAAATTTATGGTTAGAAGCATGCCATGATAGGTTTTAAATCTATCTTGTTTTTATCTTCAATCATGGATCTGTTTTAAGCATATTGGTGATTAAGGATTTCTTAGTTTTGATTAAGTGTTGTGATGAACTTGATTACTCAAGTATTAGGGTTAATAATGTCTCTAAATATGTTAGTGATCATTAGTGGTTAAAGAAAATCTCATATGCATGCATTCATAGGGATCAACAGTTGAAAATACACATAGGCATCAACTAGGATGCATGCCACGGGTTAGGACTAATTGGACTAGTTCCACTTTGAATTTTGAAAATCCAAGGGCATATATGGTTTTATAATGCTAAAAGTATGTAGTCCATGAAATTTGGTTAAATTTAGAATTCGATCACAATTAGTGAAAATTTAGAGCTTAGATGGCAATTTTTGAAAGTTTAGGAATATTTTTGTAAATACTCCATTTTTGGAGCCTTTGATTTTGAACCTGTCCATAAGAGTATTAACCCTAACTTAGTATACACATGATTTACGCAGCTACAACGCGAATTTTAAATTTCTCCAGAATTTTGTAAGTTGGCCTCTAACTTACACCTTGATAAATTATTTATGAATTATTGATAAATGCTCATTTCATACTTCAATTATTATTTTTAGCATAAATTATCATGTTATATGATACATTGAGTGCATACTTACATGAAATGTGACATTTTTATCATTTTTGCACATTACATTTATAAATGTCATTTTTACATGAAATTTACTACATACGCACATGTAATGAGAAACATTTCTCAAAGCATAGCATGAATGAAAATCATTTTTTCATGACCCCAAAGGCCAGGATGGGAAATTATCCTGGTGGAACTCCTATGTCCACTCTGGAGTGTTTAATAATGGAGTGGTAACCTCTGAGTTGACGAAAAATAGTCAAAAGGCTGATGGGTGTACATGTTATAAATTTTATGATGTTATGCTATATTTACCAATGCATTAAGAACGAGTCTATAGATAACGTAGTTTCAATGAGAGTTATACTACGGTCACCGACAGGTACTCACAATGCATATGGGGAATTGTGACATTATCATACGTTATGTTATTAATTAAGATAATGATGTAAATCTATGATGATGAAAGTTTATGATAAAATTTTTATGAAGAAGTTATGTTTTCTAAAAAATGATGACAAAATTACCTACTGAGTAAAAACTTGTGTCTCCATATTTTTAAAAGATGTTAAGGAATCTGGATGGGAGACATGCATACTGATTTTCTACATTTCATGCATTGCATATTTATCATTTTTTCATGATTGATTTATTTTTGTACTAGTTAGTTGTTTAACTTACTGAGATTTCGAGTAAATCTAATCTTTTTATGGGACCACTATCATTCCACTTTGAATGATAGATGTTTTATCAAGAATCGACCAGGAAGGGATTGATGGAGCATTGAATCCACATGTTTGAGGAGGAGTAAGATTTTGTGAAGAAGCTAGATTTAATGCTGATGTTATAGTCCAAGTCCTTCATGCTTTAGCACGCATGAAAAGAATAATATGACTTTGTATACAAGTCTATGTTACAATGGTATTTTGAAAACGATAATGTTTTAATGAAGTTGGGATTTTTAGTTATTCTGGCATATCTTACATTTTAACCTTTTATTTCCACTGCAATTATTGCATACTGCTGGTTGCATACTAAGGTGCATTGCATATTAACTGTCATATACGGGGGTATGTAACCTTGTGTTGCATGTCCCGATGCTCCAAGTCTCCATTCCATCCCAAGCAGAGATTGGGGGCATCACAGCTACATACTCCCGTGCATGACAGTTAATATGCAATGCACCTTAGTATGCAACTAGCAGTATGCAATAATCGCAGCGAAAATAAAAGGTTAAAATGTAAGACATGCCAGAATAACTAAAAACATTCCAATTTCATTAGAAAATTATCATGTTCAAAATACCAATGTAGCATAGACGTGTATACAAAGTCATATTGTTCTCTTCATGTGTTCTAAAGCATGAAGGACTTGGGCTATAAATATCAGCATTAAATCTAGTTTTTTCACAAAATCTATCTCCTCCTCAAACATGCGGATCTAGTGCTCCATCAATCCCGTTCTGGTCAATTCCTGACACAACATTTATCATTCTGAGTGGAATAATAGTGGTCCCATAAAAGGGTGAGATTTATTCAAAATCTTAGTAAGTTAAACAACTAACTGGCACAAAGATAAATCAATCATGAAAAATGATAAATATGCAATGCATGAGATACAGAAAATCAAAATGCATGTCTCCCATCTAGATTCCTCAACATCTTTTAAAAAATATGAAGACACTGGTTTTTACTTGGTAAGTAATTTCGTTATCATTTTTAAAAAAACATAATTTCTTCATAAAAATTTCTTCATAAAATTTCATCATCATTGGTTTACATCATTATCTTAATTAATAACATAACGTGAGGTAATGTCACAGTTCTCCATATGCACTGTGAGTACCTGCAGGTAACAGTAGTACAACTCTCGTTGAACTACATTGTCTATAGACTCGTTCTCAATGCATTGGTAAATATAACATAACATCATAAAATTCATAACGTGTATACCAACCAGTGTTAGGTGTCATAACATGTTGACTTCACCCTAGTGTTCTTTTAAAAGAGCCTATACGAAACTTGATGACTGTTCTTCGTCAACTCAGGGGTTACCACTCCATTATTAAACACTCCAGAGTGGATAGAAGAATTCCAACAGGATAATTCCCTATCTTGGCCTTTGGGGTCATGAAAAAATGATTTTCATGCTATGTTTTGGAAAATATTTCTCATGACATGTGCGTATGTAGTAAATTTCATAAAAAAATGACATTTATAAATGTAATATGCAAAAATGATAAAAATGTCACATGTAATGCATGTATGCACTCAATGTATCATATAACATGATATTTTATGCTAAAAATGATAATTGAAATATGAAATGAGCATTTATCAATAATTCATAAATAATCTATCAAGATGTAAGTTAGAGGCTAACTTACAAGCTTCTAAGGAAATTTGAAATTATCATCGTAGTTGCGTAAATCATGTGTATACTAAGTTAGGGTTAATACTCTTATGGATAGGTTCAAAATCAAAGGTTTCAAAAATTGGGTATTTACAAGAATATCCTTAGACTTCCAAAAATTGTCATTTAAGCCCTAGATTTTCACTAATTGCAACGAACTCCAAATTTAACCAAATTTCATAAACTACATATTTTTGGCATTCTAAAACCATTTATACCCTTGTATTTTCAAAATTCAAAGTGGAACTTGTCCAATTAATTCCAACCCGTGGCATGCATCCTAGTTGATGCCTATGTGTATTTCAACTATTGATCCCTATGAATGAATGCTTATGAGTTTTTATTTAATCACTAATGATCACTAACATCTTTAGGGAAATTATTAAGTCTAATCCTTGGGTAATCAAGTTCATCGCAACACTTAATCAAATCTAAAAAATCCTTAATCACCAATATGCTTAAAACTGATCCACGCTTGAAGATCAAAACAAGATAGATTTAAAACCTATCATGGCATGCTTATAACCACAAATTTAGCCTTCCATAATCATTTTAGGATAACGATAGATCATATAAAATCATGCTTAGTACATGCCATAGCTAAATTTCTATTTTAAAACATTCAATCATTCAAACCTTCCTTTAATTGACCCGGTTTTGCATTAATCATCATAATCTTCTCAAAACTCAACCAAATTTCGTACCAACACTTGGAAAAAAAGCTTGAAATTATAGATAAGATCAAAAGGAAGAAAACTTCCAAATTTCGTGGCCTTCCAAGCACTCTAAACTGCCTTACACAAGAACACACCAAAACTCACTTGGTTTGCACTCTTTTGATCTCTAAGAGGGGGAAATGCTCTCAAGGCTCAAGAGGATGCTTGGAGATGTGGTGTGAGTGAAATGAGAAGGGGAGGGAAGTATTTATAGGAGGCCAAGGGGTGAGGGGCGTTGGCTTGGGTGCTTGGTGATTGGGTGAATTGGGAGGTGCTCAAATCTGGAAAATTTCCAGATTTGCTTGCATGAGCTTAGGTCAGCTTGTGCAGGGGGAATAATGGCCTAAAACTACCATCATTTTCTCTCCAAAGTTGCTAAATTGATCCTAGAAGGAAGGTCTGTCGTGGGGCATCATTTGGGTGGCAGAAAAACCATCAAACAACCCTTGAAAACAGTTGGATGGAGGTGGTTTTGTGGTGGCAGAAAATCAGTTCGGTTTTGGATGATTTTGGGCAGCAAAAATGTTTCAAAATCCTCCATGATGGTCATTGTACTTCTTGGTGATTGGGTGAAGAAGGAGGTGGCATGGGGTGGTGGTACAAACCATGGCAGGAGGCTGGTTCAAACTTCACTCAATCGGTTACAACACAAACTAAACCAAGGTGCACCCGGTTTGGTTCAAGGAATTGGTTTGTGCAAGTAATTTCGTCCAAGGCTCAAACTGAATTTGGTAGGGTGTCATGAGGTGTTTAAAGACCATATTATCTTTGAGGAAAAATCACAAAAATGTTGGACCCAAGGGCAAAACAGTTCAAGCATTACAAAGGGCAATGCACAAAACCGATTGAAGCATGGTTTGGGCTTGTTATGTAATTTTTCATAATGACATGTGGGATGGTTTGACTAGGTCATTAATAGGGTCTTAATCAAGGTTTAAGGGAGTATTAATTCAAGAAAATTTGAATTAAAAATTTTAAGAAAAGATTAAGCATGATCAAGTTTCAAAGCATGGCTTAAAGTGCACTAACCTCAAGAATGATGGTTAATGGCCTTAGCCAATTTTCAAAACTTAATTTGGATACTTTGAGTGTGATTTGGGCTAAAGAAAACCAATGGTATGGTGTATTGGGCTTTTGGTCGTGAATGGTGAAATGAGCCCAAACATAGTTTTGGGTCATGTGGGCTTAAAAGGGCCAAATATATGGGCTCATGGTTTAAGGGCTCTTGGATTTTGAATGAGATGGTCTCATTTTACAGATTTGTAGGGTTAAAAAGAAACCTCAAGATTCACTAAATTGGGCTTGAAAAGATTTGACTTGGCCTAATTGAGCTATGGGTCCATTCTATACCAAATTTGGCCCAAAGGCCTTATGCCTTCCTTATAGTTGGGCCATAACTAGTCTTGAATTCCTTAAGGCTTGGGTCAAAGTTTTCTTAGGTTTGGACCATGAATGCTCTAAAGTCCTAAAAAGTCTCACCAAAATTACTAATAGGCTTGCCTCTCTAATCCTTAGCTCATTAACACTAAGTATCATGATCAATGTTAATCCCACTATCAACCTTAATGTAAGTAATTAACTCATAATTATGAGCCTAATACCTCCACTCTTACTAAGTTAGGCCCAATAGCCTTATGTCATTTTCATTGAGCCTATTTTCTAGAGTCCTCTAAGAAAGGTTTAAAACTTTATATCTCTCAAGTTGAGCCTATGATCTTTTTAACATCTTAACCTTTGCCCATCACATGCTTAGTGCATTATAGGCCTAAAGTCTTATGTCCATCAAGTTAGGCCTAGTGTCCATCAAGTTGGGCCTAATGCCTTAGTATCTCTCTAAGCCTTTATATCCAAAAAGCTTGGGCTCCTAACAAATCAATCTCTTGGGCCTTCCTAAGTCCATCAAGAATTTTACCCAAATTACTTAGCCCATTGTCGTGCCAACCATCCAATGTGCCATATGTCATTCCCTTATGGGCCTCTTGGCTTCTTATCCTCAAAATTGATAATTCACTAAAAATTCTCCAATCAACCTCTAAGAATTTCATTTTCCTCAAAAATAAATATTGCACTAGAATCTCCTAATAATTCTTCTAAACCCAAAGTATACCTCATTTTTGCCAAATCAAATATCCAAAACATTCTTATTCTCAAATAGCTCAACTCTTAATTAACTAGGATTAAGGCTACTAAGGTCAAGCCCTAAGGGCCTTTTTAGGCGGGGTGTTACAAGTTCATTCCGACATGAGTTTTATTTTAGTCACCCTTATTCTGCTGCAATTTTTGCATACTGCTAGTTACATAGTAGGATGCTTTACATATTAATTGTCATGAATGGGGTTATGTAACCAACTATGTGTTGCATGTCCCAATGCTCCAAGTCACTGTTCCATCCCAAGCGATGACCCGGGGGCATCACAAGAATGGACTGGTTATCCAAACCTGGGGTGAGACACTTGTCGTACATGCAAAAAGTGATGACTCTAAGTGTTCCCTAGGCGTGTGGATAAGAGAAGTATTTAAATGAGTACATTTAGGACACTCAGCCATACCACCAAGAGAGAAGCCGAAAGGGTCATTTGTGCTTTTAGCAAAAGTTTCTCTACACTCTCCCCTCTCTCCACTCTCACGCCTATCACCAAGAGAGTAAAGGAAAACCTAGTTCACACTTGGCCCACTCTGACCATCAATCACCCATTTTTCGTTGGGAGGCTTGAGGATTCTAGAAGCTAAACATCATTTTTTCCCTTCCAAACACCATTTCCGTGCAAGCATAGAAGGAAGAGTCAAGAACATCGATTAGAGTCTAGCACGGTAAGAACACTCAAACCCTAGCCTCATTCTTTTCTCACACACACATGCACTTGCTAAAGGAGTTGGTGGGAGATCTCGATTTGAGTAGAACACGGGTGGTGTTGCATTTTGTAAGAAGTATAAAGGAGGTGATTGAGTAGTAGGTTCAGCAATGGAAGGATGAATCATGCTCCAAGTCCAAATTTGAGTATGGTTAGTCCTGAGGGTTTTCTTCAAAAACCAAGTCTTTGATGGCAAGATAAGTAGTGAGGAGAAACCTCTTGGATGTTGTTTGGCCATAACTAGGGTTTATTTAGAGTTTTACTTAGTCACCACTTAAGGAAGCATAATCTCGAGTGCTATTGCTTTTCGGCCACTATGGTTTGAGTGGAATGAAACCACACTTCTTATTACACATACACACATACTTAGCCCTAGGGTTCTCATAGCATGTGTGAACATGTTTATGAAAATCACAAAAGAGGGCTCATGACTGATTAGGGTTAGGAAGTCTAAAATCTAGTGCACAAAACACATGTTTGGTTTTAATGTTTGCTTTCAAAAGTCTAATAGTTACAATATACACTTTCAGCTTGCTTGATCATTGGAAAAGTACTTTTTGGAGCTTTGTAAGTTAGCTTCTAACTTACTCTTGGATAATATATTTATGTTTTTGAGTAAACTTTGCATTTTGGTTACTTGTTTTGGTTAATGAAATGCTATTTTGTTACATGCCATGATTATACCTTGTATGTTCATATGACACTTGCTGGAATTTCTAATTCAAATGACATGTTTGGAGTTTGGAAAATGATATATGCCATGTTGTATGTTATATTCATGTTTTTGTATCTGAATGTTCTAATTATTTCAAGATGTTCATGTAATGCATTATTGGTTTATTGAGTACAAGTGCTTGACATTGTTACATGAAAAGTTGCATGGTTTCATCACAAGTACATATCACATGTTTTTGGGTTGTGCATTGAAAGAAAAAGATTCTTTTCACGATCTCAATGCTAGGATGGTGATATGAACGCGTGGGAATGGAATCTCTTGAACCAACAATCAATTTGGAAACTCACCCAAGTAAGCCAAAATTAAGCCAATGGAAAATTTAGACCCATTGAAGAACCTGTCTCAAGAACCTAAATTATAAGGAAGAACACCACAATGGTTGTGATTTGCCTTTGATAAGTTCAAAAGTTCTTTCAAGAACAAGAGGAGATAAACTTAACTCACAATAAATAAATTAATCAAATTTAATAAACTTTTAAAATGAGACTACAAAGAGTATTTAAACCAAAATCTAATTAAAACCCTAGCCAAAAGAAAGCCCTTTCTCCCAAAAATACTCCTGAATGAATAGTACTGCGGGTACAGTAACTCGGCTATAGTAACTTCTTGAAACCCTAGTTCAACAAAATAAAACATATATGTACCAAGCATCCTCAAACCCAATTATTCTAAACTAATTCCTACAAGTAATAAAATAAGCCCCTTTAATGAAATAAATAAGTCCAAGGTTTTCAATCACATAAACATAATAATAGGCCCTAATTTATATTGCACTCTTCCATAGCTTGTATCAAATGAATCAAAACTGAATCTTCATTCTTCAACTCTTGAATGTTGGGCTCTTGCTAGACTCATCTCAAGTGGATTGCACCAATCCTTGCATTGTCTCCTTGATCTTCTTGACCTTGTAATTGGCCCATTTGAAACTTGCAAAGGATCTTTAAGACTAGATCTATCGTGGTGCCCATCATTCCCCCTCTCTTCAAAAGGATTCGATCTCGAATCTCCACCTGCATCAAAGGGAAAAATGTTAGTAACATTGAAAATAACATAAACATGATACTTACCTGGAAGATCCACTTGGTATGCATTATCATTAATTTGTTCAAGAATTTGGAAAAGTCCATCCAAGCTACTCCTATCATCAATAGGTAAAGGCATTAAATCTAAAAGAGTAAATGGATTAAGTCTATAAACAATTTCAAAAGGTGAATATTTAGTAGTAGTATGAACACTCCAATTATATGTAAACTCAATGAATGACAAACAATACTCCCACAAATATTCGTGAAACACATCTAAAATCTTCCTTACACCAAAATGACCACTCCAATTATATGCAAACTCAATGAAAGGCAAATGATACTCCCGCAAACGTTTATGCAACAAGTCAATGAATGACAAATGATATTCCCACAAACGTTCATGCAACACATCCAGAATCTTCTTTACACCAAAGTGACTACTCCAATTATATGCGAACTCAATGAATGGCAAGCAATACTCCCACAAACGTTCATGCAACACATCCAGAATCTTCTTTACACCAAAGTGACTACTCCAATTATATGCGAACTCAATGAATGGCAAGCAATACTCCCACAAACGTTCATGCAACATGTCTAAAATCTTTTTTACACCAAAATGACTACTCTAATTATATGCAAACTCAATGAATGACAAATGATACTCCCACAAACGTTCATGCAACATGTCTAAAGTCTTCCTTACACCAAAGTTACCCAACAAACCACTATGTCTATCACACACAAGCAATTTACGCATAAAACTGGTAGGCACACAAAGTCTATTCTCTCTAAACAAGTACCAATCTAGTTTATAGAACTTACCAAACGATGCTTTCTCACATGTTCCATACATACTAGCAAAGTCATTGTCATTAGCATGAAATTTCTTGTTATACTTAAATCTCAATAACTTTGCATTTAAAATAAAGATAAGGACATACCTTCTTGCTAATGCATTAACCACAAAATTTTCCTTACCATGTGTGTATTTGATTACATGAGGAATAGTCTTAATACAGTCCTCCCACTTAGCATGCATTCTAGTCAACAACTTACCTTGTCCCTTCAAGTGTGTCTAGAACTCATGTTCTTCAAAGAAAGGTTGGATAGGAATTGTTGCATTTGGCGCAAAATCAATGTAGTGCTCTATCTTCCTAATAGGTGGCAATCTACTAAACACACCGCTAGGAAACACGGCCTCATATCCCTACAATAAAAAGGCAACAACACTAGGGAAAGATACGTCAAGTTCGTTAGTATTAAGACTCACCTTAGTATAAAAACTCATTTTTCTCTTTGTTTTTCTCTCTCACTTTCTTCACTCTAGCTTTTCTTACTACTCTCTTTTTCCCTTTCACTTTTTTTTTTCTTTTCACTCTTTCTTTTTTCTATCACTGTCATTTTCTTCATCTTTTTTGGAACTCTCGACCTCACAATTATTTTTCAACTCATTCTCTCTTTTTCTTGAGGTCTCACCCTCACCCTCATATTTTTTCTCTCTCATATTTTTCTCTCTCTCCTTTTCGGCCTCACTATTTATTTTTTTCTCATTCTCACATTCACTCTTACTTTTTAGCTCAATCTCACTTTCACTCTTACTTTTTAGCTCAATATCTTTTTCATTTTTTCTTTTTTGATCACTCTCACTTTCACTCTTTCTTTTTTGAGCAACCTCACTTTTCAGTTTCAGTTGGTCTCCATGGACCTATGTTGGATTTAAATGAGCAAGTTTGATTATTTTTCCATCTTTTTCAAAACTGTACATGTTCCTTAACCCATCATGGATCACCTTCCTATTATACTGCTACGACTTCCCTAACAAAATATCGCCACCATGCATAGGCACTACATCACAAAGCACCACATTTTGGTATTTTTCAATTGAAAAAGAAACTAATACTTGCTTATTTACCCAAACCTCCCCACAATCACTCAACCACTGCAACATGTATGGTCTAGGGTGTTTCAAGATAGGTAAATTCAATTTCTCAATTAAAGTAGTGCTAGCCAAATTAATACTTCTTTTATCAATGATCATACTACATACCTTGGTGTTGATGTGACATCTAGTATGAAAAATGTTTTCACTCTGCTGCTCTGCATCATCCATCTTAATTTGTGTATTGAGAGCATGCCTAGCAACAAGAGACTCACCATACTCTTCATTCTTACACATATGTTCAATACTAGGCTCACGCCTCCTCTTATCTCTCCCACCTTGCAGTTTTCTACACACAACATCTCGTTGATCCATCCTATCCCTCACTTCCCCCAACACCAAATTCAACCGTTCAAATTTTTGTTGCATGGCATGCAACAGAAAGAATGAGTTATTTGCCATCCTCTTTGGTGATGAGTCACTCTTGTGAGACATCGTAATGTGCTGCACGAAAAGAATGTTAGTGAAAAACCTCACACACTCCCTTACGTGTTTACACTCGAATAATGGCACTCCACTCGTGTTTCACTCTTAATTGGCCTTTTACCTTAATAGTTTTTCCGCTCAAGTTCTTTAAGAACTAGTTGAATTAAATCAAGACAATACAACCTTGTATTGTTTCAACCAGCAATAGGCTCATGAAACAAGAACAATAAACAATGAAGGAATAAAATGACACAAGACTCAAGGAGTTTATACGAGGGAAAGAGTAATTATAAAACAAGATACCAACTATAATGATATATTCAGCCCCTTTGAAGATAAGGCTCAATCAACAAATTTCTTTCTTTCTCTTTGTTGTAACCATGTAGCAACCTTTGAGTATGCTACCCACTTTTTTTTTTCGAATTTTCTTTTCTTTTCCTTTCTTTTCTTTTCTTTTCCTTTCCTTTCTTTCCTTTTCTTTTCCTTTCTTTTCTTTTCTCTTCTTTCAATCACAAACAACAATACTCAATTGTGAAAATCAAGCAATTGAATTCAAACACACAAGAATTGACAATGAAGTAGAAGAGAAACAATGGAACGACACTCCAAGCAATTGACAAGCTTAAAGATGTAAGAAACCCTAGAATTTTGAAACCCTAGATGATGCAAATTTCAGCCAAACCAAAAGCCCTAAGAATTTCAGCAGCCTACTTTTTGCTTTTTTATTTTTTTATTTTTTTTTTGCAACCCTAGAACAATGAAGCCCTAGAATTAAATTTAAAGATGCAAGTATTAAAAAATAGAATCAGACCTGATTGAAAACCTTGCTTTGAATACCAAATGATATGAACCGGTGGGAATGGAATCCCTTGAACCCACAATCAATTTGAAAACTCACACAAGAAAATCAAAATCAAGCCAATGGAAAATTTAGACCCGCTGAGGAACTTGTTTCAAGAACCAAGATTATATGAAAATCTAGACCCGTTGAAGAACTTGTCTCAATAACCTAAATTATAAGCAAAAACGCCACAAAAGTTATGATTTGCCTTTGATAAGTTCAAAAATTCATTCAAGAACAAGAGAAAATAAACTCAACTCACAATGAATAAATTCATCAAATTTCATAAACTCTTAAAATGAGATTACAAAGAGTATTTAAACCAAAGTCTAATTAAAACTCTAGCCAAAAGAAAGCCCTTTTTCCCAAAAAAACCCTTGAATGAATATTGCCGCAACTACAGTAACTTCTTGAAACCCTAGTTCAACAAAATAAAACATATTTGGGTCAAGCATCCTCAAGTCCAATTATTCTAGACTAATTCCTATAACTAATAAAATAAGCCCCTTTAATGAAATAAACAAGTCCAAGGCCTTCAATCACATAAACATAATAATTGGCCCTAATTTATGTTGCACTCTTTCATAACTTGTATCAAATGAATCAAAACTAGATCTTCATCTTTCAAGCTCATCTTGAATGTTGAGCTCTTGCTAGACTCGTCCCAAATGGATTGCAACAATCCTTGCATTGCCTCATTGATCTACTTTGGCTCTTGACCTTGTAATTGGCTCATCTGAAACTTGCAAAGGATCTTTAAGACTAGGTCCATCTTGGTGCCCATCAGATGGAGTAATATCCTAGTAGAACTTCTCTGTCTACTTTGAAGTGCCTAAATTAGAGTTGTAACCCTTAGGTTGACGAAGTACAGTCAACGGATTTCGAATGAGTTCTTTTTAAAGGATTCTGGAGTGAAGTAACCACACTTAACGCTAATCGGTGCAACACATTGAAAATACTGTGAAGGTAAATTTTGAACTGTCGTATCATATTGTAAATACAGTGAAGGCAGATTGGAAACTACCATATCATATTGAATTAAACGTACTCACACTCGGTCAAAGGGCCGGCAAAGTGATGAGGTAACTAGCAAGGAGCCCACAATTCCTAGGGGTAACCATGAGGTGTCCACCTACATTGTTATATGGAATGATATCACAAGTGAACAATGAGAAATGGAACTTTGTCATTTTGTTATATCGTTATTTTGTTACATGGTTACAAGAACCGTGGTTTTTGAAAAAAGAATCTTGATGAGCAAAAAATGTGTTTTCTCAAAGTACATTGTATGCTCATGCTTTAATATTCATGGTTTAACTTATACATGTTTATGTTATCTCTGTTGTGTATGTTTCTGGTTTAATTTGGTGAGATTTCTTGAAATCTCACTGAGGTATGTTTTACTACCATTTCTTCCGGATTGGTAGAAGTTGTGACAGGACTAGAGGACAGCAATGGGGAAAACATTAATGTGAAGAATGTAGGAATGAGGATCCTCAAAGGGTCAAAGGAAGCTTAGCATCTAGTTCTCGACCTACAGATGAGGATAGTTTTGAGGACGCTGTGATCATGATAGTATGAATACTAGAATGAGTCAAGGAAATCCAAAGGATGCTAAATCAGATAATTTTGGGAAAAGGTTTGTGGTTTAAACCCTTATTTTGTGTTGGAAGAATTTTTTATCAAGATAATTTTGGGATAAATAGTTTTCTTGTTTGGTACCATATTAAATTGCTCAATCTATGATTAGTTTTAAAATCTTCCGTTGCGATTATAGCGTAATGCTAGTAACATGCTAGGTGCATTGCATGTTTACTATCATGAACGGGGGGGAATGTGACCTTGTGTTACATGTCTCGACACTTCAGCCTCCTCAATTCCCAAGCGGGGTTTGGGGGCGTCATAGTCTACCACGTGTACTTCCTTCTAGATTACTACATGCCTATTATTCCTCTGGTGTGTTGATAGATTGGCCAGCACCTTGGCACCCTGAACCTCGCCTAGTCTTTCATAACGAACGGGGTGCCACACCTTTGGTTTAAAAAGGACCAGTTCTTGTTAAGTTGGTTGGATGCCACTCTCTCAGAAAATGTTTTGGCCTTGATATATGACCCTCATTCTTCACAACAGGTGTGGAACTTTCTTATCTCCCACTTTTCTTCTCTATCATGGTCTTGAATTGCTAGTTTGAAGCTCCAACTTCAATCTCTCTAGTATGGTTTCAAGACGTGTGGTGAATTTTTACAAAATATTAAACTCTTGGCTGACCAACTGGCTATAGTTGGAAAGCCTGTTGATGATGACGATTTGATCCCCTATATCATCAATGGTTTGAAGACCTCCTGTCACTCATTTGTTTCCCCTTATTATTTTGCTACCCAAACCTCATCTCTTGCCTTTGATGAGTTCCAAACTAAACTACTGAATTATAAAATGTTAGTTACTAACCACAATTTTGGAAGTACTCAAGATGCAGGTTCCTCACTTTGTTCCCACAAAAAGAAAAATGGCCCTTACAAGTCCCAATGCCATAATGGTCATCCAAAACAACAGTACTCACAACAAACTAGTCACCCTACCAAGACCACTGCATCTTCAGGTGACAAGAACTCAGATAATATATTTTATGATGGCCACCATGCTCCCTACCAAATAGTGTGGCAAAAGTGGACATCAAGCCTTAGATTGTTTCAATTGCATGAACTTCTCATATTGAGGACGTCACGATCCATCATAGCATGCTTCCTTGGACGCCAAACATTCTAGTTCAAATGAAGAACAAACCTTGTTTGCAGACAGTGGTGCTAATGCACGCAGCATTGCAAACCTCAACAACGTTACCATCACTGAACCTTATAATGGAGGTGAAGAACTTGTCATTAAGAATGGTTCTGGTTTGTATATCAAATCCACTAGTTCCATTTAAATAATATCTTACACTGCCCTAATTTGTTGCGAATTTTTTATTCATTCATGTTTCTTGTGAGAATTATGATTGTTGGTTTGCACTCACATCCAAGTTTTTTTATGTGAATGACAATCTCACAAGGTGGATTCTTTTACATGGGCCTAGTAAAAATGGTCTCTATCCCATCAAGTTTGCAAATTCTGCTACTAAAATTGTTATGCTGCCTTCCTTGGAGTCTCCGCTAATTCTTCACTTGGCACCATCAACTTGATCATCTAGCTATTGATATCCTACAAATGTTGAAGGTGTCTTATCTCCATGTCTAGTGGTGACAATAGATCATTTGTATGTGAGTCTTGCCAATTAGTCAAAAGCAAGACTCTCTCTTTCTTTAGTTCCTCTCAGATGTCTACAATTCCTCTTGATGCAATACATCCAGATGTTTAATGTTCTCCCATTAATCAAAAAGTGGTTCAAAGTTCTATGTTACATTTATTGATTATTTCTAGGTTCACACAGATGTTTCCCTTGTATGCCAAATCTGATATCTTTAAGTATTTCTTAGAATTCAAATGTTTTGTTGAACAAAAGTTTTACAAATCTATTAAAGCTCTACAAACTGATGGTGGTGATGGATTTATGGCACATTTGGCCCCCAAATGTGGTTTGGCGAGGAATCGTAGCGTCTAGAATGCTTGCTGAACGACTACATCCCTTATGTTCGTGAGGACCTTGTGTGCTCGTATGCCAAGCACACGTCTGTATCAATGTCACAACGAAATACAATAAGGTATTAGTCGAAGACTAATATTAATTGTAACAAATATTTGTACACCGCTCTCCCATTAATATAAATATCCACAAGTTACTACCACCTCATCCACAATATAACTAGAAACCAATATTTGTTCATTGCTCAACTCATATAATAATACACCGTAAAGTCTTCGTCGGCCAAACACAATAATTATCCTAAATTTTCAAAGGATTATAAACTTAATGGGGTCAACCCCCATGGCTATTCCTTGGGTTGCACTGGTCCCTCCTGCTCGATGTAACCCTCCTAAACTTCATCTTTGTCAAAATCTACGATTTAGAGGGACAAAACTATAGTGGGACTATCACGGCAAGATTGAAATGAAACCTTAGTAAGTTAAAATCTAGAACAATACTAACAATATAAGACAATGATGATGAATATAAATACATAAATATTATGTAAATAAAAGCTGAAATCACATTTACCAAAAGTATACTGAGGAACAAATCCTCCAAGTGAAATAACATAGCCACGAACCATAGTAAATCTTAACGAGCACCTAGTGCCCAAAGACACGGTAAACATCTCATATCATATCATATCATTTCTCAAATCTCAGGTTTGAATCGACACATGGAGTCTTTCCATGACATCAAGGTGGGGAGTTTCTCAACCCGAGTCAACACGTGAAATCTCTCCACCAAAACAAGACGGAGAATTGCTCCACCTAATATGGGGAATCTCTTAACCCAAGTCAACACATGGAATCTCTCCACTAGAAAAGCACGTGGAATCACTCCACCACATTAACATAGGGAGTCTCTCAACCCGAGTCAACACATGGGATCTCTCCACCAAAACAATACGTGGAATCACTCTACAAAATCAACACGGGGAATCTCTGAACCCGAGTCAACACATGGAATCTCTACACTGCTGACACCCATTTTTGGTTTATTAAAGAATGTCACTACAGCCCCCCAACAAAGTTTGTGCACACACCTGGCTCATTTTTCTACACTGTGGGAATTGACCACGTGAGTGACTTCATAACAAGCGATGCTTAGTTTTGCACCTAGCACATTCATGGCCTACCATCCTCTAGCCTCCATAAGTAGAGAGGCAACAATGTCGACACAAGAGTAGTTGTCACCTGACGACAACTCAGGGGATGTTACTCAAGTCTTAAGCGCTCTTGAGTAACCAGAGAAGCTCCATTAAGATAATGCCCCATGCCGGCTTCGGGTTCCTTATACACACTTGACCTAGAAATCCTTTTCAAACTAATACATTAAGTACTTTAAAATCACATCATCGAAGTAATCAGTTTTCATAATGAGAAAATGTGCACTTTCATGAGAGAGAAAGACTCAAAAGTAGACGATGAATGCCTTGAACATACCCATATACATTTACCCACATAACTGCTGTCATCGTAGGGGTGAACCTACCCAAACAATGAATTAATACTAACCATTACACTGAAGTCGTTTGACTCTTAGTCATTGAAGACCTTGAGCTTAACCTCCTTCTTAAAGTCCCGAACATAAGAAAGAGAGAAAATATATCGAAATACTTAGAGATCTCAGAAGTGAGATGGGGATTGATGATAAAATGTCTCTCATATGTATAGTGCTATTAGTCTTGGTCTTGTCTTCGATTGGCTAAAGGATTAATCGTGAATCTCAGTCGTCATCCATGCATACGCTGGATTGAAGAATGGTAGGATTGAATGGAGAGGACAAGACTCATATGTACCAACAACTTGTCTAAAAAATAGATGCACAGTCTGCTTGTGAAGGCAGGGCCAACGCAACGGGAGAGACCACCAATGGAGTTGAGTAAAAGGAAAGATGAGAAACCATTTCATTGGTTATGTGAAATATAGTTGCAGGTACTGCATATTGCAGATATCCTACATATGGGCAAGCATGGTGCAAGGTGATAAAGGACTTCTCACCTTATAGTAGGCAAGTTGGAAAAGCCGCCTAACATAAAAAGGTGAAGAACGAGCTTAAAGCGAGTAATTGTCAAGGAGAAGACCCTTCTTGGCATGTGTACTAGCTTTCTAGGGCTACACAGGAACCCTCAGATGGTGGCAGTGTTATACGCAAAAGCTCACACTCCATCTGAAGAGTCACATTAGGAGTGGGTCTATTGAAAGGATTATGACTCGATAGATCATATCATTTGAGCCCAGAGGTATGGTCTACCACCACATGGGAGACCCCCAATCGGAGAGAGACTAAGGATTGAACATAAGGCAAGCTATAAGGACATGCAGATCATGCCCTGCCAATTCATCTCTATCATCCTGCACTAGGACAATCAACACTAGAGGACTCTTATTCAATCACATCTGGAGTTAGAAGGACACCTAACAAACCTATGCTATATAAGGCTTAAGGCAAAGGCCAAAGTCTCACTTTTGAGATTGTAAACATATGAGAGCCCTTGGAGTCAAATTCTTTAGAGAAAGCAAGTGACTTCAAAGGAGACAAAGAAATGAGCATCATAACATCATCGTAACTCTAAGATAGTGAGGTAGGTTAGCTTCTAAGACAGTGCTGAGGAATGGGGAGTAAATATTGTATGAGGATGTTATGGAATTTTGTCTCATGTATACTTTGTAATCTCCCCCCTTTCAAAGAATGAAATAATAAATGTTTTGTCCTTATGTTTATGAATATTTTTACTTCGTGTTTTTTTAGATTTGAATGCATTTGCTCTCGGTGCTATATCTCTGTGTGCGTAATCGTATCGCATGTCAATCATCATGGAAAGAGATGAAGAATTTGCTAAAACGTTCCTGCAAAACTTCGCCACGAGCTTCATACGGGTAGAGAGAGTCCCCATGAATTATTGGGGTGGGGCAATGTTGGCCTCACCTAATCAACGGAAGGAAGAATCCCTGGATGTATCACATGTTGGTGTCTTTGAGTTGGTTGGTCAGGTAGACACTCTCCTGTGCAACATTTATATCTATGTGTGAGTGTCAACTTGTGTTGGGGTATAGGTGAATTGACTTGCACCATGTTCATCAAGTGGGAGAGATTCATTGATTTCGAAAGATGGACCGGCTCATCCCCTGTTTGCCCACCGAGCGATGGATGTTTTGTGTGAGGAATATCTATGTGATGATTGTGAAATACTAAGTGGTTGGTGTTATGGGTTTTACGTGCTTGAGAAGAGGGTCATTCCAGTGACAACGTTAACAATTGAAATAGGTATGTAATTTTCTAGAGGGAAGTACACGTATAAGATGTTTAACTTATGAAATTGCAATGGAATTTAATCAGAACATGTTGCAGTGACAACATTAACAATTAAGTACCATAATACTAAACTTTACGAAAAAGGGCTTCTCCCCCTTCATGAAAACCTCAAAATATTACATCATCCAAAGTACATAAGGTTAGTCTCCATAAGGTGGTGGAACGATTACAAATAGTCGCCAAACTTAATATTGTACATCTTAATGGAAGGCACAAAGTAGCTATGGTAGGTACTGGTAGTAAGGCGGGTATTAGTGTCCGTAATCAGGACTCGGGCAGGAATGACTCTTCTTCCTCAAGCATCATACAGGGGTCTAATCCTCCATCAAAGTCTGTGCTCTCACGAACAAAACCATAGGTAGGCTAGGTTGCTATGACAAGACTGCTAATGAGAGATAATGCTACCAAAGATAAAACCTTTCATGAAAACACTAGACGAACACATATATGCGTGGCAAGGAATCACCCTCACTCTTATAGCTACGAGCATCCGTTAAACATGGGGAGAAGTCACCCTCAAAATTAGCATGTATATACATAAGTATGGCGACGAATCACCCTCCCAGTAAATTGCCCTTTCTTTATGCAAAATACAGAAAAACACATTAGTAATATTATAGCAAGGAATAATCCATCCCCATATCAGTATAAAACCTGTAAAAATCAATATTCGGCCTATTTCAACCAAGTAACATTCTTCCACCACACAAGTGCTCATCATATAGATATTCACCACATAGGCAGGTATTTGTCACATAGACCTCTTACACAGAGAAACTTGTTACACCGAGAATGCTTCTACCAAGCCAACCAAGTTGAGGACACCACCACGACTATCAGGTTTGGCCAAATACGACATCGTTCTACTCCACTCCCCACAAAGCATTCTTCTTCTAGTGTGATGTACACTGGAAAATTATTAGTCTCATCCTATGAATATAGACTCACGATAACGACCTCTCACTCAGAGAGAAACATTCTCACATCGAGATAATAGGTTAACACAGAAGATTTCAGAGTCAGGTATTGAAAACATTAAAAATCAGTGAGTAAATATAGATATAAACATAATGATTGAAATATTTGTTCATGCTTGTAGAATGAGGGGAGAAGTTACAGAAATAATGCAATGCCTCTTATAGACAATATACCCCCCACATTACCTGGTAGTGCCTTAGAAGCTAACCTACATTACTACGTCAGAAGTTCTTTCTTTCCGAAGTAGCTCCTTGCCTTCCAAAGCAGCTGCATTCATGAGCTCTTGGTGAATAAAGTCTCAAAATGTGAGATCTTATCCCACGTCTAGGTCCTTTAAATAGAGTGGGATTGTTAGATATCATTTCTGACAGATCTTTGACTCCAGATCTGCAATAAGAATTTCTTTCAATCCTTCTCTGTCACACTACAAGATGACAGAGACAGACTGCCAAGCATGGTCTACATACTTGGACTTTTGACTTTCCTTGAGTGTGGCTCGAGTCATATTGCTAAGTCATACAATGTGACTCATAAGCCTTCACCTTTCATTGTTGAACCATTTTAGATGTGACCCTTTAAATAAAGTATGGACTTCTACGTACGACACTATCACATTTTTTAGCCCTTCCGTGTTATCTCAAAAAGCCCCCATGTCTAGGTTGGTCAGTCCTTGATTGTTGCTCATCCTGGGCGAGTAATCCTAACTCGACTTGGGCGAGTAACTCTTGTCTCATCTGAGTTCACCAGCCTCTTCAGCTCCGCATTTTTGTCTTTACAGTAGGCGACTTTTCTAGCTAGCTGATAAGTGTTATTTTTATGTGATTTTTATCACTATTTTATTTATGAAAAGTGTCCTTTTCCCTTCAATACTGTTGATTTTATTTTATTTCTATATATTTTTTATTTATTTTCTTGGATTTGAAGGAATAAGAGAATTTAGTGCAAAATGAGAGCATTTTGGTATAAAAGAAGAGACTACGGATCCAGACTAATAATGAGAGGCAACTAGATCTGAAGAGAGCCAATGAGATTTGGGCGATGAGCCTTGTCTCGTGGGCAGCAAAGAGATTTCTCTCGCCCAAAGGTGAGAAGACTTACCTCTTGGTAGGTGAGGAGATTCGTGATCAGAGGGCAAAGACCTAGGAGTGAACACCTAGGCGCGAAGACTTAGCGCAATATATTTTACCTTCTGGGTGAGAAGACTTGACAACAAGGTTTTAGGCGGTTAGATTGGGCGACTAGTCTAATCGACTAACTTAAAAGTCCAACCTAAATGACATTGTGGGCAACAACTAGAAAAGGCGAGAAGAATCTTTCATCCTGATCGGGAGTCTTTCCACTCGGTAGGCAAGGAGAGAGTTGTGTGGTCTTTATGACCACCACACTTGCCAATTATATTCAGCACACACGACATCTAATTGGTGGGACCCTCCCGAGTTCTGCAATCAATCTATTGGCGACCAAATCCTCCCGAACTCCGCAATTCAAGCCGCATATCACTAAATCTTCCATTTTAGATAATTTCGATATTCTTGGAATACTTTTCTTTTATGTTAACATCTATCTTTAGAAACTATTTTCCAAATTTTTAGGCTAGATTGTAGCCGCAGTTATCTTGTTTCCAGATTTGAATCTTGACATCTATTTAATCTCAACTTGAGGGATTAATAGGGGAGTTCTAAATCAAGGTCGAGAGTTTTATATTTCAGATTCTGAGTCTGAGGTTAAAGTTCCAGAATTTATTCTTTAAGTGTTCTTTCGAGAAGGCGGAACTGGAGAGTAAAGGTGAGAGCCACATGCTTTATCAACCGACTTCAACGAAGAACACCAGTTTTATTTTTTTTCTTTTCAATTCCATTATGAACTAATTCTATTTTCTAGAGCTTTGATGTGGCCTAGCATTGAACACATAGTTTATATTCCAAGTTATTTTATTATCAATATTTTCATAATTGAGTGTTTATTCCTTGTTCTTAATGTTTACAATTTTTAACTAACTATTGTTCGATCTTTTGGATTACAATGAGACCAAGAGGTGATTTGTGATTAAAACTCTAGGATTAAACACCATTAGTTGAGTGAAAAAAGAGCTGCTTTACCGCGACGAGTGTGATTTTCAAGAAAATTCAAAGAACTTAATGAATCTCCAATCAGTTAAATTCACATAGAGATATGGAGTTATTAGTTGGAGATATTTTTGGTATTGTTTGAGAGAAAATATTGAATAATTAAGAGATTTTTATCATCAACTTGTGATAATTGGGATTCTATTACAAGGAAGAATAAACTGTGGGATTTGCTAGGTGAAGTCAAAAGTTCTAGATATATTCTTATTATTTTTTAAAATCTTCATTTTAATGTTCTTTTCTTTAGTTTAATTTAGATAAACCATTCTTCAAATTTCAGGTTTTCAAATAGTAATTAATTTAGTCAATTTCAATACTCAACAGAATAATTATTCCCTGTGGGTTCGATAACCGTTTTCTTTAAAATATTTTACTACTTGTTACGATTCTGTGCACTTGCAGATATATTTTTATGCAAACACTCGCTTACATTGGTCGAGATACTCATCTCCATCTCGCTTTCGGACATGTCAACAGAGCCTCCGACAAGATGCTTGCTCGGCTAGATGTTGGACTAGCTGCATTTTGCATGTCCTGCTACTGGTTTCCCTAGACCACAGAGTATTTCTCATCTTTTATCTTCCACTCAACTCCAAGAATGGCCTGTCCCCTTTCGCGTCAAATGGTTCCTCACATTAGCAGTCTTGTCATAGCTACCTAACCTACGTATAGTTTTGGTATCAAAACTGTAGACTTTTGTGTAGAGATAGATCTGGGAGTGATACCCAAGGAGGAAGAGCTATCCTAACCCAAGCAATAGTCGTATAGGTTTGTTTCATGTTGTAAACCTGTCCATTTATGGAAACTGTATTTGTAAATATTAGACAGGCGACCATAAGTATTCGGTCAGCCTTACTTTGGAAATACAAATCAAACAGCTAGACATGTGTATAACTATTTAAGGAATGAAGTGGCTTGTGGATATTGTGAAAGGGTAATAATAGCCTTACATTTCCTTTACCACTGTTTTACTACCCAACTATTTTTTATTTTTATTTTTGCTCTTTGAATCTAGATTGAAAATCTCATAAAATGACCATCAATTTTTATAGAATTGATTTTTTTAATTAAATTACATTATTACATTGGTTGATTGAATTTATTTTCTTCTAGATTATGCAAGAAAGTCACGTTTTGAAATTTTTAATCTAGATTCAAATAACAAAAAAAAGAAAAAAAAAGATAATAATAAAGCAGTAATAAAAGTGGTATAAGTGTATTATTACCATTGTGAAAATGTAAATATGGTTTGTTAGACTTGTGGTGCCATCACGTTTAGCCTTCGAACATCTTTACTATTCTGTTGCAACAAGATTCAAACCTTGTGAGTCGTATTCCCCTTTTTGGGTATTTTTTTGTATCCTCCGTTTTAGTAGCAGTTGAAGTTTCTTTTATTTAACGTGCAACCTTAATTTTATCTAATCGTATTATTCTTACTCAAATCCTCTCCCAGGAGAAAAAATAAATAAATACTGGAATTTCACTGGGACTCGGACCGCATATGCATCGCATATTTTGCAGTTTGATAGGTTACCAACTTCTTTGGAATTTTTAAAGTTCACTTCTTTTTTTGTTTTTGACTCTTGCTGACTTTTTCTTTATAATTGGTAACAAAGGTGTTTTCATCTTCTTATGAATTCGCAGTGGTTATCTATGAAATTTAGTGAGAGCTTTCGAAAGATTGATATGTCGTTGAGTGTCCAATAACACCAAAATTTATTTACTCAACCAACAGCAGAGTAAGTAATCTGAGAATGCATTCACGTAGACATTTATGATCACTTGCAAGATATTTAAATATAGAAGAGGAGAAGAGAATCTGCCTATTTAGGACTAGCGTGGGAAAGAAAAATAGTGAGTATTACTGCCAGCAAGTAGGAACTAAAAGCTTCCAATGTTAAGGCATTAATCATATAAATCAAAATACAGCCCATGAAATGGCCGTAGCTTGCATAAATTATCATGGAACTGCCATATGTCAGGTTCGAATTCAAAATCAATTGAGAACATGAGATTGTAAAAACAACAATCAGCTGAAGAATTTACACCTGACTGGAATCCTTCTTGAGAAAAGTTAGTGATGATGAAGGAATTTGAAATTGAAACTTTCCATAAAAAGAATCCAGCAGCAGCAATTTCCCGTTTGCATCACTTCCTAGACTTGGATGCTTTGAAAATATTCTCCTTGTAGTATTTAAGTTCCATTATGCTCTCTCTGATATCATCCATGGCTCTATGTTTATTTTCCTTTGAAGGGGCTTTCTTCTGATCTGTGAAAATATTGATAACTAAATGAACACACTACTTTACCAAGCTTAAAGTATGGATATGGCTGAAGAACCCCAATGAAGAATGCCCAGTTGTGCCCATACACTAAATAAAACTAATACGACGGGAGGAGAATGACTGACAAGTCACTTTTTTTTTTTGATAAGTTGTCAAAAAAGACCAGTCACCCATGATACTAACGAACACAAAATAGAAAAGATTAGAAGAAGGCAGAAATTACAAAGTATAGATCAACTTTTCTTACAAAGTATACTTACAAAGTATAAATATCAATCTAGGATTCGTCAGTCAAGTGACCCTCTCTCCCATCGGGTCTGAATCCAGACACCATAATAATTAGGATTCATTAGTCAAGTGACCCTCTCAAATATTTGTAGAATCCAAAAAGGGGAAATTATGACATTGACCCTCGCAAATATCTGTTTTCCACTTTGCTAATTAAACCTCCATAGTATCCAACATCTTAATGCAGAATGGAACATATCAGATAATATGTTATCATGCGATAAAATACTGAAGTAGACCAATTATCTTTTTTTTGATAAGTGATAAAAAACTGAAGTAGACCAATTATCATTGGCTTACATGCACCAATTTGAGTAGAAAAAGGGATAGGAAGCAAGACCAATTGAACAGCTCAAAAATCCTAGTCAATTGTAAGACATCAGAGTCGAGAGAATCCATTGAATACTGTATAATGAAGATGCTTACTGAGTATCAAACTCATGTTTTGTTTTTAACATGTTAACAGTATCAGGTGAAAATCAATGTGAGGATGAGCCCAGCCTATGGGGAGGGACGAAAGATGTGTTCAAATTTCATCTGGTAAAATGGGCTACCGTTTGTTCCCAAATTTCAGAAGGAGATTTCGGTATCCGAAATTTAGAGCCTTTTAATAAGGCATTGTTCGGCAAATGGCTATGGAGACATATCCCATAGAACATGGAGCTTTGTGGAGAACAGTTTTGGACTCAAAAGTATGATAGAGCATGGGGAGATTGGTGCTCGAACAAGATGAGTGGATCAAATGGGATGGGGCTCTGGAAGTACATCAGAAGAGGATGGACTAAATTTTCTAGTTTTACCTGTTTTGAGGCGGGTGACGAGTCCCAAATCATATTTTGGCATGACATATGGTGTGGTGAAAGGGCACTTAAGGAATCCTATCCAGACTTCTTTGATATAGCAAGAATAAGGAAGCCTCGATTGTGGACCTCCTTGACCAATATGACGGCACTCCCCGATGGAATGTCACCTTTTTTATAGCTGTCCATGATTGGAGTTGAAGTAATCCCTGAATTTTACAACCTAGTCTATTCAGTTCCTATGAGGGGGGAGGTGAAGACAAGTTTTTTTGGTGCCCCTTGCCCTCAGCGAAAGGGAAGTTCACAATACACTCCTACCAATCCATCTATAAGCATAATGCAAATCCATTCCCGTGGAAGAGTATTTGGAAGACAAAGGCCCCCTTAAAGGCATCATTTTCTGTATGGACAGCTTCTTTTAAGAAGATTCTCATTGCCAACAACCCAAGGAAATGCTGAATCATAGTCATGGATTGGTGTTGTTTGTGTAAAAAGAGCGAAGAATTCGTCAATCATTTACTAATATATTATGAGATTGCCACGACTTTGTGGAATGACTTTTTTACTATCGTGGGTGTAACTTGGGTGATGCCAACGGTGATCGACCTCTTAGCTTTCATGGAGAGGTCTCTAAGGCACTTCTCATATTGTCGCAATGTGGAAGATGATTCCGATTTGCCTATGGTGGTGTCTTTGGAGGGGGAGGAACGAGAGAAGCTTTGAAGATTGTGAGTGGCCATTGGATGAACTTATAACTTTCTTTTTAACACTGTTCCAATAGTTGATTGTAATTGCTTTTAATGGCTTGTACTACTAGACCATCACTTCTAGGTGTTGCTCTTGTATATGATCTATGTACCTGAGCTTTTGCCTATTTTACGATCAATAAAATCTTATTTACCAATAAATAAAATAAAAGTCCAATAATCGAGGTAGCATAAGATTTTCACCTCTAGGATACCACCGCATGCATAAAGCTTTCACACTGCTAACATCGACAAGTACATGAGAGAAAAGAGCAGCCAAATCTGGCATGTATTTCTGCAAAGACATGTAGTTAGGATTAGAAAGAATGCAACAAGCAGCAAGTACACACCACAAGTTAATATAGGAAAAGCATCCACAGGTACCAAGCCAATAGCATGAAACCATGCTATAGAATAATGTTCTCAATACTCATTAGAAATAGAAGCCAAGACAAGAAGACTCCACTGATATCAGGATCAGCAAGTAATAGTTAATATTATAAGGTCCAATTCACATTCTTTATAGGGTGCATGTAAATCAATGAGATAGCTACATTGAAAGGTAAGAAGACAAACATGCTGAAAACTAAACACTATATTGATATTAACATGGTGTCCGTAGGGGTCAGTACGAACCATTTTTTAAGTTAAACCAAAATACAATGCAATGGCCTTTTCAATTCTTTCATTTTCTTTTTATGCTATAGTTGAAGTAATAACATGCCTTGGGTTACCGATGACAATGACAATATACATTATCAAGTGATGGGTAATTAAATTTTAAAGGAGGTTTTGCAACTGTGGATGAACAAAAAAAAAGGGAAAAAATTGCACTTCTCCACCCTAAATTATGCATACATTTGCACCGTTTCTTTGTAAACGGAGAATAAGGAAACGAGAGAATTATGGGATAGAAACTTCTCTACCGATCAACTTGCCACAACGTGGCAATATACTCAATATTCTTAGTTTGTTGAATAAAAACTAGATTTGTGGCTATGTAGATTACTTCTGGATTATCATAAAAAAGAGTTTGAGGGGTGTATCCACAGTGCAATCCACTTCCCAAAGAAAAATTATTAACTATGTAATCTCACGAGATGTGTGGGACATAGCTCAATATTATGCTTTAGTGCTAGACCTTTTTTTGATAAGTAATCGAAAATTTTATTTTTTAAGAAAAGGCAACTTCAGCACTAGATCTTGCAGCTGTTTGTTTCTACTACTCCATGCCACGAAATTACGTCCCAGGAACATACAATATCCGTGGTAGATTGCCGCTCTGAAGGTCAACTAGAACAGCCTACACTTGGATGTCCTTCAATATGCAATCCCTTATGATACGCCAAATCAAGCTCGGTTATTGATAGTGCGGTCAATCCCCTCTCTGAAGTGAACTAGAACAGCCTGCACCTGAATGTCCTTCAATTCGGAAATGGCAACTACATTTATATATTAATCCACATCCTAGAGACCCTTTTTTAGATACCTAAGAGTACATCGTACTGAAACCCTAATGTGACACCCTCAACATATCCAAAACAGTCTAACCACATTTACAGAGTAAGACATGTCAATTAGGTATTAAGAGTAAGATAATTAAAACTCCCACCAGCCTCCTATACTTATTTGGATCATCCATAAGCTCTCCCAGATGAACTATTAATTTATGGTTCAGAATCTTGGAGTATCAATTAGCTTGGATCCTAATAGACTTGTATCTAGCAAAAGATCAAAAGTATACTTCCTTCAGAAAGATTAGTATCACTAGCCAGACCACACAACGCTATGCCAAGAAAAGATCTAAATTTGCAGAGATCCGAAGCATGAAATCCGGACTGTAGAAACTGCTTCAACTCTTTTAACTTTTTTGGCATCGTTACCAGCCAAAACAATATCGTTAACATATACTACCGTAACAAAAGCTAGAGATAGAATGACTAATGAAATTGCACAACAAGAGATAGAACATAGAAGCTTCAGCCACCAGAGAAAACGTTTATTCAAAATCCACACCATAAGTATGTGCCTATCCTGTTGCAACTGATCAGGCTTTCGGATGTTTGACTTGTCCATCAAGTTAGTATTTAAAGCTATACATCTATTGACATCCAATTATTTTTTTTCCAGGGGCAATGGAACCAGATCCCATGTACCATTTCAATTCAAAGCAGTCATTTCCTCCAACCCATCCAAGTTAATGCCTAAGAGAAGTAGGAATAGAAATGAAAGACATCCCAGCAGTAGAACAAGAAAAGGGAGTAGACAATGCATGAAAGAAAGCAAGAGAGGAAAATGTTTAGTGACAGAGCTTAAGCAGAAAATGGTACTTTTATTTCCCAACAAAAATATGTTCTCAATCTACTCAAAGAAACAGGGATGCTAGGAGAAGGTGATTTTACCAATTCTAGAAAAGTCCAAGCCATATGGGGCCTATACTCAAACAAATTAGTCAAGGTTACAATTGAAGCTCCTCGAAATCATTATAAAGAGTGAACTTCTCCTTCCCAAGCAATGTAGGATCTAATTCACCACTTCCCAATCTCCCCCCTTAAACTATCTCACATCGTTAGGCCATTTCATGATAGGTGACACAGTTCATGTCCCGCACTTCTAATCGAGTTTGACCTGATGCTATTTGTAACAACCCAAGGAAAGCCGAAATCATATATGGATATACTCCAAAACAACTACTCAATGTTACAATTGTAGCTCCTTGAAATCATTATAAAGAGCAAAAACTTCTCCTTCTCAAATCATATGGGATCCCATTCACCACTTTCCTCAATCCAGTGTACTACAATTATGGGAGTCATATGATGGATAAAGGCATACAACAATTGGTTGGAAGACTAATTTATCTGGCCCACACTCATCCAAACATTGCCGATTAGTTAATATAGTGAGCTAGTTCATGCAATCTCCGAAAGAGTTCATACACTCACCACACCATAACTATGGGTGTATCCTTCAGTTACAGATTGGAGATCTACTTCAAAGAATTGTACATCTGTGGGAAGTAACTTGTTACCTGACATGGGGAAAAAAAAGCAAGTACGCACTAGATCAACCATAGAAGCTGAATTTTCGAGCCATGGCATGCGGAATAGGTAAACCGTTATGGCTAAAAACACCATTTAAGGGACTTGAATAGATTTAAAGATCAAATGAGGTTGTCTTGTGACAATAAAGTTGCGATGAACATTTCTAATAATCCACTCCAACTTCATCAAACCAGACACGTCAAAGTTGAGAAACATTTAACAGCAGACATTGCATGCAGAATTATTTTAACAGTATTGTCTAGTTGGGTCTTTCACACAACTTTACACAAGTTAAGCATTCAAAAATCTTTGACTCAGCTTGAGGAAGAGTGTTGATAAATTAATATTTTTATAATTAAGGGCAATTATGTAATTGTAATATTGTTGATGTTAACATAAATAATATGCTAACGGTAGAAACCTAAGATTTCTAAGTCCTCTTTTCTGACAAGGCAACCTTTCTTTTCTCTCCTTTACTCTCTTATTCCTCTCTCATATATATATTGCACTGTCAATATATATATATATATATATATATATATATATATATATATATTTTATGTCCGGAAACCTCTCCAAGGCAGGGCCCTTCGGACCCACACCTGCAGAGTCAACCTAATTTGCTGAGATAAACATCCGTCTCATACATGTATTGGTGTGATAACATATCGAAGATGATTGGATCATATGCCAGTAGTCTAACTCTCCCTTTCTTCCTTTTCTTTTGTAATTTATAAAACTTCATTAAAAGGCACACAAGCCGCAATCCAACGACACGGGATGTATACAAGAAATGTGCCTATCTAGAAGAAGAAAAAGGTACAACAAAATCATGAAAAGTAAGTCAATTTAAGTCTATAAAAGCTTTTCCAATAAACTGTTGAAGAAGAAATTTTGAGGCAACAAGGAACCATTGTCCACACTGTTGGAATTTGTAATTTGTAGGCTGGCATTGGCACCAAGCCCTCTCCAGGAGTCAAAAGGGTCCACTATTTTTCCGGGCATGATGACCCAAGCCAAGCCAAACCAAACCATTTTGAAAAACCCTTCCACAGCACACTAGCAATAATGGAGTAAAATAGTCCTCCAAATGTATAGTGGATGAGTCCACTATCTCAGCACCACATATCATGTCAAAACCTATATCTAACAGTCACTCAAGTCTCACCTGAAACATAGTGTGGAAAGAAAATTTCCCTCAACCCTTTTGAATTTCTACACTACAACCACATAAGGCCCTCCTACTTAATGAGAACACCATCGACCCCAAATACTACTATACTTGACTTCCACCTCCAAGTGTCTTAACGTCCAGTATGACATGGTTAAACAACTAAATTTCTAATTCAACCCTCCTAAGGTAACTGAAGTGCACATCCTAGTCCAGTTGACAAGATGATTCTTGGCAATATCCGCAATATTGCTCCACAAGAAATCCCTTCGAAACTATTCAATACTATTTGCCGTGCTATCTGGGATATGGAACAATGACAAGTACTACATTGGTGGAGTAGATATAGCGCGCGCTTTTGATCAAAGTTAGCCAGTAACCTTTTCACAGGTAGAGTTGCTTCCACCCATCCAGTCTATGCTTCACTTACTTAGAACTGACCCCGAAGACAGTGCTAAGTATTTCAATGGTAAGGCTGCCATTCTACACCCATAAACGCTAGCTGGTCACCTTTAAATGATTCCCCTTCTTTCTTTTGGCTGCTACAAGAATGGAATATTCCAAAGCATTTGCTTTTGAAAGAATTTGAACTAATTGTGCCATATTCAGAGGTGCAAAAGAAAACGAAAGAATATTTATGGGACATTGTGACCCATCAAGTCTTTTAGATTCTGCATGTGTTTTATATATTTGACATGATTAGCCTTTTCACTCCTAGTTATATGAAAGGAAAGTCGTATCACTTTCCCCACATATTACTTCACTTATCAACAACTAAACATTGGCATTCATTCTAGCTTCAATCATACTAACAAACTTTTTTTTTACAAGCATCATACTAAGAAATTTTGATGTCCATCACAATGTGTGTGCAAAACGCATGACTCGAGTGAAAATAACTATGCTTTATAAATGCATTTTTTTTATATAATTAAACTTTATAAATGTATTTCAAATGGCCAAACAGCTGTTGAACGGAAAAAAAATGAAAAAAAAAATAGTAAGAGACTGCAATATGTAAGATGTACCTTGAGAAATAGAAAATCCACATAAATTGAATTTCCTGCCAAAAGGGGTGTGTATGTACCAACATTTCTCTTTACAAATTCCATAACCTGCGATGTTCAAGTATATTATCACAATAACTAAAGGACCAAAAGAGAAAATGAACAGCTCAACTAGAGTTTTAAGATTTTGAAGTTTCATTTACACCATAATAGAAGGCCTAGGTAAAGCATGAAAACTCAAACCTACAAAATCTGATTCTAGGTGAAGCCAGAATGGAAAGAGAAAAAGGGATGTAATTATCAACAATATGTACAAACAAGAAATGTTTTAATAAGGAGCACACTATGGAGGAAATCTGGAAATTCTCTGTGTTTTCTTTATTTCAATGGTTTTCAGCTTTAGTGCTTAATGGAGATTCAACTCATGATTTCCTGTTTTCGTTTCCTTCTTTATAGAATGCAATTAGGTGTTTTCTTTTGTATACTTCCTGTGTGCATGGGCTGCACCTATTTCATTCGATGAATAAAATTCTTTCTTACTTGTAAAAAAAAAAATATGTACAAACACAAACATGTAGAATATTAAAAAATATATAAAGTATTTAATCCTGTATGATACAAGATTGGCACCATCAGGTTCCTTTGTGACCAAAAATTACTAATTAGGACCATTCACCAGATAACCTACACAACAAAGCACACTGATTTTGCTTCTGTTAAGCGGTAGGTTGTCCAGATTGATGTGGTTCATGGGCCCAAGAGTATGAATGCATTTTTTTAAAGGCAATTGAACATTATATCGAATAGCAAAAAGGCTTATCCCGAGTACACAAGATGTTTACAAGGAAAACACCTACGAATAGAAAAACATACAAGAATCGTGAAGACTCAGCACATTAAAATCAATAACAGATGCCAAAAGAAACAAAGTATTGAAGAAGGTTTTAAGTTATTCCATTGTCTGCTCATGGTCTTGTCATCGATATGCATGATCTCGATAGAGGAGTATCTTTTATTCCGGGCTTAAGATATGGCTACTATTGACAGAGTGAAAATAGAGAATCTGCATAAAATATTTGAAATATTTAAAAAGCCACAGACCCCACATCCTATATTTTTATCGGTTTCGAGTAGAATATTGTCAATAGAGGATTTTCGTGCTCGGATTTTGATTTCTGCAAACTGGACCAGTTTGTGATCCAAGTCATCCATGAGCCCTCAAAAGTTCTATCATTCTTTTCCCTCCAAATACACCACACTAAGCAGAGAAGAGCCATCTTCTACACTCTTGCAATTTGGGGAATGCTGTATTGTCCAGTTTCTAAAGAGGTCTACTATCCTTCTAGGCATAATCCATGACAACCCAACTCTACCACAGAAGTTGTTCCATAAGGCTCTGGCAACCTCACAATGTAGTAAAAGGTGGACTACATATTATATCCTCTTTCTGCATATACAGCACAAAACAGGCACAATGACATGACATATCTTTACGTTAGGCAAAGATCTTCCCTATGGAAGCTGTCGAAACAAAAAAAAAAAAATTGCTCTTAAGAGGTGCTTTTATTCACGATACACTCTTCCATGGAAATAAAAAGAACTCCTATCCCAAGGTATAAGAACCAGGTAGAATGATCAGACAATAAACTTCCCTTTCTTAGAAGGTGTCCATAGAGTCTCATCTACACCACCAAGACATAATCTAGAAAGTACAAGAGATTAAAAATTTTGTGAAGGCTTCAACTTCCCAATAATGAGCTATCTGAAAGGACTGATATTCCACTGAAAAGAGCCATAGGAATATTCCAATAATTCGGCCACTAAAGCCTGCTACACACTTATGATACCATATGCCTCTGTGAAAGCTCCCTTGAATGCCCAGTCTCCGCATCATAAATCATGACAACTTATCCCAGAGTCATCACCCACCAATCTGATGTGACTGCATACAGTGCACATTCCCTTTCCATATTTGTTCACCACCCCACCCCACCCCATGCAACCCATATTTGTTAAGACAATGGAAGGTGAACATCATTTGTTAGATGGAGACTAAATTGAAGCTTATCATAAGTATTATCTGGAGTATTTGGGGCTGTCAGTACATAGGCTGGTCATATTTAGATTTGAATGGGGCATAGGGTGGAGTCTTGGTAATGTGGGATAAAAGGGTGGTGGAGAATCTCGATGAGTTTGTAGGGGAAAACTCGGTGGAGTGTTCGTTTAAAAATTCTGAAGATCGTTTTTTGTGGGCATTTGCTAGGGTTTATGGTCCTAATTTGTATGGCGAGAAGCAGTTATTATGGGAAGAGCTTGCAGGGTTGTGTACTTGGTGGGATGCCCCATGGTGTATTGGTGGGGATTTCAATGTGACAAGGTTCCCGAGTAAGAGATCGGGGGAGGGGTGACAAAACCATGCAATGGTTGAATTCTCTGATTTCATATTCGACATGGATCTTATGGACATCCCTCTTATTGGGGGTACATCTACATGGTCTAATAATCATGCTTGGTATAGATTGGATAATATCCCCAACTTGGGAGATGCATTTTCCAGATGTATGCCAAAAAAGACTACCACAATTATGTTCATATCACTTTCATATACTATTGGATTGTGGAGGCATCCAAGGGGAACGAAGGCCCTTTAAATTCGAGAACATGAAGCTAAAAACTAATGGGTTCGTGGAATTGATTAGAAAATGGTGGAGCATAAAAAAAAAAAAAATGGTGGAGCTCATACCCCAATCACAGGGCACTCCGATCGTCATATTCGCCGGTAAATTGAAAGCTTTGAAGAAGGATTTGAAGTTGTGGAATGAACATGTATTTGGCAATGTAGAACATCAAAAGAAGACCTTACTCCAAGAGTTACAAAGATTGGAGGGTGAAGAAGAAGAGAACACCCGCAAAAGCCAAGTCATTTCAGAATTAGAAAGGGTGATCCTAATGGAGGAGATTTCTTGGAGGCAAAAGTCAAGGGCCTGGTGGCTTAGGGAGGGGGGACAAATGAACAAAGTTTTTTCACCGAGTTGCCAACTCACATAGGAGGAATAATGTCATCGAGACCATGACCATAGATGGATGTGTTTCTTCAGACCAACCAGTGATCAAGAATCATAATGCTGGACATTTTGAAGAGCAGCTTTCGGAACCTTTTGATTGGAGGTCTAGATTAGATGGTCTATCTTTTGAGGCCATTGATCAAACAAGTATGGTTTGGCTTGAGAGACCCTTTGAAGATGAAGAGGTACAACAAGTAGTTAGGAAAATGAACAGAGACAAAACTCCGGGCCCTAATGGTTTTACTATGGCATTTTTTCAGACTTGTTGAGAGGTGGTGAATGAGAATGTCATGCGGGTTTTTCATGAATTTTTCACTTTTGGACAGCAGGATCAAGTCAAGAGTCCTGGGTAGTTTATGAAATTAGACATGGAGAAGGCTTATGATCACTTTAATTGGGAATTCCTTTTTTATTTATTGAGGAGATGTGGTTTTGGGGAGAGATGGAGGGTGTGGATGGGGCATTGTGTGTCAATGGTTTGCTTCTTGGTTTTGGTGAATTGTGATCCCTTGGGTTTCTTTAACAGTTCCCGAGGGTAAATCTCTCTCAAACGAAGCTGGTTGCTATGGGTTTCATGTGCAATGTCAGGGGGCTGGCCAACATATTGGGCTGTGTGGTCTCTTTGCTGCCTATGAAGTACTTTGGCCTTCTGCTGGGAGCATCATTGGCCAAGACTATTTGGGATGAGGCATTACAGAAGATAGAGCATGGGCTGGCTGGGTGGAAAAGGTTGTCTTTGTCTAAAGGGAGTCAGATTACATTAATAAAGAGTACCCTCTCAAACATTCTCACATATTTTTTGTCATTATTTTCTCTTCCAGCTAGTATTGCCTCTTGGACAGAGAAACTCCAATGAGATTTTTTGTGGAGTGGACTTGGCAACAAGTTTAAGTTTTATTTAGTTGAATGGGATAAGGTGTGCTCTCCAATGAGGGGTGGCGGGTTGGTGCTCTAATGAAGTTAGGGGGCATATGGAGTGGGGTTATGGTTGTGGAGATAAAATTATTAAAAGGATGTATTATGGAAGGCGGTGATTCATACTAAGTATGGGAGTACAAGAAGGGGTTGGTGGTCTTTTCTAGCAACACTACGCTGTGCATGGGGGATGGCAATAGAATCAATTTTTGGCATGATGTTTGGGTTGGAGATATGGCTCTTAAGGATGCCTATATCTCTATTTTTATAATTGTACAGGAACAAGATGCTTTGGTGGCTGACTTGTGGAAAATTACTAATGGTGGGCAACAATGGAATGTTAGCCTCATTAGGGAGGCACATGATTGGGAAGTAGGTGTCCTTGTTTAGTTCTTTAACTTGTTATACACCATTGGACATGTTGATACATTGGTGTATAAGTTGGTGTGGCAGCCTTCCAGCAAAGGAAAATTTTCGGTACGCTCTTTCTATGAGATTCTTACTACTCAAGCTAGTAATCACTTTCCTTGGAAGAGCATTTGGCCGAGTAAAGCACCTCCCAAGGCTACTTTTTCGGTGGTTAATCTACTAGCTACTTGGAAAGGGATCATGGAGACATCACAGATTGCAGCTGTGTGGAAGATGGCTCCCATTTGTCTACTTTAGTGCATCTGGAGTGAAAGAAATGCTAGAAATTTCAAGGATCGTGAGCGCTCCTTGGAAGAGTTTTAAGAGATTTCTGGAAGACTTTATTTATGTGTGCCATTGTTATAGGGGTTGGCTCAAGTGGTAAAGGCCTTGGGCTTTGGGGTATGCTCCCTCTAGGTCTAAGGTTCAAATCCCCTTGAGTGCAAACAATCTCTAGGGGCTATCAGACTGGGGGATTTTCTCCTTGAATTACCCAAGGTGCACTTGCGGGAAATTCCTTGCCGAGGGCCTGTGCACCCCCGAGATTAGTCTGGACGCTGTTCCGAACACCCGGTGACAATAAAAAAAATGGTCTCAACTTCCATGATTTCCTTGTAACTGTTTCTAGATCCTAAATTGGTGTAATCACATGTATACTTCCTGTGTACTTGGGCTATGCCTATCTCTATATCAATAAAATATCTTCTTACTTGTCAAAAAACAAAAATTGCCAAATATGGGCCTATGCTCCAAAATGATCAATCAATGGTACAATGAAACCTCTTGGAATCATTGTAAAGAGCAAGAACTTCTCTCTCCCAAGTAATGTGGGATCTCATTCACCCACCTATACATACTACGGGGTATCACAAAGTGATGGAGTCTATGGGGGACTATACATTGGCTTATTCCTATAGAAATGTCAAAGATAGTTTTTCTTGGGCTTTTGAGGGTATTTGCGAGCCTAATTGTGATCGCAAAAGAAGATTTTTGTGGGACGAGTTGGCAACATTACCCACTAATTGAGTAGTTGGCAGGAAGTTCCATGATGTATTGGAGGTGATGTCAACATTACCCACTTATCTTGAGCCAGCATATACAATTTTCTTCCAAGTAGCATAAACAATACACATTTAAAGATTCCAAACATGCATAAAAAGAACTATAATCTCAATATCTTACATATGAAGAGAGAGAACATAATCTTGTCAAGGCCATTGAACGTAGTTAAATTAAGCTCGCATGCTAGTTAAATGAATACATAATAAGAGAAAATTAAATATGAGTAACTTTCACCACTTAGCAAGATTCTAACACACCTGCTTTTCAGCTTCTTTTTCACAAGTTGTGCTGTGGAGAACTTTCTTTGTCAACCCTATATTTATTTTAAACCCATTAGTTATAGTTCCCTGCATGATTAAAAAAGAAAAGAAAAAACAAAGAAAGAAAGAAGTTCCCTGCATGATATACACAGAAAATATGGCTGATAGAAAGACAATTTACAAGTGTCAAACCAACATATGCACCACTTACCGCTAGCTGCATGATGGTTTTGACACCACTCACCCATCCTATCTAAATTCTCTTTGCTTTGATGGATGACTAAATCCGGACCCTAAAAGAAGAAAAGTAATTCGAAACGTAAGATAGAAGAATAATGGATGTAATGATACTTCTTAGTCAATATGTGATTGATTGATGATGATTTAGTAGAATTCTTTTTTTTTGTGATGACTATAGCACAACCAAAAGCTTTTCTCACCAAAGTTTTACATGTTATCTTCACGCTCATTTTTACCTGTAATCTTTATGAGCATGCTTGCTTTAGGAGAACATGTCTACTACAAGTACAGAGGATGTATGCAAGAGAGACACCTTAGAAGAAAAAGAAAATATGACATAATACCTTATCCATTGTATCATCAACAGAATCAAGTTTTTCCTTCTGTTTAACCTCTTAAACTTTAGTTCACAACAAACAATCACTGAATCTAAGGAGTGAGGTAAATAGATATAAGGCAGTTGGAATGAGGTAGAAGAGCTGACAGGCAATTCAAAGCAATAAAATAAGGTAGGTGCAAGTCAGCACATCAAGCAAGAAAATGGTTAGATTAACTATCTAGCTCATACACCAAAAATCCTTCTTGTTAGTAAACTAGCTTTGCAAGCTATGCAAGCCTGGCTCTCCTGGCACTATGGTAGGATGTGCATTGTATATGACATAGAGCTGTAAGGACAGGTAACTATAATTTAGACCAAAATGCATAAAGCTGAGTACCCCAACCATCATCAAGAACCCCATAGTTGTCAAGCTGCAAGGTAGGCTTGAAAGACGGTTCTCAATTGGATTAGCAATTGGCTGTGGAAGTACATTTCATTACACCTTGAACAACTACAATAATCTAGTCAAAAGGAAACTAGATAACAACTTTGATATAAGGGAAGTTTATAGGGATAAGTTGAAATCGTATTGCCAAACAAAATAAGAAAACAAAAGTACATAACCACACATGTTTGAAAGAAAAATAATTTTTTCAAATAAAAATATTATAAGAATACAACAAGAACAAAATAAAACAACAGTATGCAAGAAAATACACCGATGAATAAGAACATACCTCCAATGTCTTGGTTAGTTTTCCATCGGTAATAATGCAAGCAATCTCCAAGATTCTATCAACTTCAACATTTAAACCTGCATAGACATGGACGTACAAAAAGACAAATGAGAAATTAAGGCTGTGCTTGTTTCAACGAAAAACGAGGAAAAACAGATGATGTATTTGGAGGAAAATATTTTCTGAAAAAATTGTTGATTTTCAGATGTTTGGTTGGCATGTTGAAAATGATGCAAAAAAGAATTTTTGGTGTTTGCTTATATTGAAAATCATGATTGTAATTGTATGACTTTATTTTTTTTATTTTTTTGATATCATGGAACCTCTCCAAAGTAGAGCTCTTCGAACCCACCCCTGCATAGCAAACCCCGGTCCCATGCACCACACCCTCGGAAGTTTCCCTACACTGTAGGAATCATTGGCTTTTCACTAGGGAGTATAGCCCCAAAGGATTTTTTGCACCCATTAAGTGTTGAACCTTGGACCTTAAAGGGAGTGATACCCCAAGACCAAGGCCTTCACCACTTGGGCCAACCCCTTGGGGTTAATTGTGTGACTTTTTCTATATTATATTTCTATAATATGTAAATATGATGAATCAAAATTATTATTTGTGAAGTCATACAATTACAATTAATAGAAATAGAATAATCCGTTAATTTTCTCATCTATCACCATTAACGTAAAACATGTACCCAATCATAGACTACAAATGTCATGTTAAATTTTAAAGGAAAAATAATTAAATATTTTTTAACAAATAAGAAACATTTTTTTTTATATAAGTAAAAATATTATATATATCAAAAGGAGAAACCAAGTATACTGAATATATACAAGAAAACACCTTGACCAAAATAACCCAAAAAGCCAATAAAGCACCCAACCCGACCCAACCCCTTGTTTGTTGTAGAACTAAAACTCTACACGAACACCCAACCCCAACCCCTTAATTCCCGTCTTCACAATGCCCTCCATTTAGCCTTCCCTCTAGTTGAGTTACCACCCTTAGCGTCGTAGTTGACTGCCTAAGAAAGACGTTGTAACTCCCTGCTTTCAAGCGCATGGCTTGCCTCTATCGTAGTGATTAGTTCTTTAAATTGGTCTTCACATCCTCCGTATAAAATTCCCACAAACTACTGAATCTCATTAACTTTAGGAAGAATCCAGTCTGCTATTAGAGGAAAAGAGACCAGGGGAGAAATATTATCCCCAGCCACAGTATCCAAGTGCACTCCTAACTCTAGACATTCCTCTAAACAAGGCACCAACACCAAACCCATTGGTTCTCCAGCAACTTCATTGGTTCTCTCCAATGGTATCAAGGTCCCCATTGGAGATTCTGGGGTGACAGTAAGTCCCTTCACCTTTGGCGTGATAGCAGATCCTACATCTCCTTCAGACCTCAGCAGTACACCATTTTTCTTCATCTCTGACGAGGGAGCCATAGTTTATATTTTTATAATGAGTAACTCTACATACAACTATGAAGTGCGTAAAATACCGTATAATCGCTTTGAAAAATGGGGTTCATTATTAAAAAATTAATTTTTTTCATGTGAGTCTCATGTTTTATTCACTTTTTTCAAAGCGATTACGCAGTAGTTGCACAATTCACTGTTGCAAATATATTTTCTCTTTTATAAGAAAAAGCAAATTATATTTTTATAATTTATTTTTATAATTAAAAAGATTTAATTAAATTTTTTAAGAAAAAAATAAAATCGATATGGGGTCACACGTTTTATTTAAGCAGAAGACATCTATCTTTTGCCTAGATGGAGAGGAATGCGTGAAGGGGTGGAAATGACTTACGCCCTCAAGGGGTAACTCATTTTCCACAGAGACACAAGAGTTGCCTATTAACCCACTAGTCCCTTTCCATTGACCTCCATTTTCCACCCTTTCCAAAAAGACAGATGAAAACATTTTCCCCAAAAATATCTTTAGCCAAAACAAACACAGCGTAAAAGGAACTTAAAATTTCTTTTGCATCGTCAAGTAACCACGCATTTGGCATGAAAAGTGAATATCATAACAAACATCATCAAAATTCACTAAGAAAATAATCTTTTGCTTAGACTAATCGAAAACTGTATCGTAATAACAGAATAAATGTAAAGCATAATCAAATAATATGTGGAGCATTCATTGTAAATTTTTTATTATATGATCATTATGACTGCCCTGCGCAAACAGCAAAATGTAATACAATACAGGAGGGATGTTCCCTTTCTTTATTCATCTATTTATTATTTTTTTGCAGGGGGCAGGGGGAATAGAAATATACTATGAAGTGGAAGATCTCGAGTTAAGTGAACACAACAAAGGAAAATTAGATCCGTACCCCCATCCAAAAACAAATGTTAGAGGGTCTACCCCGGGAGGGTATAAATATCAATTGTGAGTTGAGTAATATATAGCGCAACAGTAAGGGGGTAGGACAAGATTTTTTAATTACCCATTAGTTCTCTCAAGATCCTAACCTTCAGGTCTGAGGGGCTTAATGGTGAGTTTTACGGATGTACAGAGAGTTGTAGGTGAGCTAGTGTGATCATGGGGGTCCCGAAACAACTAGTTATAGAATCAAAGGTGTTTGTTCTGATGAAGGATGGAGGCTCCTTGCTCATAATAGAGAGGAGTTGGAAGATATAGTGAAGGAGATGAGACTCGGGAAGCACTGGTGCATTGGCTTATCAAAATGTTGGAGGAACGTCTGTGGGGTGGGATGAAGGACTTCTACACTATGACTAGAGAGGGTGCTAGAAGTTTCATGGCACAGAGGTGTTCAAATGCCCGTGGTAGATTCATGACGCTAGTGGAATACAGTGGGGGTGGAAGACGAAACTTTATCTTCATACCGGAAGAAATGGAGGGGACCTGATGGAGGAGGATGGCTGCTGCGATGAGGGAGGCCATATCGATGGAGTAAGTCGTGAACCATAATAGAGGTGGGATATCATAGAGGTTGCCGATGGGGGGGCTCGAATGCAAGATCTCTAGTACAGGGAGGCATTGGTGCAGACGACGTCACCAGTGCAATTGTTAGACCCCCACGTAAAATCACCTCTAAAGTTGCACCTTGGCCATATGCACACATATTGCTCGAGCGGAGTGTCGAGCGGAGTGTCGAGCGGAGTGTCGAGCGGGTGTCGAGCGGAGTTCTCGGGTTGCATACTCGCTCGAGCGGACTATCGAGCGAGCCTCGAGCGGAGCTCTCGGGTTGTAGTCGCTCGAGCGGAGTGTCGAGCGAAACTTGGCTCGAGCCAAGGTTGAGCCACAGTCAAGCCAACCTCAAAAATGGGATTTTCAGCATGAAATCAAGCCAAAGTTCGACCCCATGTACCACCTTAGCCGAACCATTGGCTCAAGCATGTCACGAACATGTGGTCCATGCCACTACCTTTATTTATTTCATTTATTTTAATTATTTTATTTCATTTATTTCAAAGGGACCTATTGGGGGTTTCCAACTTGTTTTGCTTATAAATAGGACATCTTTTTCTTGCTTTAGGATCTTTTGGCAAATTCCCTAAGTGGGTAGACTATTGTTCTTGAGATCACTTTTCAGTGCTTAGCACTTGGGCTACTTGGGTGAAATTCGTGAATCCCTAGTAGAGGATCATCACCTTGCAATTCGTGAATAGGTGTGATCCAATCTATCTTGATTTGTTTGCAACTTTGTGAAATTCGTGAATCAAAGTTGTTTTATCATTGTGTTCATTCAAGTTCTTGAGTGTTCATACTTTTCTATTGTGTTCATTCATTGATCTTGAATGCTCATATTGTTCATCATCTTGTTCATCCATTGTTCATTGCCTTCATCCACGCATTGCCTCATTTGATCCACCCAAACACTAAGTCTCGCCCACTATAGTGTTTGCCCTAGTCCACTTACCATAAATTACCTTGCCTTATTTGAATTAACCCTAGACTCCCACAAGGTAATTCCTACCACTTAGGAATCCTTATCCCATCTTCCAAATAATCAAAATTCGAAATCCATCCTTTGGCCTAATCAAACTCCCAATTCCCAACAACTCCCATGCCTCTTACCATTTAGGATCAACCCTAGCCACCTTACCCATCATCCCAAACCTCTTCCAAATCAAATCCCTAGATTTAAGGAATTGTCAATCACATTCAATTCCTTAAATCTCCCTTTCCTAAAACAGCCAAGCCAACTTTTGACTTGCCTAAACAAGCCAAAACCGAAATCCTCATACTTTCCATACTTAGCCACTTACCAAACACATATTCCCTCATTCAAATTCAAATTTGGCCACTCTTGCCTAATTTGAATTAACCCTAGCTGCCACCATTCTTTCTATATTAGTGTTTCCATACTTGGAAACCCTAGTTGACTCCATCAACTCTTTTGGCCAGCCATCATCCAACCCATATTCAAATTCCAAGATTTTAGGAAACTTCCTAAAATTACTCAACCACTATTCGGCCAAGCCCTAGCCGCCGACCTCCAAACCCTAAACCTATCTTCCATCTCCTAAACCCTAAACCATCTCCCAAACCCTAATCTCACTCATCCACATCTCTTCCAAACCCTAGCAACTCATCTTACACTCCAACCCTAGTCCAACTCTTCCAATCTCGAAATTCCCCATAGCCACCATCCAAACCCTAGCCTATCTTCACCATACCAACCCTAATCATCATCCAAGTTGTCCCAACATCAAGGGCAACCCATAAGCCATTCCCCATTGCATCAAACACGCATATTCATCACTTAGATCACCCGAACTCATCATTCATCACCATCATTTCCCATCACTCCATACACTTCATCTAGCCTAAACACTTAACCTCACCATACCAAAGTTGCCATCATCACCATTGTTGCGCCATATCCAAGCAAGAGAGGACTTGGCACTCGGTCAATACAAGGAGGACATAGGCAAGGAGATCATAGTGTTTAGGGACTTGACCGGGGTCCCTAACAGCAATCCAGAGAGCACGGTGGTCGGCCAGCTCAGCGCAAAACTACCATGAGACATAACAACGGGCATACGACTGAAATGGCTCCTCAACTCAATGGTACAATACGTACACAGTGGAACGGTGGCTGTGGGAGTGGCGATGGTAGGTCCTTTGTTGGTTTGGTAGGAGGTGGCATGCACAATACATTGAAAGATATGAAAGCACAACTAGCGGCACGGCAAGAACAAGTTGATATATTGATACGGTGCGTTGAGGAAGAAGATGAGGTGGGTTTGGGCTACGCCATCCAAAAGACTATTGGGCCTGACAAGATTGGGCATCGGCAAGGGCCCCAATCCGTGGGACTTAATGAAAAAAGCGTGGGCCTTAAGCGTGTGGATGGGCAGCAGTTAGTAAATGAAATGGAAAAGGCCCAAGTCTCTAGGCCTCAGCTTGTGGGGCAATCTAAGGGCAAGGCATAGATAGGAGCCCAGCCCATGTGGCATATCAAAGAGGGGGGGCGAGCTGGGCCTTCAAGTGGCATCTTCTCTAGCAAAGGGTTTCCAGCCTCTGGATGTCGTCCGTGTATTATTTTCAGAGTCTAGGAGCAATGAGGGAGAGGTTTTGGGGCCACCACGAATGTTAGCCCCACATTTAACTACTGAGAGAGGTCTTCTATTGCTGAGGAAACAAGGCTGCTGGTGGCCTCGCAATGGGCATCAATGGAAGGGCATGAGATGGATGGGGAGCCTATACCTTGAAGTTTCTACCACTGTGTCAGCATACTATTTGGATTGGGTTATGAATAAGGTGCAGGAAATCCAGCGTTGTGTGGGGATTGAGTGTGAAGGTTTTGAAGAACAATTTATGGCTTTGCTAACCACCATTGAAGTAGGAAATATGTTTTTTTGATAGGTAAAAGTAAAATATTATTGAAATAAGGATAGTAACAGAGTACACGGGAAGTATACAAGCAAGTCATGAAACCTAATTACATCTAGGTACTAGTGGGAGGTGCAAGCAGGTTATGAAAATTTTTCGTATTACAAATAATGGCCAAAGCCCAAGAAAATAAAGTATTGTAGAAGAATTGCTTCAGCACATCAGCAAGCATATCCAACTCCCAATCATAAGCAGCTCTCGAGAAACTTACATCCCAATGGACAACACCATTAGAAATTACCACTAAGTCAGCCACGACAGCCTCTTTGTCGCTGGAAATCTGGTAAAGCGTGGGAAACACCTACTTTAGGACCCACTCACCACACCAAGCATCATGCCAAAAGTAAACTCTATCTCATCTCTTCCAATTGCAAATCTAAAACACTTGTAGAATCTACCCCATCCCGCTCTAATATTTTTCCACAAGCCCACACCATTTGACCCTCTAACTTCCCTAGAACACCATCCCCCATCATACTCCCATACTTAGCATCTATAACTTCTCGCCATAGAACCTCCCCTTCCTTTATCTCCACAAACATTTCCCCAAAAATGCTTTATTGAAGACCCTCACATTACGCACCCCCAACCCACCACATTTAATGGGTAAGCAAACTTTATTCCACCCCACAAGATGGAACTTAATTTCTTCTCCCACGCCTCCCCAAAGAAAGTTTCGAAAAATTTTCTCCATACAAGCCACACTAGCAGGTAATGGAAAAAGGGATAAGAAATATGTAGGGAGGTTAGAAAGAGTGCTCTTGATAAGAGTCAAACAACCACCTTCGGACAAATATATCCATTTCCACCCAACCAATTGTCTTTCAATTCTTTCTAACACACCATCCCAAATGGTTTTTGTCTTGAAAGCAGCCCCCAACAGGAGGCCAAGATATTTCAAAGGCAGCGAACCAACCATGCAGCCCAGATATTTGCCAAGTCTTGAATATTATGTACACCACCCACGGGAACCGTTTCAGACTTTGAGAGATTTACCTTCAAGCCTAACACCACTTCGAATCATAGTAGTACAGCCCTCAAATACTGCAGATTATCATTGTGCGACTCACAAAACAAAAGTGTTATCAGCAAAAAGAAGGTGAGATATAGAAACCCCACCCACTGAAAATCTAGCAAGAAAGCCTTCATTCATCACCGCACACAACATTCAACTTAGTACTTCCATAACAACAACAAATAGCAAAGGGGAGAGTGGATCCCCTTGCCGTAAGCCCCTAGAGCTGTTAAAGAATCCTTTCGGGGCTCCATTCACCAAAACCGAGAAGCGAACTGTAGATATACAATGCCTAGTCCATGATATCCATCTATTCCCAAATCCGCACCTCCCAAGTAAATAACACAAAAAGTCCCAATTAACATGGGCATAAGCCTTTTCCATGTCTAACTTGCACAAAAGGCCTGGTATGCCCTCCTTGATTCTACAATCCAAGCATTCATTGGCTATCAATACCGAATCCAGAATTTTGTCTCCCCTTCACAAAAGCATTTTGAGATTTTGAAATAATGCTACTCATAATTGTGTTCATGCGATTAGCGAGAGCACCTTTGAGATGATCTCATATACTCCATTTATAAGACTAATAGGCCGAAAGTCTTTCACATCCACAGCACCAACTTTCTTGGGGATAAGAGCAATATAAAAGACACAGTAATGCTTTTTTCAAATTTCCCAAAGGTGTATAGTTCCTAAAAAACTTGCATAATATCTCCACCCACTACCTCCCAGCAATCATGATAAAAAGCCATCGAAAACTCATCCGGACCCGGGGCTTTATCCTTAGGCATCCCACAAATCACCCGAAAAACCTCCTCTAACTTGAATGGTCTCTCCAACCACGTAGAGCTTAGCTGGTCAATAGTCTCAAAAGGCATACCACCAAGTTTGGGTCTCCAAGAGGCTTTTTCAACAAGATCTATATAAAAGTTGACAATTTGGTTCTTAAGAGCATCATGATCCGAGTAAACCTGGCCCTCAACTTGAATCACCTCGATAGTGCTATTTCTACGATGAGAATTGACCACCTGAGGGAAAACTTTAGTACATTTGTCTCCTTCCTTCAACCATAGGGCTCGTGATTTTTGTCTCCAAGAGATTTCCTCCATAAGAAGCTTCTCCAAGTCCGAAGTGATGGCTGATTTCCTCCAGGAGTCCTCAAACAAAAGAGGAACGTTCATCTCCCCTTCCTCCAAACCCCTTAGTGCCTCCATAAGAGACAGTTTTTGATCATTAATGTGTCCAAAAACTTCAATATTCCACATTTTCAAGTCCCTCTTTAATGCTTTCAGCTTACAAACCAATATGAAGCTTGGTGATCCCTCAATGGAATACGAGGACCACCATGACCTCACCTTCTCTACAAACCCTCGGTTTTCAGCCACATATTTTCAAACATACAATATATTTTTCCTTCATTAATGTCTCCCCAATCCAGTACAACAGGGAAGTGATCCCAGCATACTCTATTCAATCTCTTTTGAAGCAAGGTAGAATAATGTGCGTCCCAAGAGGGGGTACACCAAAAATCCATCCAAGCGAGACCAAGCCCGGTTATTAGACCAAGTATGCACGCCACCTATGAGTGGTAAGTCCACCGAGTCCATATCGAACATAAAATCAACAAACTCATCCATTGCCTGACTATATCGAACTTCTCCCAACTTTTACTAAGGAATCGAGTAACGTTGAAATCACCCTCAATATACCACAGTAAATTCCACCAACTGCCCAATCCCGCTAATTCCTCCCATAGCACCAGCAAAGGAGACATTCGGGCCGTATACACCACCAAAGGCCCTACAAAAACCATCCTCTACATTTTTGAACAAACACGCCACCATATAATTCCCAACACACTCCACAATAAATTCAATCACCCTCGAATCCCACATGACAAGGATACCCCTAGATGCTCCCTTGGATGACAAGTACACCCATCTCACATCTACGACGCTAAGGGTGGTAGCTCAACTAGAGGAAAATCTAAAGGAAGGACATTGTGAAGACAAGAATCAAGGGTTTGGGGTTGGGTGTTCGGGTAGAGTTTTAGTTCTACGAGAAACAAGGGTTGGGGACCGGTCTGGTGTATTTTGGGTTGTTCTTTTTACAGGCTTTTGGGTCATTAGGGGCTTTTTGGGTCATTTTGGACAATGTGTTTTCTTGTATACATTCAATGTACTTAGTTTCTCCTTTGATATAGAATATTTTTTACTTATCAAAAAAAAAAAGTACACCCATCTCACGTATGGACAGCCCCAAATATTAGCAATGGTGCTACGACCCATGAACTCCATTTTGGTTTGCTGCAAACACACAATGTACAACTTCCAATGCCATAAATGATTCTTCACCCGTAGTTTGCTTATTGGGATCATTAAGTCCCTGAATGTTCCAAGAGAGAATTCTAGGCTTTATGGATCGACACAGCTTTTCCGTTGATTTTACTCTTGCTAGTACTCCCCTCCCTTCCAACATAGTTAATTGAACAAGTGAGACGCTTCAGTTCCCTGTTTTTCCTAAAGGCAGATCTAGGAGATTGAACCCGACCCTCTTCAATAGCAATGAGTAGTGCCCTGAATTGCTCCTCAAATCTGTCACATGAAATCCCCACATACTCCTGAATATCCTTCACTTTCTGAATCACCCAATCCAATGGCACACCCTCTGTTGTGAGCAAAAGAGACAAAGTACAAAATGGTGCAGGGTCCACACCTGCCTCCTTATTCACCACCTGGGGAGTGTAGTTCAGTTTCTCAAGCCTAGACGAGAAGTTAAGGGGCTTCACTGCCCCTTGTCGCTGCCCAGAAGCTTTCGTTGGAGTAGAAATCACCAACACATCTTCCCCACAACCTCTCGATCCATGGGATTCTACCACTATCAACGAGGAAGTAGCCTGAGACCCTTTCCCACTACCTGTCGACTATGTCTGTGTCTGTTGTGGCTGAGATTCTACTGCCGCCGATGAGAAAACAATGAGACTCATCACTGGATCTACCATCGGAACCACAGAGAGCACCTTTTGGGCCATCATCGATGGTTCCTCAGACCTTCGCAACCCCATCTCTGCCTTTTCATCTCCTTCCACCTTGCATGAAATGTTCTGTGCAGGCGCCAACCTCTCAAGCACACAGGGATAGTGACAATTGCTAGAAGCTGCTCCTCGAGTCTCTGCAAGAGCACATTCCAGCTGCCCAACCCTCGTCGGCAGTTCCTCAACCTTCGACAAGGCCAACGGACTCATCACCGGCAATGGTGGCTGAGCCACACACGACGACAAGGGATCCTCTATGCTAGATACTCGTCTTCTCCAAACGGATCCCCAGGCCTAGCATCTGCGACATGGGCTGAGCCCCACAGAACAATGGGACTTGTTTACCCTTGGTTTGTGGCCTAGCTACGATGTCCAGTCCAGCCCATCCCAACCCCCTTATTCCCCTCCATATCATCTCCACCCCCTTATCCTCCTCAACGCACCCCTTGAATGTCTTTTTGCAGATCATATATTTGGGATTGCATCACTGACAGGGCCCAAAGTAAATTTTCCTTACTAAGGCCAACATCTCCCCTGCCACCATCCCCTCAGCTCTGAGCCCCTACAGAGACGGTTGCACCACCTCACATGTCAGTGCTAGCACCCAGCCTAGCATGTCCTCTAGCACAGTCCAATGACCTCGATATCTACAGAGCCTCCATGTAAGACTGGGCAGAAGGTGAAGCTACCATCGTCATTGGTGGTGCCGTCCCAACAACTTGGCCTTATCTGCCAGCCTCCCTCAAAGCCTCCACCATATTTTTCCATCCACTGCCCTCTCTGTATTCAGGAATGAATATGCAGTTTCGGCGACCACCCAGTTTGTATTCCACCAACACCATGAACAAACCTTGAGAGTTAGAACATCTTTGTGCTATGACGCCTTTGTCTCCTTCTCGATGGGCTGTATAAGACTCCCTTCAACCCCACCTTCAGACAATCCTCCAACGCTATGGTGAACCATCGTGCCTTGGCTAACTCCAAGCAAAGCTATTTCACAAACTTCCAACCTCTTTCTGTAATGAACACCAATTGTCCATCTCTTACTACATCAAATGCCTTAAGTTCGATGTTAACAACATTTTAGATACCCATTTGCCTTCCCATACACTCAGAGAACCCACAATCAAATGCCCAAAGACATCATCACAAACCAGCTTACGAAATATGAAAAAGTGTGCGGAGAGAAAAAGTCCAAGGCTCCAGAAAATGTCTTAAGGAAATATTCAGATCAATAAATCTGGTTCAAAAAGACAGAGGGAGCTCAAGAGATTAACTTGGTCTATTAATTTTGAGGGCAGTTCAAGTCAAGAAAGATCCAAAAGGAGGGGGTCAACATTGTCTTTATGAATCCTAAGATTTTATCATGGAATGTCAAGGGCTTAACAAGGTAAATAAGCGCCTGCAGATAAAAAATTTGCTCTGAGAGTGGAAGGCAGATATTGTGTGTTTGCAAGAAACCAAAATGGCAAATATTTCAAGAAGCATCATTAGAAGTTTGTAGAGCTGTCCATACGTCGACTGGGTCTTTCTTGCTTCGATTGGTGCATCAGATGGAGTACTAGTTATGTGGGATAGATGGGTGGTGGAAAAAATGTAGTATATCGGGGAATACACAGTGGTTTGTTCTTTTCAAAATGTGGAGGATAATTTTAGATGGGCTTTTGCTGGAATTTATGGGCCAACCTTGGACAGCAACAGAAACTCCCTATGGGAAGAGTTGGCAAGGTTACACAACTGGTTGGAACTTTCTTGGGGAGATTTTAATGTTGTTAGATTCCTGAGTGAAAGATCAGGACATAGCAGGTTGTGGCCAGCAATGTCGAGTTTCTCAGATTGTATTTTTGATTTGGGGTTGGTGGACCTTCCTCTTATGGTTGGTGCATTCACATGGTCCAATAACCAGACGTGGTCCAGATTGGACATATTTTTTTTAGTATCCCCAGAGTGGGAATCTCATTACCCAGAGGTATGTCAAAAAAGACTGTCTCACCTATGTTCCGATCATTTCCCTATTCTGTTGGATTGTGGGAGAATTCAAAGAAGAATAAGATATTTTAAATTCGACAATATGTGGTTAATAACTGAAGGCTTTGTGGAACGGGTTAGGCAATGGTGGTCCTCCTATCAAATCCAAGGTATCATAGCTTCATTCTAGCAAGTAAATTGTAAATTGAAAGCGTTGAAAAAGATTTAGGGCAGGTTTGGATTCAGAGATAAGATGAAATGGTTTTAGATGAAAATTGAATAAAATATTGTTAGAATATTATTTTTTAATATTATTATTGTTTTCGAATTTGAAAAAGTTGAATTTTTTATTATATTTTGTGTGAAAATTTAGAAAAATTGTAATAATAAGATGAGATGAGATGAAATGCTGTCTGAATCCAAACGGGGCCATAAAGCTTTGGAATGCACAATCTTTTGGTGATATAGGCAACCACAAGAAGTCACTATAGGAGGAGCTTCATGAGGTAGAGAGGACACAAGAAGGACAGGCCCTTTCATTGGAGGAACTTGCTCGAAGAACAAAACTAGTCTCAGAACCAGAGAGAGTTACCCTATTGGAAGAGATTTCTAGGCGGCAGAAATCTCGGGCTTTGGGGTTGAAAGAGGGTGATCGTAGCACAAAATTTTTCCATAGAGTAGCAAATTCTCATAGGAAAACTAATGGCATTAAGATGATGAATATTGACAGAACTATTTGCACGGAGATCCCTGAGATCCAAGAACATGTTGCTGGTTATTTTGACCAATTGCTTACCAAGCTAGAGGGGTGGAGGCCAAAAATTAATGGGCTACATTTTGAGTCCATTGAGCAGCAGAGTGTCAATTGGTTGGAGAAGCCGTTTGAGGAGGCCGAGGGTCAAGAAGTGGTGAGGAAGATGGTTAAAGACAAAGCAACTAGGACAGATGGATTTCTATGGGTTTCTTCCAATCTTGTTGGGAGGTGGTGAAGGATGACTTAATGAAGGTATTTCATGAGTTTCTCTTGGTTGAGAAATTTGAGAAAAGTCTCAATGCCACTCTTATTGCTCTTTTTCCCAAGAAGATCAGGGCATCGGTAGTTAAGGATTACCGGCCCATTAGCCTTGTGAATGGAGTGTGTAAGATCATTTCCAAGGTGCTTGCAAATCGACTGGGGGGAGTTTTAGGGTGGATCATTACGAAACCCCAAAATGCATTCATATGGGGAAGATAGATTTTGGACTCAATACTTACCGCCAATGAATGCCTTGACAATAGATTAAAATCGGGCAATCTGTGTCTCTTGTGCAAGTTGGATATGAAGAAGACATACAATCATGTCAACTGGAATTTTTTGTTGCACTTGCTTGGGAGGTGTGGTTTTGAGGAGAGGTCGTGCACACGGATTAGATGGTGCATATCAACGGCGGGATTCTCAATTTTGGTAAATGGATGCCCAGTGGGTTTTTTTAACAGCTCCCGAGGTCTAAGGCAAGGGGATCCTTTGTCCCCACTTCTCTGTCATAGTGATGGAGGCAAGTAGCAAAATAATTTCAGCAATGGTTAGCAGCAGGTTTTTGGCGGGTTTTTCGGTTGGTGACATGTATCGAGGTACTATTCACATTTCTCATTTGTTGTTTGTAGACGATACCCTTATTTTTTGCAAGGCAAATCTAAATTAGATTCAAGCATTAAGGGCATTTCTACTTTGCTTTGAGGTTGTTTTCTGGTTGAAAATGAATTTATCCAAGTCAGAGTTGGTTCCAGTTGGCAATGTTTGTAACATCCAGCTGTTGGCTAACACTCTTGGTTGTAAGGTCTCCTCTTTCCCTATGAATTATCTTGGCCTCCCTCTGGGGGCCGCCTCCAGGACAAAAATTATTTGGGATGTAGTAATTGAGAAGAATGAACGAAGATTGGCAGGTCGGAAGCGACTGTATCTGTCGATACGTGGTAGGATTACTCTAATCAAAAGCACTCTTTCCAATCTACCTACTTATTTTTTATCCTTGTTTCCAATTCCCGCAAGTGTGGCGATACGTATTGAGAAACTGCATTGTGACTTCCTTTGGAGCAGACTTGGGGATAAATTCAAATTTCACCCAGTCAAGTGGGACAAGATATGCTCCCCAATCTCTTCTGGTGGTTTCGGAATCAGAACACCGAGGGTGTTCAACTGGGCTTTACTCAGGAAATGGTTTTGCCACTATAATACGGAACATGAAGTTTTATGAAAGTCAGTGATCGATTGCAAATATAGAGATTTATTTTTTTTGGGGGGGGGGGGGGGGGGGGGGGATGGTGCACTAAGGAGGTGAGTGGAGTCTATGGCAACACATTAGATGAGGGTGGGGAGTGTTTGCTCGTCATACTAGAATTGTGATGGGAGAGAAGGCTCAAGAATTAAATTCTAGCACGACATATGGTGTGAAGATAGAGCTCTCAGGGACTCATTCCCTACAATGTTCATACTTGCACAGGAGAAAGAAGCTTCAATGGCGGACCTCATGGAGAGGTATAGTGATGTACTCGAGTGGAATGTGAACTTCACTAGGCGGCCCAAGATTGGGAAGTCAGCAATTTTGGAGATTTCTTCCAACTCTTATACTCCATGAGACCGTGCAACCAAGGAGTTGATACTTTGTGGTGGATACCTGCCAGAAAAGGTATATTTACAATTCGCTCCTTTTATAAGGTCCTCACACAACCGCAGAATAACCACTTTCAATGGAGAAGAATTTGGAGAAATAAGGCCCCTCCTAGGGCGGCATTTTTTGCATGGACAGCGTCTCTAGGAAAGATTCTAAAGATGGATAACTTACGGAAACGCGGGGTGATAGTGGTGGAAAGGTGTTGTATGTGTAAACAAAGTGGTGAGACTGTGGATATCTTCTACTCCACTACAAGATTGCTAGAGCGTTATGGGCCAATGTATTCAAACGGGTAGAGCTAACCTAGGTTATGCTTGCTACAGTAGTCGAACTTCTACCATGTTAGCCAAACCTCGGCGGTATTCCACAAATTTCAGCTGTGTGGAAGATGATTCATATCTGTATTCTATGGTGTATTTGGCAAGAACAAAATGGCCGAACGTTCGAAGACAGGGAGCGTTCTTTGGAGGAGATTAGAGCACTACTTGTTAGAACTTTGTTTCTTTGGGCCAAAACTGCAGATTTCAGTGGCCTCAATTTTCATGATTTTCTTATTTCTATTTCTTCTTTCTAAATAGGTGTAATCTCTTGTATACCCTCTGTGTACTTGGGTTATGCCTATTAGTATTAATATAATATAATCATCTACCAATCAAAAAAAAAAAGATTCAAAATGTCATCAACGATAAAAGTGAGAGTTTGGACTTGACAAGGGTGGGAGCGGTGACTTCCCCATAACATAGCTCGAAGCCAGAGGTTGATGTTGCCTTCTGAAACTAGGAGACCAGTTTGGTATCCCCCAATTGTACTAAACTACACATGTCTCTCCCCTTTTGGAGAACCCAACAGCTTTAGAACAAGGTTTTTGAACTGAACACTAGATATTATGGTTAAGAACATAATTGTGCCAGCAGAATCTAACTTCAGAAACACTAATTCTGTTGTGGGCAAGGCAAGGGCTGAGATGTGGGAGATCATGCCTTTTGGCAGCTTAAAGACTTAAGTCATTCAGATACTATATATCTCTTGCCATTTTACTCTCTTTTCTATTTTTCTTTTTTGGTGGATCAAAACTATGAAGATACTACATTTTATCAGACATCTTTATGCTATAGATTACAGTTAACATGCATTCTCCTTTTTTTCTCTGTACTACTTAGAATTCATTCCTTTACAATTTTCAGTCATGATTCTTTCACAGACATGTAACTTAGTTCTTTGACTCTTGGGCTGCTCAAAGTTTCTCCATCTAGTGTTTTTTCTTTTTTAAAGATAGTTTCCACATAGATTTATGACAACTTTTGAAGACCATGATGTAGAACAACTTGAACTTATAAGTGTCACCCTCTCTTAGCAAAACTGTCGTAACAGGCATCTATGCAGAATTTACCTAATTTTAACATCAGAACAGGAGTCTCACCAAACATGAAAAGATTCTTGCAAGTACAAATGAAACATGAGAATGGAATGGGAAAAAAAATTAGTTATCACAAAAATAGGCAAATGGATCAGCAGAAGATGCATCGAGAATGAGAGTTACCCAAATTACAACAATAGTTAAAGTTTTGATTGCCCAATTAGAAAAATTATTCCAGTCCCTATCAGATGAATGCCTTGGTGTATCACTATTTAAAACCAAAGCCAACATATAAATGCCAAAACCCCATCAGCTTGCTATTATGTACCCAATTGTTGCCTTCTCTAACAGTATGTCACTAAATGTTAAATGTTAAAATTATTAGTTTTATTTTTACAGTGGGTTTCAACTTTTGGTACATCTTGCACCTTGTTTCATGCAACTCTAACATTTAGTAGAAGAAAATCGACAAAAATATGTCCATGTCAAAATTCAAAAGCCAATAAAACTTCACAACAGAAACACAAGTAATTTCAGCTTCCTAAAAGTAGCTAACAACTCAAAACAGCAATTGGGTAATTTTTCTGTACAGTTTTGTGATTACCTAATATTGTTTAAATGCAATTTTTTATTTTATAAGTAATAAGAAATTTTTATTGACAAGTAAATAGGCATAGCCCAAGTACACAGGATGTATACAAGAGAAAACACCTAAATACAAACTAGGAACTAGAGTGGACTAAAAGCAAATCATGAAGATTATCTCAATTCAATACAAGAGCTTTAGCCCAGATACACAAAATCTTTTAAATGCAATATTAATCTCTTTATTACCTAATTATGCCTCTATACAAATTTAACTAAGAAAAGCATGTCGCCGAATTTCCAAAAGGGCAATAGAAAATCAATATCATCCCTTTTCATAACACAAAAGAGACAAGCTAGGTCAGCAGAACATTATCCCAAGTACATACATCAGTTAGAGGAAGTCATACACCATTTTTAACCAATCAGCCATGTTAAAGCTGCATTTTCTGAAAATGATAGGACATAGCTTTATGGTATTTTGACCTTACAGTGCCTTGTTTTTTAAGGGTTATTCCCCCTACCAAGCATATCAATCTAAGAGGTTCCATTAAGTTCTCCAAATCCTAAAGTTACTATTATTCAGAACATCTGACGTATTTTGCTGGTTCTTGCTAAAGAACAGATGCGATATTTCAAAATACTGTTGATTCTAGGCTATATTGCACCATAACAAGTTTTTTGAATAGAACCAATGACAAAATAAAACAAAATTTCAACACTCTAAATGGCTACATGCATGTATATATTCTACAACTAAACAACATGTGCCTACCAGTCATTTCCAAGTCAATCCACACAAGGGGCAACTTGTACTCTACTGAAGGAGTCGCTGGATTTGATAGACACCGTTTTCCATTTTCTACCAGCAATTTGTCATCAACGCCAATAATTTTCTCCTCACTTTTACCTGTGTGAACAAAATAAATCGTTAATATGACATGCCATTCCATCACTTGGCCAACTTTTCCAACATTTTTGGCTGAAAAATAAAAAGAGAGAAAGCTAGATAGATAAACATTTAGACAAGTATCTATCTATTTGTTTCAGAGGAGACTTGCCATATTTAACAAGAGACACTAGCAACATAAACTATATCACAATTAACCTAGTTTACAAAGAAATACATGCCTTTTTTTTCTTTTGTGTTAAGTAAGCTAATTTTTTTTTTTTATTATTGATAGGAAAAGGCATAGCACAAGTACACATGGAGTATACACAGAATATGCCTAAGTACCACTGAGCACTAGTGAGACATACAAGCAAATTATGAAAACTGTCCTCACTACAAATAATGACGAGGCCCAAGAAAATAAAGTATTATAAAAGAATTTAATGTGATTTTAGGGTTATGAGGGTTGTAGGTTTATGAAATTATAGATTATCTAAGTATTTCGAGTTTTAATTACGAAGTATGTATTTAATTAAGAATTGAAGTAAGTTGTGTCTATTTTATAGGTAATCATCAGCTTCGTCCCATAAATATTGGATTAACGCTATAAAGTAATTACCATGATCATACTCTTCCACGTATATACGGTAAACGACATCATTTTATAAAAGTTATTGGAAGCCCCTTTTTAAGTATCAAGTTATGATAAAAGTGATTTTTGAATGTTATGTTAATATGTGTTACATGCATTGTGATGTGTTTTCATCCATGATTATGATAAGCTATGTCATTATGTGTTCTACATACATCATGGTAAAAAAGACAAAGTAATGTTATAAAAAAAGATTTTAAGAATGGCCATCAGATATGCCTGATACCAATGCAGTCATGGGTAGATGTGCAAGTCACGGACCTAAGCGTGGTCCGCCACAGTATGTTATGATCAGATTAGCGATTCTCCCTGTGGCCACAAGATGTGGAACCAGTGCACAACCATGCACATGGGATTAAGGTGTGTTGGCCAGTCAAATAATTGAGATAAGTTAGATTAGTAAGTTAAGTCAAGATTAGTTATGTTAAGAAAAGTAATGCATGTCATAAGCATTATGTTAGTATAAGTGTTATGTATGCACGTATTTCAAGAAAATCCTATATTTATTATGTTTACTGTATGATGTATACTACTTATTAAGTACTCAACTCATTTTGTTTTTTTACATTTTTATGTTTTAACCACCCCATGTGAGAATATTTATAATGATGAAGCTGCAGGATAGGACTTGGTTTAGGGACGCGTGGCAAAGGCCTAAATCATGTAGAGAGCTATTAAGTTATGATTTTTATAGTACAAAGTTTCAGAAATTTCAATGTGTTTTAAGCGCTTCCGCGAACTCTCTTTTAGATTTTAATGAAGTACTTTTATTTTAAATTATGGAATATTTTGTATCTGATGCTTTGTTAAGAAGAAAAGTTTTAAGTCAAGGTTAGTACCACACCGGTCCCCTAGATTTCATAAAAATGATTTTTTTGGGGAGCAGGGTGTTACAAGCATCCCGCAACACCTTATCAAGAATCTCCTTTCCTGGCGGAAAAAGGGGTAGGATGACACCGGTCAAGTGATCGGAAGCAACCGTCAACGAGTTTGTGTTAGACCCAAATACGAGCTGGGCTTTGCTAAGGAGGAAGAGCCACTATCAAATGAAGGGCCAGGAATTTTTGACCCGCCACAGGCCAGGAATACATCTTGGGCCCATCCCCCACTAAGGCCTTTTCTCTAGCACCACCCCTCTTAACAACAAGGCCCTTATCAACAAACTCCTTAACAACAAGTTCTGAATGGGAGCTCGGAGACAATGACCCAAAAGAATACGAACCCAATGAGAGGCCCAAACACGAGTCCACTTTGGATAGAAGACCGTTGATCTGCTCCTTCACCTCGAGTAGCTCAGTTTTCATAGCCATTAATACACTCATCTCATGATTCTCAAGCGCAACACCCTCGGGAAGGACATCGCCGCCAACCATAGTCAGCGAACGTGCAACCTGAGTGGCTATAGGACCAGGCCCAGGACGAAACAACTCACCACTTCTCCCTGAAAAAAAAATTTAATAACACAAAAAACGGTTTTACCCCGGTAGATAGTAAGTACACGAGATCTTCCCATATATAAAAAGCGACGATGACAACATACAATATATCACAGTTAACAGCAATGAAAGCTAAGAAGAAAACCAAAGCAGAAAAATGTAGCATAGCATAAGGCTTGCGAACCAGAGCATAAGTATGCTATACAATAGATAATAGTGCTATCTATGTCCATCATAAAGCTTCCCCTCCTCTTCCTCCTCCTCCTCGTCCTCTTCTTCTTTAGTTTTGTATGTACTTTCTTAATAAATTTACTAACTTATCTATTTCTAGCTAGATGACTTTCTTATACACATCTGATAATATTTGGAATACACCTGTTGTACTTTTTAATAACTCTTATTAATTTTTTTTTATAAGTAATAACTCTTATTAATTACCAAAACTAACTTAACATGAAATATGACATTTTCTAGCAGGGAAAACTAACCAAAATTGTTGATAACTAATAAAAGAGTCTATATGTTCTAAAAATGATAAGTTAACAAATAAATTGACTGTTTGTTCCCTGCATGCAAGAAACCACAATAGGATGCATGTCATCATATTACCAAAACACAAATTGGGTATGTCAGAATTGTGTTGAAGTGTGTCAAAGCCCAAAACTGGTGAAGAGTTCAGATTCAAGCACAATTGTCAAAGAAAGTACTCAAAAGTTCACATTAACAAACTTTCCACTAACTTCAACTTTAGGCCACCACTACAGAAATCATCTTCCCCCATGTGTGGTCGACGAGGAATCACCCTTGATTGCCAAAATCCCCAAACACCCTCTTGCTCATTACTTCCATTCTGAGCTACTTTGACTCTCTGTAAGTAAGACAGGCTTTTGACCCCCTTAAAATCCCAAGTCAATTGGTTAAAACATACAAGAGAGGAAAAAAGATCATTCTTAGGGTCGCATCCAGATCGCTTCAAGAATTAGGCCCTGTTTGAATTCAGAAAGTGTTTCATCTCATCTCATCATTACAACTTTTCCAAATTTTCACACAAAATATAATAAATAAGTAAACTTTTTCAAATCCCAAAACAATAATAATATTAAAAAATAATATTCTAGCAATATTTTATTCAACTTTTATCTTTCATCTAAAACCATCTCATCTAATCTCATCTCTGAATCAAAACCAGCCCTTTATTTTATTTTATTTTTTTTAATGACGGGGAACCACCCCACAGTAAAGCCCTTAGGACTCACCCATGGAACCTAAACCCTCAAGGAGACTAGCACAACAACCCACCGCCATGGCCTCCCACTTAAATCACAGTTTGATCCCAAGGGGAATCAAACCTATGACATGGAGCACATACACACAAGTTCGCCCTTGCCACTTGGGCTACCCACGGGTGGGTTGCTTCAGGAATTAATTGACTTAGAGAGAGACCCTTAATTGAAAAGGCAAGCTTTTCCATTGCTTTGATGTAAGGAAAATATAGACTAGTGTTTCACATGCACATTCCCTTCAACAATTGACAGTTAATGGAGGCAGTGCCCGCTTTGCAGAGCATATAAAAATTAAGAAAAACATAGCACAAGCAGCTTGAGGAGCAGGGGGAGAATTTTCGAAGCTTATGAGAGCAACGTGATTCTATATCGTTGGAAGTGTACACGCATGGAGAACAAGTTAGCATTTCGGTCAAGTGTGAGTTGTTAATTTCTTTCAAATATCGAAAGTCAGTTTATGGATAGTTTAGAAAGCAAACATGCAAAAGCTAAGTAGTTGGTTAGGACCAGTGTTTTAGCTATATAAATTCAGAAATTTTGTGGATTAGTTATAAAAAAAAGCCCACTTGCAAAATCAACTATTAGGATGCCCCGACTCCTTCGAAGTAGCCAACCTTATTTCTATGTGCATATTACAAGTTGTATAAGACTATCGTGTCTGCCATGGAGATAATTACACAACTTTCCTAAACCATTGGCTCACAACAGCTCCTTGACTAGAAAGGCCAGCCACTACAAACCCCCCCCCCCCCCAACCACCCGGGGGGACCCCAAAATCAATGTTGAAACAAGTTGTGAGTCTTGATGAAAAAGGAGATTGAAGAATTGAAGAAAATGTGGAGTAAAAGATGAAACGGAGGAAAGGGCCTAAGTAGACAACAAGAAAATGAGTACCAAGATGTGGTCATAGCTGAATCCAAGAAGGTTCACTCTCAACAATACAGAAGACATAGCCATGAAATTTAGGCCATGCTTTGATGAAAAGAATTCAAATTTGTTCTCTTTTTCATTTTCCGTTTCAAACACTCATAGGAAATTTTTCCTAAAATCCTTTCCTATTCTATGTTTTCTCAGGGGTTGTTTGGGAATAGAGATGGTTTAATCTCATCTCATCTCATCACATCTCCTTCCCAAATATCAATCAAACACAAACATTTTCCAAATTCAAATTTTCAACTTTTTCATCTAATCATTACCTAATCATTACTTAATCATTACAACTTTCTCAAACTTCAAAACAAAATACAAAAAAAATTCAATTTTTTCAAATCCAAAAAAAAAATTATATTAAAATATTATATTCTTTTTTTGATAAGTAAAAATATTGTATATATCAAAAGGAGAAACCAAGTACACTGAATGTATACAAGAAAACACCTTGCCCAAAATGACCCAACAAGCCCCAAATTACCCAAAAAGCCCATAAGAAAATCCAAAATACATCAGACCCGACCCCAACCTCTAGTTTCCCATAGAACTAAAACTCTACCCGAACACCAACCCTAACACCTTGATTCTGGTCTTCACAATGCCCTCCCTTTAGACTTCCCTCTAGTTGAGCTACCACTCTTAGCGTCGTAGTTGATTGTCGAAAAAAGACGCTGTGACTCCCTACTTTTCTTGAAACTTGATTTGGTTTCAAGTGTGCGGCTTGCCTCGATCGCAGTAATTAGTTCTTTAAATTGGTCTTCACATCCTCCATGTGAAATTCCCACGAACTGCTAAATCTCATTAACTTTAGGCAGAATCCAATCCGCTATTGGAGGAATAGAGACCAGGGGAGCCACAATATCTAACTGCAGTCCCGACTCTAGACATTCCTCTACATACGGCACCAACGCCAAACCCATTGGTTCTCCAGTAACTCCATTGGTTCTCTCCAATGGTATCGGGGTCCCTATTGGAGAATCTGGAGCGACAGCAAGTCCCTTCACTTCTGGGGTGATAGAGGATCCTACATCTCTCTCAGACCTCGGCAGTACACCCTTTTCCTTCAACTCTAACAAGGGAGCCATAATATGTTGACTTAATAATATTTTTATACAACTTTTTCTTTCTGCTTTCCCAAAACCTAACAAAACATCCTAAGTCAAACAATATAACTACTTTCACAAACCATTTCACTACTATTTACAGAATTCTCATCTCATCTCACTCCCCAAGCACACTCTCAGTTTCTAAAAATGACACCTCAATTGAAAAATTTTTGTTCTCTCCTCTACTCAATTTGCACAAAAAATTTGTGAACCCAATTAACAAAAAGTAATGTTCCAAACAAACATAAAAATCAGTATTTATGAACAATGCCACTAGGACAAGGACACGCTGAATGAAGTGGGGAAACCATCCCTCCCCCGCCACCCCAGAAGCAAAGGAAGGCTTCAACCAGCTCCCATAGGTGACCAGTGCATGGTGGGAGCCATAGAGACAAGGGATCCCTCCAACAAGCATGACCCATCCCGCAGGGTAGAGCAGAACATAACTCCACCACACAAAGGGCGGATACACCACCTGGTGCTAACCACCCACACAGAGGGAATCCTCCCCTTCATGTGGCCCACTTTTCTTTTCTTTCTTATATTTTATCTTTAATTGAGCTTTATTTATTTTTAGTGTTTCTATTTTGTTTTTATTAGTTCTTTAATTTCTTAATTTTTTCTTCTCAAAGTTATTTTCAAAATTGCATTCCTTTTTGTTTTTAGGTCTCAAAAATAGTTTTTAATTGTCATCCCAAACAAGATTTTCAACCAATCCCACAACCTTTCACAAAACCCAAAATCTCAAATTTGCTCTTAGAAAACTAAAAATGGGAACATTTTAAGTCTCCAAACAAGTCCTTACTTCCTGCAAGTTTAATATATCAAGAGGCTAACTGGAAAAAAATGTTTCAAAATGCTAAAATAGAAGGCTAGTAGCAGCACTTTTAAGTATTTATCAAGATCTGATGGTTACATCAATGTTGAGATGAGCATCACGTCGCTCCTCTTGTCTCTATTGCGAGTGACGCTCAACCTGGCAGACAAGGCTGCTGAAAGGACGGGAATTTCTAGAGCATGTTCCCTCTCAACAATGGAGATAGTACCCTGCCTCTTAGTGAACAGAAAAACAGGGCATAAATAGCAACAGGAGAAGTGGGGGAAGTTTGGAACTTCATGAGAGCAACGTGTTTCTACCTGGCAGCAATGTGTTTCTACATCAAGAGAGGCATATGTGGAGGAAGATTGAGTTAGCATTTCTCTCAAGTATCAGTGACAGTATCGTTGCATTTTGTAAAGTCAGATTAGATGGCTAAGGTGTACGAGTTAAGTAGTAGTTTAGCACCGGTATTTTAGATGTATAAATTATCTTTTAAGTTCGTGCATTGGGTATGACAAAAGATCGATTCGCAAAATGAAGTGTTAGGAGGTCCAACTCCCTCCAGGTATCACTACTTTCTAGTTGCCAGGTACATAGTGGCCGCATTTCTTTCAGGAAAATGATACCTAAACCCCATTTGACAACCATCAACTAGAACCTTATTTTTCATTTTTTTTCATTTTTTAAAATGAAAGCTTCAAAACCTTTGTCTTTTCATTTAAGAAAATTCAAAATTTTAAAAAAAAAATGAAAAAGAGATGATTTTTGTCGATGGTCCTCCAATATGGTTGTCACAAATGGGATGCTCCCTAGAATAACTCTTTCTTTAGCATCAATCTATCGATCAGTGTGGTACACACTTTTTTCCTAGAGTTTCAATACCTAACTTCCATCAGATAATGTTTAAAAAAGAGTATCTATTTTAGTAAGAACCAAAAGCTTGGTTCCAGGAGATGAACCCGCTTCTGCTTACTACAAACTCTTATCAAGTGATTTTCAAGACCCAATGATCGGCCTTCCACAGTAAGGAAAGGCCGGTAATTTACACGTTCTTTTAAACTCAACGAAAATCTTTAATGGTCACTGAATTTGGCGGCCCTCAATCAGTTTCAGTTTATTCTGAAACACACGCTTCGTCAGATTCAAGATAAAAGAACCTTGCATAACCCAAGATCAAAGAGCTCATCATTCAAGCAAGCAAACAGCAGCCACCGAAACCCTAACCTATCAGGGCGGTAACCCAGAAGAAAGGAAAAAAGGAAAAAGTGAGTTCAGTAAAGTAAAACCTGGAGTGGCAGTGGCAGTGCTAGCGGACACATCGAGTCCGGAAGCAGCAGAGGCAGAGGCGGGCTGCAATTGATCATCTTCAGCATCTAGCTCTAGGACCGAAAATGCGTTGTAGAGGCTGTCCATGTTTCTCCTCTTTCTGTCTTCTCTTCGTCGCCCAGTTCAATGAAACTTGTCTGTAAAAGTCGAGCATCCAAGTACTGCTGCATCCCTTGCACAAAAAGCGTCAGTCTAAAACCCAAGTCCAAGAATCGACCACGACACGTTGTAGACAAGTCTAAAATTTTAATTTTAAATATGAAAATTTTTTTTTATGTTTTAAATATAAAATACATATATAATATGTTAATTATATTTTTTGACCTAATAAATTATCAACATATTCTTTTTGATAAATACATATTAGTCTATTAATCATATTTTATGGCCTAATACTAATACTATTAATAATACACTTTTAAGTCGATATATAAATTACTATATAAATCACTATACTAATACCATATCACTATATGATATTATAGTGATATAGTAATATTAATACTATTACATAGTTATACTAAATTGAAATCACTATAACAAATATTAATATATAGTTATACTAATCACTATAACTAAATCACTATAACATTTGATGCTAAAAAATAACAGTTATAAAATGAATGCAGCATTTATTAATAAATCATAAATAATTAGCAGAGTATAAGTTAAATGCTAACTTATAGACTGTTGAAGTTGGAAGTGGGGTAGTGGCTATGAGATAAAAATTGTATTAACTTAGAATCTATACTAGCTTAAGGAAAATAAAATTTTTGAGATAAAGGAGAAACTTCAAAAATACTCCTAAGCTTTCAAATATTGCTACTAATGCAAATGCTATCCAATCTTAACCAAAATTCATAGTCATCATAATCTGGATATTCTAAGACTATCTATGCCTTTAGAACTACAAAAATAAAAGTGATCTAGGCCTAATCTTACTCAATCTATGGCATGCATTCTAGTTGATGCCTAAATGAGATTTTGACTATTGATCTTCATGAATGCATGCATGACAAATTTCTTTAAAGGAAAATGATCACTATAAATCCTCAATGACAAAATAAAAGCTTAACTTTGAGCAAGTTCATCCCAATATTTAATCATACCTAATAAAACTCTTAAATTCTAACTAAACCTTAAGTGATGTATGATATGATCTTTCCATCAATGGCATGCTAGAATTAAATCATGCATTCTTTTTATCCTAATCATAAGATTTTCTAAATGCTCATATTCCAAACCTAAGTAAAATAAGTCAATTTCCTCAAATGAAGCATGATTAATAGTCAAACCATGTATGCTTTGATGATAAACGCAAGATAGAGATTAAAACCTATTATGGCATATTTCTAACCTCAATCTAAACCTTCGAAAATTATTCTAAGACATAATCAAATTATATTATGAATTATCAAGGCATGCCATTACTAATACTTCCACCAAAAATAATTCAAACATTAAATCCATCCATAAAGAACTCGATTCCAAACTAAGCATGGTAATCGCATTCTAAATTCACTCAAAATTCATACTAACACTCAAAAACACAACTTAGCATGTAAACAAAGATCTAGATAAGGAAACTTACAAAGATTTCATGGCCTTTGAAGCTTCCTACTCAAAGCTCATAACTCAAGAACTTACTTAAGAAGCTCTCAAGAACACTCAAAGGGAACTCGTAAAAAGGGTGTGGAGGAAGTGAAGTGATGAAGGGCTTTTATAGGACTCAAGGGGAGGAGGAAGGCACCAGCCATAGTATCTTGTGATTGGGTGGTTTGGGCGGTGAGTGATGATGTCGCCTATGACACCCCTTGCCTTGAGTGGTTGCCTGAAATTGGTCATTATTTCATCTAGTATAAGGCTCAAATAGCTAGGGAAAGGGGGTAGAGTTGCCGTGGTGCAATGGAGAAGGGAGGGAAAATTAATTTTAGGCATGAAACCAAGCCATCATGCCGCCGAGTATGGTGCTTTCCCAAGGCCAACTGGTTTTGTCTTATTCACTTGGACTCTTCTCCATGGTTGTTATGCCTAGCTTAAAGACACTCTTAAGTGATCTACATAGGTGGTAGACGGTGAGGGATTGGTTGCTGAGTGATGATGAAATGGCAGCCCAAAGGATATCCCATCCTTGGGTAACTAATTCACCATTTCAAATGTTGTACTTGATGTGAAGGCCAAGCCACCTCACTCACAACCTCTCACACGACAGCTCTAGGCAACAATATCATGGGATGGTTTTGCCCTTTGTTTTGGCTAACATAACCATCACTTAAGTGTCATTCACAGCCCTCTCATGACCTTTCAATTGTATGAGAAGGCGTTTAGTCCATTTCTCTTTCATTTCATCCCTTTTTCAACAATTTTCTTGGAGAGAAACCTAAAGGTTCTCTCAAACACTTTTTACGAGTCACTTTGTACGCTCTTTTTGAAGCTTTTGTAAATATTTTCTCATGCAGTTCCCTTCACAAAAGTTGTTCCTATTTGAGTCTAGTTTCTATGGATATATTTTATATTGATTTTAATATTCATTTGATTAGTCACAAGTTATTTTAAGCTTGGAAAGGTCATTCTGAGAGGTAAACTGGACAGTGCTTGATATTTTGGAGTTTTGGACCCAACTACTGGAAAGATCTTGGTCTAATTTTTGTATGGATTGTACTTAACCTATTTATATGAAATTTGGATGAGTATTCGTTGCATGTTATAATCTTTTGATGAAAATTTTTCTTAGATCTAAAAGGTTGAAAAACTGGAATGAGTAAAATAGTTTCTATTTTGTGAAACCTTGGATCTTTTGTGGTAAAATCATGCTTCAACGGCTTTGATATTTTTATTTGATGATCCTAAGTCTTTGATCTACATATTAAGATGTTAGTTTGAAGATTTTTAGTGTTGGTTTTAAAGAAGTGATTTTTTATGCATGAAGAGATTCGATTAGGTCACAGATTTGAGGTTTCCGGGTATATGGATGTTTTTATGCAAATATGGCCATGTGATCTTGAGTTTAATGCTTGGATCTACTGTAGGACATGATTTTTAACCATGTGCTATTGTTGGTTTGTGAATTTTTTCATGGTATGTTTCGAATCGGATGATTTGATTAAAAACCAAACCTTAAGGCCTAGTTTGCGTATCGATATATCTCATCTCATATAATCATTATGTGACAACCTGGACTTAGCCAAGTCCTCACCTGCCTTTTGTCGCCAGGTTATATTTAATTTTTGGGCCATGCAAGAGGTGTAGAGTACTTACAACAGTTGACTTCCTGCTACAAATCTGGTCGGGTGATGGAGGCTGATTTTATGGGTTTTTTCTATTGCCATCAAGCCACTATGTGAGGCTATCCATGAGGTGTCATGTCAGCCATAGGGTGGCTTTGGATGGAGGAAGAAGCTTGCTCGATAAACTTGGGCTAGGTGGTGTTTTCAGTGGGCCAAAGTTAGGCTTAATCAAGTGGGCTCAAATTAGGGTATAGATAGGGTTTAAATGGGGTTTCGGCTAGGGTTCGACTCAAATAAAACTTTTCTTGGTTAAATGTAATTACCAAGATGTAATGGAGTGGTTAGGTATGTATGGGTTTGTAATTGAGTGGCTAGTTGCATGAGAAAGTGATTTAACTAAGTGATAAAACATCTAATCAAAACAGAGTGGTTTAGGATTTGGAAACTAAGTTTAGGGTTTGGGCCATCCCATGAGATTTAGGGTTTCAGTTTGATTCCAATGATTTGGGATTTCATTAGGGTTGAAACTCTCTTTTAATTGACCAAATAGTATTTGGTGTAAGAGGCATGATCACATGGCTTGAAACAAACTCCATTTCATCACACTTCAATGTCCATGTAACAAATATCCTAACACTATTCATATGAGTTGCTAGGATTGTGTAACAGTTCAAAAAAAATTCAATGGATGAATTACTTCAAACCTTAGAGAAAATTGTGAAATCCCAAAAAGATTTCAAAAATCAAGTGATCGATTAGGTTTTAATCTATCAGTATAGTCGGATCTAGACTTGCTATGATGATAGAGTTGCCTTTCTATTTATTTAATGAACTTAGGAGTATAAGTTTGTGAAACAAATTGCACCATTAGTTTTGGATGATTATATAGGATTTTACGGTACAATAATATATTTATCATTTCTTGGATGAATAGTAATTAGAAGTGTCTTTTTATTTAATCGAGACACCTAAAAGTTGAATTTTATGAAACAAATTGCAACCCTAGACTCGTATGATTATTTTAGATTTTATGGTACAATAATAGTTTTCACAATTTTTCAAGTGAATAGTGACACCCGAGATAGTGCCACGTGACACTTGGTTCAAACGATTGTCAAATCTCCATGTAGAATGACCAAATCTACTTAAGACTCACTAGGATTATTCTTTGATTGGACACATTGCATAATCTTAGTTAGTTATTGGAATAGTAATAGGACACTTGGCACGTAGAGACTTAAGTGTGATAGAATGGAGGGCAAATCAAGTCATGTGATCTTGTCACCTATGCAAATACTATTTTGACCTACCAAAATACTATTTGGTCAAACAAAATAGGGTTTCAACCCTAGGGAAACCCCAATCCTTTGGAATCCAATCAAAACCCTAACCAAATCTGTTGGTTGGAACCCTAAACTTGTTTCCAAACCCTAAAGTGGTCGGTTTTAATTAAGTGTTTATTCACTTCCACATATTATTAACCACTTGATTATACACTCATACACCCTTAACCACTCTCTTATATATTTTAATCACATTGGAACAAGAAAAATCTGATTTAGACTTGATCCAATCGAAACCCCAAATGAAATCCTCTCCATCTCCTAAATTGAAGCCCATCGATTAAGCCCATTTTTGGCCCACCAAAAACCACTGCTAGCCAATGCTTCTTAAGGAAGTCTCTTCCCCCTCCCAAGGCCAAGTCTATGGCTAATATCCACTCAAGTGATAGCCTCCAATAGTCTCTTGATGGGAGTAAAAAATCCTACAACGTCACTGGCCATCCACTCAGCTAGTTTTGGCAGCAAGAGGCAGCAACTATCTAGCTCCTTTGTCCCCTATCTTTTGGCCACCAACTTGCCATCCAAGGGTCACTTAGAGCATCCTCAATGGATTAGCTCCTCAATGGATTAGCTAAAAGTTAAATCCATTGAGTATTTAGCTTTTAGAGAACAAAATATGATCACAATGGATTAGCTAAATTCCAAATAATTGGAGTTTAACTACAGTGACTTTCAAAATATTTTTCAAATTTGAAGGTTATTGTAGATAGACCAAATATATATTTTATTAATTATTTTTTTTCCTCTTTCTTATCTACTTCATATGAAATAACATTAATTAAATTAGAATATGATTATTAATTCACATATAATCGGTAGAATGATAAAATTAAATAAATTAGTAATTAAAAAATTAAATATTTTTTAAAGTAATACTATTTTATTACTATATAATGAATAAATGAATAATCCAATGTGAAAATTTGATGTGAATGAAATAGCTAAAAGCAAATTCATCTCATATTATTTTATTGTTATATAATGAAAAAATAGTTATTCCAATGTGGTGATTGGAATAACCAAAGCCAAATTCATCTCAAATTAGTTTTTTTTTTTTATATAAGAAACATTAACTTCCATTAATAAAGTAAGAAGATTACAGACATTTATCAAGCCAAATAGTTTGAGCAATAAATTCTGGAATACAATCTCACCACATTCTAATATCATCTACATACTTCACATAATGAGTTAATCTATGGGCTGCCATAATTCCTTCTCTATGAGTATAAACAAACTTACATTCAATGTGTTGAAAGTAATTTGACCTCTTTATATAACAACACCAATATCGACCCTTCCATTGAATTCAATTGCTGCAATCCTTCCACTACTAACAAACAATTAGATTCAACTTGGATATGTGAGATGCCCATGCTTGCACATAATTGGAGACCATGAAAAATAGTAGTTAACTCAACACATTCAGCCTCTTCGAACTCATTCTCAATCTTGCTAGCTGCCATAAGCACATTCCCTTAATCATCTCTTAGAATGCACCCTGTTTTAGATTTACATAACTCAGCAAAAATAGCCCCATCAATATTAAGTTTGAGCTAGCATGTTGTGGGGGGTTTCCAACGAAAAACCTGCTTTAGTTGTACATTGTTCTTCAATCTGACTTCTGTGTAACTCCTCATCAAACTCAAAGCATTTTCAGCAACCATTCTTGGGTTTAATGAAACCTGATCATACACCATTTTATTTCGTCTATACCAGAAACTCCAAACCAAACTAAAAAACATAGCTAATTTATCACTTTGTAGATCATGACAAAGATTTAAAGCTATATCACAGATTTTCAAATTAGCATCAATGCACATATCTGATAATAACTCTTTCCACAAAATCTGTAAAGAAGAACAACTTAACAGGGCATGGTTCAGATCTTCACATTGAAAACCACAAAAACAACATGCACAATCAGATAACACCTGCTTCTTCATCAAATTTTCTCTTGTGGGGAGATCTTCTTTACAAGCACGCCAAGCAAATATTTTAATTTTACTTGGTACTTTGATTTTCCACAGCTTCCTCCATAAAATCTTATTTGACACAACTATTGAAGATTCTACAATCTGATATCCCAGCCTTGCCTTGATAAATCTATAACAACTCTTTACACTAAAATAATCATTTCTCTCATGGCCCCAAATTCTTCCATCATTTCTAGTACCTGAGAAGATCACAATTTTTAGTATATCAGCCATCACACTTGGATTGAATAAAGATCTAAATATCTAAACATTCCAGCTTTCCATGTCCTCATCAATTAAGGTCACGTTTGTTTTCAGAGATGAAATAAGATGACAGGAGATTTTTTGAGATGTGTAAATAGTATTGAGATATATTGAGTATAGATGAAATAAAATGAGATGTGTGTTTGTTTATAGAGATGAGATTAGTTTGACTATTTTGTGAAGTATTTATAGTTGTGGGACCCACGGCAGTTTATATAAATAATTTTATATTCCATTTTGCGCTGATTTAAATGCCCGCGCATGAACAATGGCCAGGTGTTAATTTATGCACATTTCGGCGTTTTCTTGGGCCGAAATGCGTTTTTTTCTTCTTCTTTTTTATCCTTTTTTTTCTGCATCCTTTATTAACCAATTACGTGTAATTATTTTCAAATTTTTATGAAATCCTTTGTTGAGTCATTAGAAATATTTGTAAGAAAAAAAACACAAGCTCATTTAAAAATATTATGCTAAAATATTCCTAAAATATATTCCTTTTATCAAATATTTTACAGAGTCATTCCTAATATTTTGTAATGATTTTTGCTACTCATTATTACTATATCAAACACTCGTTAAGAAAAAAGAGGAAAAAATCTACAGAAGTGTGTGATGTAGGGATGATAATTTTTTTTTAATATTTAATATTGTTCTTGTGAGATTTTCTATACATAAATTAATATGTTAATACACTCATTATATGTTAACCTATTTTAATTTTAAAATAATTAAAAATACCAATCAATTTTTGACATAACATCAGCATGTATTAATCTTGTAAGTTATGAAAATAGATAGAATAAAAAAAATATTTTCATCAAACATAATAGATTTACCAATTTTTTTGCTATAATAATTAGATCATAATTCACATTTCTTACACCATTTTATCTTTATTTATACTGGTGGGACCCACAAATAATTATATTCTCCTTTTTATAAAAAATTAAACACAAATTGATTCAATAAATATATTCCTAAAACCTAACAAGTAAAAATAAATAAATAAATAACCAAATCCAATAACGTAATTCATCTACCATTTGCTCTTTAAATAAATAATCAAGTAGGATGCATGATGAAATATTGAGCTGCTTAACAGAACACGTGCATCTGCTTTTTGTTTTACTTCGATGTATGAAATCATAGATATGGATAATTCTGATTTATTGGAACATGTGCATCTGCTTTGAAGACCCATGTGAAACCTTTTGAGATGAGGCAGCCTTTTTCCACGTCTATCAGTGGTTTGAGATGAACAGTACAGAATAAAGTTGAGATCGAGTGAGATGAAAACCAGTGGGTACAAAACTATATTTGTTTTGACAAAACATCTGACCGTATGAAAACTTTTGAGATGTTTTCAAAAGTTTTCGGTTTTCTTCCGGAAAGCAAACGAGGCCAAAAGAGGCTACTATAGCATCTTGATCATAATCCGAGCCAATATTTCCTTCAGTAATTAGATACACATGACCTGGTATCCACGAATCAGACCATATTTTGACCCCACTGCCATCATCGATCCTCCATCTACAACCTTCCAACATCCATTTCTTAGCTTCCCATATGCCCCTCCAAGTGTAAGAAGGATAATTTCCTAAAGCCGCCTACTCAAAACTCACATTAGCAAAATATTTGGCCTTATATAATCTGGATAAAAGAGGACTCTCATCTTCCATCAATCTCCAGCCCTACTTAGCTAGAAAAGCTAAATTAAAAAGCCTAAGATCTTTAAACCCTAACCCCCCACAAGACTTTGGCTCACACATTTTAGCCCAGCGCAACCAATGAATATTTTTTTCCTCTCCCTTCTAACCCCAGCAAAATTTAGACATCAAACTCTCTAAATTAGAACACAAAGTTGAAGGTAATAGGAAACAACTTATGGAATACGTGGGGATAGAGAGCGCCACTACTTTTAAGAGTACTTTTTTTCCCCTTTGAGAAAGCAGTTGTTCCTTCCAACTTTGAAACTTTTGCCAAACCTTTTGTTTAATTGAATTGAAAGCTTGTTGTCATGACCTTCCCACCATATGAGGGAGGCCTAAATATTTATCATATTGCTGAATCTCTCCATTTCTCCATAATTGTTTTATGGCATCTCTTGTCTCCCTTCCCACATTATGACTAAAAACCATAGCTGTTTTTTATTTGTTTATTTTCTAACTTGAAACAGATTCATATCTAGTCAAGATGGCTTGTATTCTTCTATTTTCCTCCACTTTAGCCTTACAAAAAATAACACTATCATCTGCAAATAGCAAATGATTAATGTTTGGTGCTTTGCTACAAATTTTCAGCCTTGAAATCTCCCTCCTCACCCCTGCTTCTTTTAAGAGAGTAATTAAACCCTCAATGCAAATCAGAAACAGCTAAGGGGATAGAGGATCCTGTTGTCTCAAACCTCTAGAAGGAAATACAGGTTCTTTTGTATCATCATTTATCAACACCGAAAAAGAGACCATTCGAACACAGTACATAATCATATTAATCATAGTTTGATCAAAACCCACCACCTCTATAACTGATTGTAAGAAACTCCATTCGACCCTATCATAAGCTTTGCTCATTTATAATTTTATGGATATATAACCCTTCTTTCCTTTTTTCTTTCTTTTAAGATAATGCACTAATTTATAAGCAATTAATACGTTATTTGTGATCAACCAACCCGAAACAAAAGCACTTTAACTCTCCCCAATGATACAAGACAAAACCTCTTTCAACCTATTGGATAATACTTTTCAAAGCAATTTATAGGCCACATTACTCAGGCTAATGGGCCTATAGTCACTAACTTTTTCAGGAGACTTCTTTTTTGGGATAAGGGTAATAAAAGTATGGTTTAAAGAGACTGAGAAAGAACCTAAATTTAAAGCATTAAGGACTGCTTTTGTCACTGAGTCACCAACTACATGCTAGTATTTTTGGAAAAATACGGGAGACATGACATTTGGTCCTGGAGCTTTTGAGGGGTGCATTTGCTGAAGTGCAACCTTGACTTCATCTGCAAAATAGGCTCTGGTCAGCCACTCATTCATATGACTAGTTACCATTCTAGCTAAAGGCTCTAAAAAAACCAAAAAGCCATTTGGATTTGATGAAGAAAATACATTTCTGAAATAGTCAAGGATAACTCTATCCCTTCATTCATAATCATGCCAAACCCCATTATCATCTTGTATTCTGAGCATTTGGTTCTTCCTTCTTCTTCGTGATGCTTTCATGTGGAAATATTTCAAATGCTTTTGGATCTTTAACGCCACATAATTTCATCCCTTTCAAGCCATTTTTGACTTCAAATTTTGCCAAATCATGTGCCTCCCTGCTGATACCAGCATAACCATGTTCATGAACCTGTGTCAAGTTCTGTTTTGCATGTTCTAGCTGCTTCTGGACATGCCCAAAGACTATCTATTCTAGTCATTCAACTTAATCTCACAACATTAAATCGATTCCATCATCCCACTAAAACTAGATTGATAAACACCTTTATCCCAACTTTCTTTGATTATTTCCTCACATGCTTGCTCACCCACCCACATAGCTTCAAATTTAAAAGTTTTTTGACCTTAGTATGTTCAACTATTCTCTCTATATCCACCCATATTGGAACATGGTTTGAATATACAGCTAAACCATGGGTGACACTGGCATTCGAGTAAAGTTGCCACCAAGAGGAATTGACTAAACATCTGTCAAGCCTCTCACTCACATTCTGAATTCCTTCCCTGCGATTACACCAAGTAAAAAGGTATCCATTATATCCTAGATCTCTCAACTCACACTCATTCAACACATCCCTAAAAGATTGGACTTGACTTTCTGGTCTAGGCCTACCTCCCTGTTTCTCATGTTGAAACGTGATCTCCTTAAAATCTCCCAAAACTAACCAAGGACTCCCCTGAGCTCGACACAGGTTCCTCACTAATTGCCAGGTTTGATATCTCTTCAAAGCTTTTGGATTACCATAAATTCCAGTCAGAACCATGAGTTCAAATTATCATCTTTAACAACAGCATCAACATGAGCATTTGAATAATTAATAACAAATAAGTCAACATCTCTTCCCATAAAATTGCCAAATCCTCATTTCTTCCATTACAACTAATCTGTAAACAATTAGGAAAACCAAATTTTAACTTACAGAAATTGAAGAAATCAAATTCACGAACCATAAGCTTTGTCTACTGCAAGAATAGCACATCGGGCACTTCCCTCTTGATCAAATCACAGAGGGTACGAATGCCTCGTGGGTTCCAAGCCCATGAGCATTCCAGTACATAATCCTCATGGTTTTCGACACCGCTGGACCCCAGCCACCGCCAATCAAACTGTTGAATCACCATCATCCTCACCCACAGTTGACGAGGATATATTTCCCTTTTTTTTTTTTTTGCTGAAAATCCTTCGGAACCCTCTCCAATTGCCCCTTTCCTCTTTCGTGAGTGACCCAAAGAAGCTTTTTGTGATTATAGAGGTTCTTTTGTGTTGTTTAGAGTGGAAATTCATTTCCATTTTCTGCTAGTCCCCCTATCAGGCCCCCGTAAGCCTTGGGCCCCTTCTAAGCCTCCAATATTATGAATAACCTCAAGCCCATTTTTCTAACTAATACTCTCAGTTTGCCCCTCTTTCAATCCCTGCTTCTCAATGGGCCCATCGTCTGCTTCTTCGAAGCCCAATTTGGCCTTATAAACTCTTATGGCATATCGTCTGGCGCTTCTTCAAATACACCTTTATCTGCTGGCACTTTTGCTAACTCATAAGAATATTTAGTTGGCTGAGAGGTAGGACCCAACTCCTTCTACGAATCATAAACATTCATCACCTCCGATCCCTCTCCGCAAAGGACTCCTGCTACTTCCCCTTATTCTTCGTGATACATGTGTCCTGTTGGTTATCCACTCCCTTATCACTTTTGAGATTCAAGCTGACAGTATCTCCTGTCCAACCGCCCTCTATTGCCTCCCCTGCCACCTTCCTCCCTACCATTGCCGAAGGAGAACTCGTACTAGTGGTGAATTTTTTTTGGAGATAGACCAGAATTCTCCCTTTTCTTGCCTAAGTTGCCACGACCTCCATAACTTGCAGCTCTTAACTAAGCACCATAAGGAAGTTCATCTATTGTAGCCGGTTGATGTGAGCTACCAAAGATACAATCCTTTTATGCATGCCCCAGACGACTACATCAATAACATACATTCGGCAATCGTTCGTATGAGAATCTAACCCAGAAATTCTTGCCCATTCCGATGTTAATTTTGGTGCCTCTTAACAGTGGATACTGCACATCTACAGCCACTCGAACTCGCATGTACTCACCCCATGCAATTTCTCCCTCATCCAAACCGACCTCCTCAACTCTACCAATTTTGTTCCCTACCAACCAGCCTTCGTACTCATTCCTAGCCATGAAAGGAAGGTCATGAAGACGAATCCAGAACAGGGCTTCTGTAAGGTGAACCTAGTGAACCTGTTGCTCCCCATCAACTTCCTTCACCAGTAGAAGTTGCTTATCAAATGACCACGGCCTCTCTCGAATGACCAATTATTTATCCCTCATATCATCAAATTCTGGTAGAATCAATTCTGAGTTTAGATCCCAAAATTTTACTCGCATTGTAAGCCTCCAAGCTTTCCGCATCGTGGCTTTGAAGATCTCTTTGTTATAATGCTTTTCAGTAAGCAATTTAAGAATCAAGCACTTCCCTTTGCATAAAACTACACTTTCAAGATTTTTCGGCACTATCACCACCGCATCATTCTCTCGTTCAATCAAAGACAAACGTTTATATAATGCATTCAGATTGTCCTCTATAGGTCAAGACCTTAGGAGAGCCCAACAAACCGTAATATAATTACACGCAGGCAGTAACTAGAACCTTTACGTAGAAATCCTAGAGAGGAAACTCATCTCACATTAGTTAAAAGTGTCCTTTAGCTTTGACTAATCCATTAAGAGTACTCTTAGCCACCCCATGTCAACCCCCCCTCATGTATGTCACGCTTCATTCATTTCTCATTTCATACTTTGCATTTTTCCTCACTTGTTTAGAGAGAAACCGAGAGAGAGCTTCAAGAAGATTTTCTACCATTTTTACCTTACATTTCCAGCCCCTTTGTAATTTGATTATCATGACTCAACCTTCTTATATTTTGTTTCTTTTTTAATCTAGTTTATGTTGGATAATTTTTCATGGAGTATTGATTGGTAAAAGTTTGGTTTGAATATGAAAAGGTCACAGTGGAGATGATTTTGATGTTTGTGTGAAATTTTGATATTTGGATAAAGTTTTTGGTGAAGTCTTGAGTACAACTTGCTATGGTGAAGTGTTAGCATGGGCTTTCAGGTATTTACGATCTCAAAAGTGAGAGTTTGACTTTTGTCTTAAGGCCTTTGGTTTATCAGGTGTCTTTCTGACGTCTTTTTGACTCCATATGTGATTGGATAAGAGCCCTTTAGTCTCGATCATCTCACTGCAGGATGATAGAGACAGGCTGGCAGAGCATGGTATGCTTGTCCTTATGGCTTGCCTTATGTCCAATCCTCAGTCTCTCTTCAAATAAGGGTCTCCCACATGGTGTTAGACCATACCTCCTAGGTTTAGACAGTATGATATATCGAGTCATAATCCTTTCAATAGATCCACTTCGGATGTGACTTTTCAGCTGGAGTGTGGGCTTCTTCCGTATACGACATTACCACCTTTTGACCTTTTTTGTGTAGTCCTGGAAAGCTCGTATGTGTCAGCAAAGGTCTTGTCCTTGAACGTTGCTCGCCTTCAGCTCATTCTTCACCTTTGTACGTTAGACGGATTTTCTGGCTTGCTTATCATATGGTGAAAAGTCTTTTATCACCTCGAGTCGGAACGTGTCAACCAAGTTTTCTACATAATGTTGCTCGCCCATATGCTAGACTAGCAATACATTGCAGCACCTGTGGCTATTTTCCACCACACCCATTAAGTGGCTTCTCATCTTTTCTTTTCACTCGTACTTTATTGGTAGTCTTTCCCCTTACTCGGACGAGGCCTCTCCATTTAGATTATTGTCTTTCTAGTACATAGGATTGCAATGTGCTAGAAATGCAATAAAGTGCTAAAATAATATTTACCCAAATATACCATATATGCTAAAAAAAAATTCATCTCTCAAAAGAATATTAAAACCAAAGCCATCAAACATTCCTACCATAAACATTTGTGCTAGTCTACTCATTTTTCTGTGTTGCGAGTGTTAAAATTGTTAGTGTATAACTTAAATTTTATTAACACATTTATAACCTTATAATTTATGAAAATCTTAATTTTAACCGGATTTTTCTATTTAATTACAGTTTCGCTACTAACTTTCTTAATTTACATTTTCACCTTGAAACATTACTAAAACTGCATTTTAACCCCAATTATTACAATTCTTCTCATATATAGTATCTTTATATTTCTTACCTATTCTTATATTTTTTTTTATTAAAAATTAAGTTTTTTAACATCTTCAAAATCATATGGACCGAATTCTCCACTATATTTCTAAATTCCTATTACTTCATTTAAATTCTGGTTACACTTTGAATTCCCTAAATTTTTATTATTCATCTTAAGTTAAATTTCATTATAGTACTTATAGATTTAACTATGCATTTCCTTACATCACAAGATTTTACAAAAATGTAGTCAAAACCCTAAAATTAAATCTCTAGCCGAAAAACTTAAACTTTTAAATGTCTTTAATTTCATCCCAAATCAAACTTAATCTCTACAATCAACCTCTAATCCTAGAAATTTTTCACTTAATTACATGATTTATTAACTAAAATTTAAAATTCCTAAATTCAAAGTCTTGGCCAAAACCCTATATATTTTTCGTTGTCAAAATTCACCTTCAAACCTTAATGAAACTAACTATATGCACTTCAAACAATACAATTTTACAATCCATTACATGCTATTTCCAGAAACTATTTCAAGCCCAATATTCATGGCTAAACCGAAACTCAATTTTAGATTTTCTTCAAAATTTCCTTCATCAATAATCACATGTACTAAACTATAATCAAATACTAACACTACCAAAATAGAATAAGTGTAGAACACTTGATTTTCAAGATCAATAAACCTTCTTGTGGTGCTAATATTGGGTGTAGTATGGTTGTATTCTCTTAGTATAGCCGTTATTTGTTAAAGAAATTGTGAAATTTGCAAGAAGAATGAGAGGTATGGCTTGGGGTAGCAAAAGACTCTTCGAAATGTGTAGGAAATGGGAGGGAAATGGGTACCGGAAGTAGAAAGGAAAAGTCAATACTTATCACCTTTGCCACATGTCACATTCTTAGGTCTTCTTGCTTTAATTTTACCAGAAATCTGGATATTCAAAGACATTATGCTATTTGATTTTTAAGTAGTAAACTATAATTAACTAACTTAAATGTGATAACCAAGAAAAATGGTAATACAAACTGGCACACATACAAACTTAAACATGAGAGAAAACCGAGCTAGAGAGAAGACTTGCAAGAAATTTTATTTTAACATGGAACTTTCGAGATAAAAACAACATAATTAAAATACATAGAATTAACTAAAAGATTGGCAGTTGACATGTGACATACTCCACTATGAACGTCATTTTTTTTTCCATTTTCATCACATAGTCTCTCTCTCTCCCCTCTTGCTTTGGCCAAACCTTTACTTTTTCTTTCTCACACACCAAACACACTATATCCACTACAACATATTTGTCATTTCCCACAAGCTTTTTTTCCAAGATCTAGTATGGTGGCAAATACTTAGCTAATGTCACAAAAATTGTCCGTGGAAAAAAAATACAAGCTTTTTACAACGAGATCATGTTCGGCGAGCAAAATTTGTTAGTAAAAATGACTTTTTGCAGCGACTTCTTGTTGCCACAAAGAATTCCGCTAGATAAGACACTAAAATTACAACCTTAGAGTATTTGCAGCGATGATAAGAGGATGGTTCCATTGAAGAAAAGAGGGACACATATATAATAATCACTCTAAGATATGATAAGAGGATGATTAAACAAACAAGAAGAGTGTTACTTAAACGAGCTACCAATTAAACATAGTTGGCTTTTGGCCCAAAAAATTTTCTTGCGCTCCATTTTCAATTTGGAGTTTCTTTAAATTTTCTCCACTCCTTCATGCAGTCCAGTTTCTATTCACATTTTCACCTTGACTACCTCCATCTCAACTTGTGTCTTTTTTTAAGAAGAAATTAATTATACAAAAAAAAAGAGAACAATACTACCAGAGAAAGTCATGGCTAAACAAAATATATTTGAAACTTAATCGACAATTGCATAAAACTAGCTTCTTCTCTAAGTAATAAGTTAATATCCAACTAGATATATACACATCAAAGGTCAACGGTAAATATTAAACTTTTGTATGTTAGGCTTCATTTACAATGGATTGGACAGCACCAAGAGATTTGTACTCATCTTTCATGTTGGTTTCTACACATTTTGAAATAGTTTACATTTTTCAAAACTTAATATGCTTGCACACTACTTAGGTTTGTTGAGTTACACCTTGTGCTTTTCATAAATAAGCATATTTTTTTTCACATGATTGCTCTTTTTTTATTGAATCTATATGTAATAACAGTTTTTCTTTTACATCTATGCATTGCGCATCCAATAAATGACAGGACAATGGCAGAATTTTGTGATGAATATTTATTTCTAATCAAACAACCGATAATCATATGTTGTTGGTAGGCGAAAACTTAGTCGAAGTTTGTGCCCACTACCCACTTTGAAAGATACTTCCCCCTATTTTCTTGGCCATTTAATTTTCCAGCCCAATACTCTCTCTCGCCATTATCTTGAGTTTTCTATCGCCCCTTCTCAAGCTTCCCACCATTGCCATGCCATTGCCACTGAGGAAAGCCGGTGAGTTTTATGTTACTCTCCAGCTTTTGAATTTCTCCTTTAAACATTCATTCAATTTAATGGTTATTTCATCTTGTTATTTCATAGATGGCATATTATAACCCTGCCGTAATTTTTTTGTGTCTTTTACTTTATCATGAATTGTGTAGTTTGTATCCTCCTCGATCTCATAACTTACTAAGTTATTGTATTGCTGACCACATGTTATGATAAATAGGAGAAGATATTCGTAATAAGCTATGCTAAGTTATGTAGTTGGGGCACTATATGTGTAGATGGGGCACTATTCTTTGAGTTGAATAAAGCTGGTTTGGGTGCTATATTAAGGGATCATGCAGGGGAAGTTATAATGGCAGCAAGTAGAGCAGAATCTGTGCTACTAGAGCCAGAGCAAGTAGAAGCAGTAGCTGTGTTGAGAGGTCTCCAGCTATGCACAAATATTGGGATTCCAAATCTGGTTGTTGAGAGTGAGTGTTTGTTCATGGTGGAAGAAGTTAACAAGGTGGTAGATTCTAATGCTTCAATTAGATCAGTGGTCGCTGAGATTAAAAGCTTGATGCTCAGATTTTCTCATTGCTCTCTCCAACATAGCAATAGATCTACTAATGATGTTGCCCATCGACTTGCTAGATATGCATGGTCTATTGATGATATGAGTATTTGTTAGAATAGTGTTCCTCCTTTCATTGAAAATGTAATTTTCATTGATCAACACTATTTTAAGGTTTTTTACCTTGCTGAAATAAAGTTCACATTCATTATATATATAAAAAAAAAAGTTATGTAATTGGGTGAAATCTGATTATAAAGAGCACTTGTTAAAGTTGATTTAAGTTTTTGAAAAAAGATAGCATATTGGTCATTAATGTTGATGTTTGAACTAGAACAGGACGAAAGACTTTCTTTCCATAGCTTGAATAACTTGTGGATTCGCTTTCTACTAATAATTATTTTCCTCTTGAATTTCCAAGGGATATAAAGTGCACTAACATATTGGTGGATGCAAGTGGATATGTAAAACTCACAGATTTTGGATTGGCAAAGGTACCTTTATTCAGTAGAATCTTTTTTTCCCTTTCCCCTCACCCAAAATAGTTTTATAAAACTTTGTTTAGTAGCAATATTTTATGAAAATGAGAAAAATAAATAAATGATTTTTGAGAATACTGACCAAATGGAGTCTTGGTTTTATGGAAGACACATTAGACTACCTTCTAATGTTGGATTCTACAGACAGCATATTAAGCAATTTTGTAAGTAGTTGTTATTTAATTTGATGTATTAGTTACGATGGGTAGTTTTGTAAACAATTTTGTAAATGGTTGTTATTTAATTTGATGTATAACTTACGATTCTACAAACAACCCACTTTGTGTATTTTGTAAGTGGTTGTTATTAGCTACTTAGTGGTTTCTGCCTTTCCTGGGATTTAGTTGAATATCATCTGTTATAGGAATTCGTTTTATTTTCTGTTAGTTTCTTTTTTATTGATACATCCTGAACTTTATTTGCTATTTGTAGGCATGCATATTGATTTTGCAAATGATCTTACGAACTTGTACTCTAAAGCATCACCTTCCTGGTAAGAAGAGTTTGGTCAGTTCTCTATTTTTTCAACAGCTTTTTGCTTAAAGATAAATTTATTTTATGTATTTCAGCTTGTATGTATCTATGAAGTGAGATCACTAGATAAAGCAAGAGTAATACTGCAAGGGATAGCAATGATATATTGAGTAAATATTATATTATATAGGTCTAAGTAAAAATCTCATCTGCTAGTGGAAAGGTGATGCTTTGCTTTGGGAGATTGAGTTTTCCTTATGCAATTAATCATGCTCTGCTCTACATATATAGGTGATGTGTGGGCATTGGTGATGATGCCTCTGCTCTACATGAGGCTTGAAAACATATGTGCTGCTTTGATTGTGTACATTTATGTTTTGATTTGCTGTTGACATGCTATACCCTTTTACTCTACCTGTTCATAGTAGAATGGGTCATCGTTGACCTATAACTTGCATAAGTAATCTTTTGGTTGTGCATATATGCCTCCAACATATATATACATGTATAAAGGAATTTGATTCAATTTCTTAATGCCCCCTCTAATATATATATATATATATATATATATATATATATATATATATATATATATATATATATACACGTATGTTGTGTGCAGCCTTATTATTGGGTAATGTATGAGCATTCTATAAACCAAAAGAGGCTACGGCAGGAGCAATTGATAGGGGAATACCATAAGATTGCATGTTGATGTAGACTTTTTAAAGATCATTCTCCTATCAGTTTCTTTGATCTATGTAATTAATATGTTATCTTAGTTTCTTATTTGCTGTTTTTTTATGATCTTAAGTTGGTGAAATTGTTTGCCCAGTTGTTATGTTGGAACAACCATGTTCTTTGTGTAGAATAGATTTTTTCTATAAAGATGTAATTTGTTTAAGCTTTTTGCTTGTGTAATTATGTTTTTTGGTTTAAATATAATGAATAATTGTGCGTTTTTTTATGTATTCTATTCTAGTATTATTTTTTTTATTTTGTAAAATACTATTTTCGGCGATAAAATCTCTCCGCACGTTTTTTTGCGAACTTATTTATTTACCACACATTTTTTCTTATGAAAATTATTTTTCTTTTGCCGCAAAATAGACCCATTTTGTGATGAAATATTTTGTCAGAAATAGTATTTGCTACAAAACCATTTTGTGAGAAATACTTATTTTCCATGATTCGCAACCAAATGATATTATATTTCCCACCATGAAATTTTTTTTTTCATGACTAGTCGCATAAGAAAAAATCATTAATTCCGACGAAACGTAGTTGTCGTGGGTAATAATACTTTTTTTCGCTGTTTATTTCTCACGAGCTACCCACGAGATACCTCTGCGGCAAATTCACATATCTGTTGTAGTGATCAGGTTGTGAAAGCTTGGCCAATTAGATACCGGGTTGATGGTTACAAAGTATTATTTGGAACATTTTATGCAAATTTTAGGAGAGGAAATTCTAGGTTGATGGTTATAGTGCCGATTGAATTGTAATGGGATAAAGAAGTGGGTTTTTACTTTTGAATGTCTTAAGGTTTTTGAGTATATATATATATTTTTGTGAACCTATCGTTTATATTGGGGTTGTAAGATCTTGACTAGAGTTGGTTGGCTATTAAGTATGAATTGAAGAGTGAAACTTTAGTCAATGGTATGGTTTTGTAAGTGAGTGTGTGTTGTTAGTGGAATGGTGATCAAAATCAGGAATATTGCTGGTCGTAGTACGTATCCCATGGTCCATTGACTTTCAATGGGAAAAGTTGGGATTTTGAGAAAAGCATAGCGTTTGATTTCTAGTATGTTCTGGAAATTACTAGATTATACTACTTGGTAATTCTGTTAGGTGTAGGGCTATTACGTTATTTAAGGTTGACTTGTACATATATGGTTGTATTAACTTGCATGTTTTAGGAAGGAGAGGGCTTGGGTTTGTATAGTGGCTAATGTGTCACTTGTAGCCTAGCTAATTGAAACAATTTGGAAGAGATAAGAGTCGTATGAATAGGTTCGTATTATATTCGAGTCTCATGTTGTTGGTCCTTTAAACATATTGGGACCACAAGTGACCAACCTGAATTTATTTGGTATGAAATCTTATTTTTAATAGATGATGGCCTATTGATCCTCTTATTTATAGATTTATTATAGTCTTGTTAGGTTTTGGTTGATTTTACTTGATATTGTTGTGAGGCAAGTTTTGTTGCGATAACGAGTCTAGGTAAGCGATACTCATATTATAAACTTTTTTTTTATTTGACTAAGGTTATTTTTTAGAAACTTGCATATTTTGTTATGAAATTTTGTCATGAATGGTGTAGACATTGACAATATTCATGCATTATTTTTCTACTGCATAAATTATGAAAATGATCACTGAATTGATAGCTATGGTCAAACGATTTTTTTCTGTTATTGCTCTTATATTGTTATAGTAATGCATTAAAAACCCTGAGGCATAATATTTTGTTAGCTTTGCCACGAGTATATATAAAGTGTGGCCTTTGTTATTGATCCTACTCTATGTTGGTTCTAACATCTTTTTTTTCCCTTACTACAACACAAATGCATTTTGACCGCGAGCCCAACTCATGGCAAATATATAAAAAAAACTCTTGTAAAAAATATTTTTCCACTGAATTCCATCACAGGTGAAATACAGCAAAAAAAAAATCATCTTAGATGCTTTAGATACCGTCTCAAATAGGTACAAGGAGAATAAACCCCCTGTTGCAGCAAAATTTTTCACAGCTTATGTGAGCATGCATTCCTAAAAAAAGAACCTATTGAACTTGGGCAAACAATGGAAAAAGAAATCCATTTCCTGCGTTAATTGGTGCTATCGAATGGAGGTTTTTTATTTTTCAGTAGTTTCAATTTTGTTAGCAAAAACATTTTTCCATTCATGATGCAACCTAAGTAGGATCTAACAAAGGGTCTGGTCTACATGCAAGCACATATATTTTATCAGACACTTCGTCAGGCTTAATTGAATGCAATTGCATAATCTGTACATTTGAGAAGCCATTAGGCTTAGTGGAAGGAAAAGTATTATTATATAGTGATTTTCTTATGAGACTAGAGAAGAAGAACCTACATATTTGTGAAACCAATTTGAGAACTCAATCTGATGTCTATGCTCATCATTCATAGTGTTGCTCTTTTTGATCATGTTATAGAGCTCCCTACATGGTAAAGAGAATCAAAGATAAAGTATAATAGAGAAATGCATTGACGAACTAAAAATCCTAATCTATTTGATACTTATTGTATGCATTTGCTGATTTTCGGACAATTATTAAGCACATACCACTTAGCCCTTGCAAAGAGAACATCATCTAATTTATGGGATGACGGTGCCTCGAACATACGTATTTCCTGTGAGAAAATAGATAGGTCCCCTGAATTATGTGCACTAACATCCTTGTTTCGTTCCTCTCGATGGTATCTAGTTTTAATATCGTGGAGATACATTGAGCAAAAGGTCAAACATTCAAGATGAACATAGGCTTCAGCAATCTAGCCGTCTGGGTGGGCTTTTCTTGAATGTAACTCTTAAATTTGCCCAAATACCTCTCAAAAGAATACATTCATCTATATTGTACTGGTTTAACAATAAATGCCTCGCGGGATAGATGAACAGCGAGGTGAACCATAATATCAAAGAAGTCTGGGGGAAAAATCATCTCTAATTTGCAAAAAATGACCACGATGTTAGATTGCAGGTGCTTCACCACATCTAATGTCAATGTTCGTGCACACAAATTCTTGAAAAAAATACTCAACTCACAAGGCGAATATTTGGCTTTAAATAACCAGTGATCGAAGTTGGTAGTAATCTTTGCATGAAAATATGGTAGTCATGACTTTTCATTCCAGAGATCTTTCCATCATGCACTATAACACATCTTGAAATATTTGGAGGCAAACCCATCAAGAAATTTCACATCTGCCAACCTCACAAAACGTTCTCCTCTTGTTTACATCTAACGTGTAAGTGCCAAGTGTCATGAAACATCTACGACCATCATGACATAAATGTAACTCCTTTCTTAGTTCAAGATTGGCCAAATCTTTATGTGCATTGGACGTGTCTTTGATTTTTCCATCAATATTCGTCAATTTTTCTAGGACATTGTCATAAATATTTTTCTCAATGTTCATGACATCTAAATTATGTCTCAAAAGCAACTTTGACCAATAAGGTAATTTGAAAAAAATAGAAGATTTTGTCTAATTCAACTCCTTGACTGCATGTTTTCTCTTTCTTAAACCTTTACCGAACTCAACAGGTATAATGTTCCCTAGTTGCTCAAGTGCATCATTTCCCGTGACCTTACAAGGTGGCATGTAATTATCTTATCTACTATAAAAAATAGACTTCTTCTTTCTCCACACGTGGGTTGGCAAAAACTGACGAAAACCCATATAATAATATTTTCTCCTATATTGCAATCACATGGAATCAATATTAGCATTACATAATGGACAAGCCCCTTTGTGCTCAACCTAGAAAGATTGTCATATGCCAGAAAGTCATTAATTATCTATAGCAATGCAGCGTGTAATTGAAATATTTGACCCTTTGAGGCATCATATGTCTTTACACCCATTTCCCACAACTCCTTTAATTCCTTAATTAAAGGTTACAAATAGACATCGATGGCATTTCCTTGTACTTTGGGGCCAAGAATAAGCAAGGACAACATGAAGTAAGGGTCTTTCATGCATGACCACGGAGTCAAGTTGTTTGGCACGAGTATCACTAACCATATATTATACGGTTTGCTCATATTATTATATGGATTAAAATCATCACTAGCAAGACCGAGCCTAACATTGTGGGCATCTTTAGCAGACCAACCATGGTCTCTGTCAAATTCTCTCCACACTTTGGAATCAGCAAGATGCCTTAAAGTACTATGATCAACAACACGTTATTCTCAATGCCATCGCATGGCTTGTGCAATATTCTTTGACATAAATAGCCTTTTTAGCCTTGCCTTTAGTGGGAAGGATTGCAAGACCTTTTGTGGAATTTTCCCCTTTTTACTTGTGGTTGACACCCAATGAGTCATACTGCATTTACGACACTCTTGTTTGTTAGCATCGGCTTTCCAATATAAAATGCATTCATTTGGGCAATCGTGGATCTTCTCATAACTAAAGCCCAAGCGACGCTCCAAGCATCGTGCATCATGATATGATGAGCTAGATAAGAGAATGTCTGGAAAAGCATCTTTTAATAGCTTAATAACCATATTAAATGACTTCACACTCCAACCACTAATTGTTTTGATATGAAGTAGCTTAATGATAAATGAAACTTGAGAAAAATTCTCACCACTTGGATATAATGGACGTCAAGCCTCCTCTAGCAGTTGGGCAAAAGTTTCAGATTGATGTTGACTGAGATTGTGGCCTGAAGGACTACCATCTTCCCTGCTTGTATGGCTGATGAATGTTCTGGCCCGAATGTCATCAATCATCCCGTCCATATCATCCATCCCCATCATCTTCATCGGATGAATTGTGAATTGGTGATTCAGGCTACCCTTGAAATATACACCTTGTATAAGTTTGGTCAATCCCGATAGTGAACAAATGGTCTTCCACATCACTTATTGGTAGGAAAAGATTATTATGACATCTTCAACATGGATACCTAATACTAGTGCATTCAGGGTGTGTGGGCTTGTGCCATAGCAAATAATTGATTAACCCCATCTTTGTATTCCCAGGATGAGAGTCGATTAGCCACATGCATCCAACTTTTGTCCACCGGAATGGCCATGGAAGAAAGTACAACAATGTATATAAAACAACAAACCAACTTATTCTTCAGAAAATTCCAAATATCTGTTTACAAGGAAGAAGCTCAGCCGGCCATGGCAATGGCTTTGAGGAACAAAGAGGTGGATCAAGATCTACTTTCATCAAAGAAAAGGTCTCTATTAATATAAGTAAACAAGCAATATCCTAATTACCAATTCTAGGACTTTATTAGTAATGTAATCAAATAGAAAATGAAAATTGAAGTGATATCTTTATGACCGTATTTCTTAGGAGATGGTTTATTAAAACACTTTGAAGGAGCATACTATAGTATAATTGGATAATGATCACCTAAGATATCAGGAAAAAAAAATGAAGTTAAATTACCATGGCAATCTACCGATAAGTCCAGATTTCCACAACTACTGATCTCTCCAAAATCAAAAAACATTACCTCACTACGGAAAAATATGGTTGAGAACTTCACTAGCTAGACAAACTAAAGCTTATTATTAAACTAATTAATTCATTTAACCATATTATAGTCACGAACACAGAGATTTGTATATATCCACATGAATTACACAAAACCATTATGTCCATTAAGCAGGAAAAACAAAAATCATATAAACACCAGAATCCCTATGATATAAAAAAAAACATTATTTGTTTTCTGGTAACTTAAGCCGTTATAGAATTAATGTACTGTGTAGAACGAACCACATTCAACAACTATATCAAAGTTCTGCAACACTTTTGTTCCCCAACTCATTTAGGTTAAATCTGCAAGTTAGTTTATGATAGATTCATGAAAGAGCAAACATTTTCAAGAACAAAGAACACAATAGCAAAGAACTCTTATTAAGTGGGCCTCTTGTTAAAGTTCATACAACTGCTAAACTTCATTAACAACGCTATCAAACCTTAAAGGGCTTTCAAGAATTAGAAAGCCCACACTAAAAAAGCAATTAGGAATACACCATAATAGTCCTAGAATCAAATCTGGATGTCTCAAATTCTCAAGCAATATTCTGTATTGTGTCCCTATATCCCAATGTTCCCTAAGACTTAACAATAGTTTGGAGTCATAAAAAAAATAGTAGTTTGGAAAATCAATTTGTGGACACAAGTACAATGAGCTATCAAGTGTCCCATCAAGAAGTCCATGAAGCTCTTTTATTCATCAATTTTGGATCTACACACACATTTATAAAAAAAAAAAATTGAAAAAGTAAAAAGCTGATCAACCATTCAAATAGTTATGCTTTACCATGAGTTTGGAATTCCAAGTAAGCACAAGTGATGTTCAATTACGACCATCAATAAAGTCTGTAGGTAGAAGATATGAAGAACACTGGCAGAACCAATATTTAATTTTATAACCATGCAATACTTTGCATTAATATAGCTATTAAGTTGTCCAGGCAAGGAACTCTGATGTTGTGAGGCATAGGAAGATTAGATGATGGCAAGACAGATTGCAGATAACCACACCTTCTTTGCAATGCTATGTTAAGAAGATTCTTATCAGATTGTTCAGGCCAATATACATTTATGCTTAAAAGTTCATCTGGAGCTATATAATTCTTAATCCTAACACCTTTCGCTCACTTTAGTTCCAGCATGAAGTCCGAAGTAAATTAAGCCTCCAAAAACTGTTTTCTATTGATTCTCATATAACAGCCATAAAACAAGACACTTTCCCCAGAGATGACAGTTTCTGAACCTTATCAAGTTGTATAATGGAGAAAGGGGACGCCCAAAGAGCCAGAACAAAGCACCGACCTCTCTGCCACCAGCACAAGTAAATAAGAGAATATCAAAGATGACAAATAAAGTGTACCTGTTGGAGGTCCTGACGAGAGGCTCTAGGATTACTAGATGTTTGAATTGCCACAATTCTTGCAGAGGACAAAAATCGTCGAACCTAGTTGAAGTTAAAGGAGCTATGAAGCACAGATAATATAACTGAATTTATTAATTTTCTATGAGCATAGTCTTTTTTTTAAGTAATCAAAGACTTTATTAAAATAATAAATTATATTGTTACTGTAACTATAGAAAAAATGCAGTTAAACAAAATTATATTGAAGTGTGAGGTAGGTTAACAGTCTTCTGAGGAGATTGACGATCATGGTAAGAAGAATCATACAAGATCATGAAGGTTGAAGGGCTATGTGACAAGCTAGATAACACATATAGACACCTTATTAAACAATCGCATATTAATAACTGACGTACTGAGAAAAATAAAAGTGTAATTTACTCAAAACTTCATCTCATAATTTGTAGGTGCATGTGGCATTGATTAGAAAAACATCTTAACACAACTAGTTCATTGTAAAAGTAAAAGACTGAAGGCATTCATTTGCAGATGACGATCATAACGCAGATATGTTCTAGAGTTGAATATTGTCAATTGGTTTGAATGCCCTTTCTAGAGGGTTTGCCATCATTATACATAAGAGAGTTTACACAATTGTTGCCAGATTTCTAGCGCCTAATCTGCTATACAAGGTAAGTATTTACATCCTAATTGATAGTTATGTATAATCTAGCTATAAAGGAAAGTATCTAGCTATAAAGGAAAGTATTACTAAAAATACAATAATTATGCCCAAATCATATCTCTGTAACATCCCCTTGCAAATTGTTGCTAGGAGATTTAGAAACATCAATTTGTCAATCAGGAACTGATTTTGATGCCAAGGAAGAGCTTTAGTGAAGATGTTAGCTGTTTGAAGTGTAACATTTTTAATGAAAATGGACATTCTACCATTTTTAAGGAAAATTTAAGGTATAATAGAAAAGTAATGCTAGTTATATCATGAGTTGTGCATGCATTCTTTTTAAAAAATAGGGACATTTATTATTAAAAATTAATTTTTTTTATGTGAGGACTATATTTACTCATTTTTTAAAAGAAGTACATAGGACTTGTACAATCCATAACTATATGTAGCAGTACTCTTATCCTATAAACAATAATGTATTACATAAAATCGTCCCTTGTCATCTTGTATTATTAATTGTGTATTTGATTCGATAATTAATCATTACATGTTTACTACTCATAGAAGTGATTAGTGGGGGTACGTAGAAAGGTAATTCCAGATATATATTCTTATATATACAAGGTAAGAATTATAAATAAATAATAAATGAGAAAGAGAAAAAGTAAATTGCATATTAAAGAATTGGGAAACATATTACATGAGGATGGGAAAGAATCAGATGCCAAAATCTATGAAAAAGGTGGAAAGTAGTTTATATGATATTGATGAATTGGGGAAAGGGTTTACGTGAAGATTGGAGGGAATCATCTGCCCTTTTTTGTTGGTCCAAGGCCTTTAACACACATCAATACACAGAGAATATGTATATATATCATGACAAGATCACTCCATTGGCCACAATATTGGGATACATGCGGGTCATACATATTTTTTGACATCTTTAGCTGATTTTCTCGCTTGTCAAATCCCTTTTAGAACAGAATAAACATGGACGATGAGCTCACTGCCGACCAGATCTCCGAGTTCAAGGAGGCGTTCAGCCTCTTTGACAAGGACGGCGATGGTATTGTTTACTAGATCCCTTCATTTTTTGTCACCCCATCTTATATTTCTTTTGTTTGTGTCTTTCATTTTCTGTTTGAAGTATAATCTCCTGTTGCCAGAGTTTTTGTTTGTTCGATTGATTGATTAATTCTATGGTTGATGCAATGTTTACCTGTCATTTTTAGTTTTTCTTAAGGATTCATATGATGAATTATTGGGGTCTTTTTTTCATGGTGTGACTCTGATTTTACATCATTTTGGTCTCTATGTGTTCGAATTGTTCATGTTCTGTTCTATTTTGTAGATCTACTATACTTTCAAGCTAGATTATGATTATTTTCACTTGATATTTCATTATTTGGGTGAGTGGAATATATCGATCATATAGTTTTCATAAAGTGATATTGGTTTACACAATCTATGTTTTTAGGTGATTTGTGGCTATGAATTCTAGAAATTACTAGCTTTAAATTTCAAAGTAATTTCTCACATGTTGCTTTCTATTCTATAGGAGTATCTATTAAGCATTCTTGGTGATTTGTTGTATTGGCATAGGTATGTGCATGACTTTATGGTTTTATAAGGTTAAACTGAAACATATTTTTATGTATCTTTGACTCTTCTCATTTAATAAAAATGAATAGTATATTGTAATTTAATTATTGATATGTATCAGTTTCTCAGTAAAATCCAGAATGTCGTAATTTTTCTCATTGATCCCAAAAAAAGAAAAAAAAAACCAGCATCTTATAATAATAGTGCTCTTCTCTTAAGTAGTTGATGGCAAATGTAGAGTTTATCCCATTAGTACTGTTGGAGACAGGTTGAGATCAAATTCATCCCAAGTGCATGTTACAACCAATATTTCGAAATTCTCCATAAACATAACCCAAGCTGTTAAAGAATTATTTATTTTAGCGTAAATTCTTTGAGAGATGCCAGGGTTTTGTTTTGTACAGTTTTTTTTTCTACATTTTTTAGGTAGAGAAATGCTTTAGTCACAAAAAAATCTCACAAGAAAAAAATTCATAAATTGATATGACTCGATGTGGTACATTAGATTGTAAGAGTTTTACTATAGATTAGCTACTGTTCACGGCTAATCTGTAGCACACCTTACGTGTCAATTTTTTTTAAACAAAACATTTTCATCTCTCAACACCCTCTCCCCCTACCCGATCCCTCTCTTAGCTCACCCAGCCCCTCAATGCGCCACCAGCCACCACCATCGACTTGTTAGGGACCCCGGTCTTGTCCCTAAACACAAAGTTCACGAGCTCGCCTTGGTGATGATGGTGACAGAGTGTCAAGCCTTCTTACTTGGCCTTGGCACTTATTATAGCAATGATGGGTTCCTAGGTTGATGAAGGTATGGTGTTTAGTGATGGAAATTATGATGATGGTGAGTTTGGGTGATCTAAGTGATATTTAGGAGTGTTTGAGGCAATGGGGAATGGATTGAGGGTTGCCCTTGATGTTAGGGCCACTTGGGTGATGTTTAGGGTTGGTATGATGAAGATAAGCTAGGGCTTGGATGGTGGCTAAGGAGAATTTTGAGATTGGGAAGAGTTGGCTTAGGGTTGGAGTCTAGGATGAGATGTTAGGGTTTGGAAGTGTGTGGATGAATGAGGCTAAGACTCCTAGATTGATGGAGTCTATTTGGGAAAGATAGGAGTTCGGTTTAGGTAGGAAAGATGGAGATGGATGGTGTTTGAATGAGTCTAGGGTTGTTCCTTGAGTTTATGGATTGGCTAAGGTAAGTTTATGGATTGGCTAAGGTAAGATGGGATGTGGATATGGCAAGAGGTTGGAGGTCTTTGGTTGACTTGAGTGATTATAAGAATGAGAGATTTGTGGCATTGGATATGGAAGATAGGATTTGGATATGGCAAGTGTTTGGGAGTCTTTGGGTGTCTTGAGTGATGGAGTGATTTTAGGGTTGGAGTGATTCTAGGGAAGTTCCTAGAATCAAGGGATTTGTTGAGGTAAGATAAGGAAGATATGATTTGTAAGATGGGTAAGATGGCTAGGGTTGGATTCTAAGTGATAAGATGCATGAGAGTTGTTCGGAAGTTGAAGTTTGACTAAGGCCAAGGTTGGATTTTGAATTTGGAGGCTTGGAAGATGGAAGATGAGTTCCTAACTTGTAGGGGATGATTTAGGGATTGGTAGGATGTTGGCTAAGGCAAGGGAAGAAGTGGTGGGTTTACGGTTTGAATGATTCAAGGGTGGTTTCTTGAACTAAAGGATTTGAGATGGAATATAGGATTTGATTGGGTTGAGTCAACTTTTTTAAAGTTAAGGAAGTTGCCGAGTGGGACTCTTGAGGGTTGGCTAGGGTTTATGGAAGACAAGAGTTTCGGTTAGGGCTTATGTAGATGAGGGAAGGCTAATTTTGGTAAGTGAGGCTTATAGTGTTTCGACTAAGGTTATGGAGATGATGGAGGCTAGGTCTTATGATAGTGATGTGTATGGAAAGTAGGACAAACACTATGTTGGTCAAGATATGTGAGTGTGAAAGATCAAATGGGTGAATGGATTGTATTTGTGATATGGAAGAATGCAAGACAATGTATAAATAATGGAAAAGTTATGAACAAAGGATGAATGGACTCAACAAATGAATATGAAGACTCTCTTTATGGTTTTTATGGATTTTTTGTGAAATCAAAGAATACTAAAATTGAGATTTAGGATATTTTGATTTGCAAAAAAGTAAAGATGAACAAGATGGAAAATATAAGAACAACTAGAAAAGATAAGAACAATGTATTTTTGGGTTTTTTAATATAGAATGGAAAACATAGACAAGAGATTGACAAATTGAATGAAACAAAAGCAATACTCATAAGATTGATAGATAATTCACCATCGATTCACGAATTTCACGATGATGAAATAAGATAGATTGAATCACACCTATTCACGAATTTCAAGGTGATGATTCTCTATTAGGGATTCACGAATTTCACCCAAGTAACCCAAGTGCTAAGCACCGAAAGGTGATCTCAAGAACAATAATCCACCCACTTAGGGATTTACCAAATTGTCAAAAGATGTAAAATGAAATACCTAAGGGTCCTATTTATAGAGATTACAAAGTGGAAACCCCCAATAGGTTCCTTGAAATATAATTAAATAAAATAAATAAAGATAAATATATGATATGGTCTTGCATGGCCAATGTGACCCGTGATATGTCTTGGCCCTTGGTTGGCCTTGGCTAGCCTTGATCCTGGAAGTAGCCCGATCTTTGTTGTCCATGCATGCCTAGGACCTTGTCCTAGAGCGGTTTTTGATGGGATCCCAACACGACTCCCCTTCACGCCGGCCACCTCTAGCCACCTTCAAGCCTCCATGGTAGCCCCCACACATAGTCCTCTCTCTTAACCCGAAATGAGTTCTACATTGTTTCTCCCTCTCGTCGTTGCTACCGTCACCGTTGTCAGCCTTTAGCACTATCGTCGAGCACCACCGAGCCCTTGACCTCTTCCCTAGTGGTTGAGGTCAGGTCTGATGTATTTTGGATTTTTTTTATGGGCTTTTTGGGTCATTAGGTCTTGTTGGGTCATTTTGGATAAAGAGTTTTCGTGTATACATTCAGTGTACTTAATTTTTCCTTTTGATATTTACAATATTTTTAGTTATAAAAAAAAAAGTTTTGTATTTGCTATAGGTTGTATCACTGCCAAAGAGCTTGGGACATTAATGCGGTGGTCACTAGGGCAGAAACCAACTGTTGCGAAGGATGATAAGTGAGGTTGATGCTGATAACAATGGCACCATAGAGTTCCCTGAATTCCTTAAGCTAATGGCCAGAAAGATGAAAGACGCTGATTTGGAGGAGGAGCGCCTAACGGAGGCTTTTCGAGTGTTGGACAAAGACCAGGATGGCTTTATTTCAGCAGATGAGCTCCGTCGTGTTATGACAAACCATGGTGAGAAGCTGACAGAAAAGCAAGTTGATGAGATGCTTCGTGAGGCTGATATGCAGCGTAACGACCAGATCGACTATAAAGAGCTTGTCAAAATCATGATGGCCAAGTGAGAATCTATAACCTAAACTAAAAAACTCTGTTTCGTGAGAAAATCTTTTTGCTTTCCATGCAAGAATCCTTTAACCCCAAAATATACATTTTCATCTCTCAATGAAAATTTTCCCTCTTTTTTAGCCTTAGTTGACCAAATCACTCTCAGAAGACCTAAAAGAATACATCTTTCAAAAATTTGGTGCCAAACATGAATACTGTTTTTTAACAAGTAATCAGTGAAATAGAATAAGGTCTCGTTTGGATTGTGAAAGTGTTTTATCTCATTTCATATTATCATTACAATTTTTCTAAATTTCCACACAAAATATAATAAACAATTTAACTTTTTCAAATCTCAAAATAATAATAATATTAAAAAATAATATTCTAATAATATTTTATTTAATTTTCAACTTTTATCTCATCTCATCTCAATTCACTATCCAAACGACACCAAGTATGGAAAAACCTATTTGTCATCATTTTTGTTATCATCCAATCATCATTTCCTAATGTGGTATTAAATGATTAGTCCAAAAATGAAACATAATAATTATACTCCATTCATTTAGCATTACATCATCAGATAGTAAGAGGATGATAATAAAAATGATAATAAGTAACATTACTAAAAAATGTACATATTATTTTTTAGAGTAATGATACACTTACAGTACGTATTTTATTGCTGGTTTACTACCCAACTATTTTTATTTTTTCTTTTTGCTATTTGAATCTAGATTAAAAATTTTAAAACATGACATTCTTGTATAATTTAAAAGAAAATAAATTCAATCAACCAACTAATCATAGAATTTAATTAAAAATAAATTCAATTTTATAAAATTGACTTTATTTTATAAGGTCAATTTATAAAATTAAATTTATTTTTAATGAAATTATATGATTACAATAGTTGATTAAATTTATTTTGTTTTCGATTATGCAAGAAGGTTATGTTCTGAGACTTTTAATAATGATTCAAAGAGCCAAAAAAAAAAAAAAACAATGTAGTAAAAAAATAGTAAAAGAAGAGTAACGGTATCATTATCCTATTCTTTATAGAGGTAAGGTTAGGGGGCATATATATGTTAGCAAATACATAGGTGCTAACAGTTGCTTTTCGGCATGTTTTTTTTCCCCTTTCGCGGGAACATTAATTAAGGGTGTGTTTGGACACTATGAGAACTCTCAAAACTTCTCATAATTTGATTCTCAGACATCACTCAAATATAAAATACATTTTTACCTAATCATTATTTAAACACAAAAATTAATACAACTTTTACAAATTTCAAAATAAAACACAAAAATCAATACTTTTACAAAATTCAAAACAAAAATTATATTCAAACAATCTTTTAACTTTATAATTTTTTTTACTCAACATTTTTCCTATCATTTTTTAAAACATCATAAAACATATTCACTCAAATTATTTTACTACTATTAACAAAATTTTGAGATACTCTAAGTCTGGTTTGGATAGAGAGATACTTAGATATCATCAAATCTCATCTCAATATTCAAATACCACAAAGACAAGCACTTTTTAATTTCATATATTCAACTTTTTCATCTAATTATTACCTAACTATTACAAATTTTTCAAACTTCCAACAAAACACAAAAAAAAATTCAAGTTTTTTTCAAATAAAAAAAAATCACATTAAAAAATTTTATTCTAATAATATTTTAACTTTATAATATTCTTATTCAATTTTTTTCCTTCTTTTCTCAAAATCTCATAAAACATTTTAACTTAAACCATTTCTAACTCATTCTATCTCAACTTAAATATCTTACTACTGTTTACAAACTATCTCAATTCATTTCATCCCAACTCATTATCCAAATAAGACCAAGTCTGTTTGGCAACACAACTGTTCTTAAGTATTCTTATATATTTCATTTTCAAATATCACTTAAATACAAAAGTACTTTCAATTTCAAATCTTTAACTTTTTCATGATCTAATCATACCTAATCATTATAACTAGGGGTGTTCATCCGGGCCAGATTTTTTCCCGGCCCGGTCCGGAACCTGGGAAACCGGATTCCGGTTCCGGCCTGGAACAACTCCGGGCCGGAACCCGGGTTACAAAACCCGGGTTGACCCGGTCCGAGTACCGAGTTGTTAATCCGGAATCCGGTTTTTTTTTTTAATATCAAGATGTTTAGAACATTCTTTTTCTAAAAAATCTAGACTAAGAAAGATGTCCTTGTTATCTTTCCACCTTATAACAAATCCTACAATGGTTTGCATTTTCTAGCATTTGGGTGTTTACCTCGGCTTATTAAGTATATATGTATCATGCACATATGATTTGATTATGGATTGGTTAAGTAGTTGGGTCCAGACCATTTAGATGAAAGCCTTGTTCCAAAAAAAAAAAAAACACAAAAAAAAAAACTTGGGCCACATTTTTGTTTTAAAAAATAGTATATAGACCACATTTTTGTTATTATTACACTTAAATAATTTTGAAAGTGTAAATAATAACATCAGTTACATCATAACTATCAAACTTGTGAACACAGACTAAAAAAGAAAGAAAGAAAAGAAGAAGAAGAAAAAGTTAAAAAAAAAAAAAAACCGGATTCCGGATTGTAAACTTGGGTTCCGGATTTACAATCCGGATTTATCCGGGTTCCGGCCTGGGTCTGACCCGGGCTAACCCGGTCCGGGTTCCAGCCCAGATTTTAAACCCGGGTTTCGGTCCGGGTGTACCCGGGTTCCCGGGTTGGAACCCGAATGAACACCCCTAATTATAACTAATCAACTCCAAAACAAAACACAAAAAATAATACAATACTAAACTTTTAATCAAATTTTGAACTTGTCAATGCCAATGCCAATTCTGTTTAGCCAACTTTGTCGGGCCTTTTCTGTTTATGCTTTCTTCTTTTGTTTGTCCAGATTACAGGATCAGCTTGTTCCCGAACAGTCTTGGGGCCCATGGCTCATATTTATTTTTACGTTTAAATCTGATTATTAAGATTTTAGCAAAATATTTATATATATCTCTTTTTTTGCCAATTTTAACAGCTAAACATTAGAATGGATTTAGGTTGTAATTTGTGTTTTCAATTGCGGACTACTTTTGAGAAGATTTGGATGGATCTTCGTCAATTTGGATGGATCTTTGTTAGGGACTTCAGTTCGGGTGAGGCCCTATTGCTGGATTTTTTGTCCAATTCCTTAAACATACATAGATTATGTAGGAATAGGGTTTTGGGTTTCTTAGTTAAGGTAGTGAAATCAGACACGGACAGTGCAAATGAAGTTACAGTTTGTGAACAAGGAATTGAGATTCAGACAGTGATGCAAATGAAGTTAGTGTTCGTGAATTCCGTGCATCTTTGGGTCTTGCCCAAGCACTTTCCTTCCATATTTAGTTTGAGAAATGATGTACCCCACACGCTTAGGGCGGTTTGAGCAAATATGTCTATATATAGTGTTCTTGTCTCACACATTGAATTATTTAGGGCAGTTTGAGAATAAAGAACTTAATTATGTTCTTAAAAGTAAAACATATGAATATGATAAAACCAAATCTTTTGCTGTTTTTTCAGTATACACCATTTCCCAACTTTTATACATTTGGTTATTATTAGAACTGCATATATGATTAAACTTAACAATGCATTATATGGGCATATGTGATTATAATTGTTCCATTCTCTATTTTTGTTGTATAAGATTTATATGAGCATATGTTAAGTTCTTAATAAGAAATTATATTTATAAGCTGGTGTAATGGTGTAGATAACACGGCTAGTAAAGTGTTTACATAATATAGTTTGATTTGAAAGAAAAATTTTAAAATTTAAATCTTACAAATTAAATATTACCATTTATGTGACGTCAATAGTATGCTATACACACCGGCTTAAGGATAAAATAACTCTCTTAGAGCATTCCCATCTGATTTCCCAAATCTCCAAATTTTAGGAAATCAACTTAATTTTTTGACAAAATAAGCACTCCATCTCCCTTTTTTTTTTTTAAAAAAAAGACAAGGTCACATGTTTAAGAGTGACTCCGACTCAATTTATTAATAAAAAACCTCACTTATGACGGAGGAATACTTTAACAAAAACTCAATCCCCAAAGATTTACAATTAAACATCCATATCCTTAGCAAAAAAATCACAAAATTGTACTAACTAATAACCATGAATTTTGGGGAGTCACTATTCAGTTTTTATATATATATTATAGGGAATAGTTAAAGATGTAGAAATAAAGTAGTAGAAATAATAATGAAGAAAGAATAAAAAATATTATTTTAATAGAATAGATAAAATAGGGAATGAGATGTAGATAATTTTTTAAAGATGAGTAAAATTTAAGAAAAAATTATAAGAAGTGTGATTTCTAACTAAGATTTAGAGAAAATTATAGAAAATTGGATGCGAATGCTCTTACTAATGATTGTCTATTTCTCTCTACTTTTATGTTGGATTTTAAATCATTATTAACTATGCATATTTTCAACACTAAAATTCACTCCTTTTATCATTTGGATCAGATTTTATTTAAAATTGTTTTACTTGTAAACTGGCTTGTAAATATACCACTTATTGTGGGATTACTTTTGAAAAAAAGAAACAAAAAATATAAATATTTATTTATACTAAGTAGAGTATAATGCATTTTATATGATTACAACTCAGTGGTTTACGAAGTACTAATGTTGAGTGATGTGTCAGTGGAACAAGAGATCAGAGCAGCCCTAGTACAAGAGAGCCTGTCAAAACCACGCCCTCAGACGTAAATGACAACAAGGGATGTCGTCTTTGTTGTATCCTCTTGTTACGACCAAAGTACTCATGAGTAGTACATGTGATCTATACCTTGTAGCATGCAAAGCTACCCTCTACTAATAGTCCTAAAGTATTGCAGCCTTTCATTCCTCTTTCCTTTCTGGTTGAAGTGGGAGAGTGAAGAAAAAGAAATTGATCACATAGCTCTATTTTGCGTACAAAACACATCATTTTCATTATTTGGGAGAATCGGTAGGGACTAAGCATGAAAAATCCGTATGTCACAAAAGATCACGAGTAGGTATTTTTATTAATGTAACTTCGTTTATTTTTACAGATAAGATGAGATGAATTGAGATTAAAGTTAAAAGTTGAATAAAATATTATTAGAATATATATTTTTAATATTATTTTTATTTTAAAATTTAAAAAAAAATTGAATTTATTTTATTTTATTTTATATAAAAATTTAAAAAAATTGTAATGATTAGATGAAATAATCGAAATGAATTGAAAAAATAAACGAGGCCTTAATTAACAAATAAACAAAACAATTTAACCAAGCAATAACATTAATCAAACTAAAATATGATAAATCAGTAAAAACAATGAAGACAAGACTTTTTTCATTAATCGATAACATTTCAAAAACTCTTTAAAAAAATAACTGTAGGTGCTCAGCCACTATCTTTAAATACGCTAAAGAAGTAATTGACTCCTATAGTCAATTCATACTGATCTCATAAACCTTTGTTGACTCTGTACCAGATTGGCAATCCCACAAGTAACACACTCGAGCTTTCCATCAACAACAGCTCCTAACCTCCAGCCCTTTCTATAGTTTATTGAACGAACAAACTTCATATGATATACAAAAACTCCAGCAGAACACCAATTAACACTTTAGCAACAACCCATGAGTGGTGGAGGGGACATTTAGACCCTGTGATTCGAGCCCATCTCTAAGGCCAAGCCCATCAATAAGTCTAACAAGGTTTATTGGATGCTTAAGGCTAGGAGCCTCATAAATAGGAGCCCCACAAATAAGATAGCTTCGAAGAGCTAGGGATAAAGCCCACAGTTGGACACAATTATCTATGAGCAAGATAACTTCCACAAAACAGGAGGTATCTTCTCTAGCTAATAAGAGATCACGAAGGATAAGTACACATGACTGGTGATTAGAGTTAGTTGCCATCACAACTCATCCTCTTATAATTAACTTGGTAGAGGTAACAAACATATTATCTTCATTTTCATATACATTGTATCCTTACATTCTTATTGACTTAAGTATCAGAGTTTACACAAGGCGACCAATGCTGTCTCTTCATCACTGTAGAGTTATTTGTATGGTTGGTGGTATGAAACATGTCATTTATAAGTAGAATAATCAAAATTTCATTGGGTAATGTTCTTTATACGGAAAGAGAAAACTGTATAGCTTGACGGCTCTATATCTCTCTTAAAAGAAACAAATAGGATTTCCAAAATAATTCTCATGACTTCTACAAAAGTCGCGTATGGTAAGGCATAATTAGGTAGGGATCACTTTATCGAGACCCTAAAGAAGAATTTTTGATAGAAAAGAATGAAGTAGGATATAACTTAATTCGTCGAGAGTTGTCTTACATGTAGACAAGTAAAAGAGGAACACCAAAAATCCTCTGGAACCTGCAACACTTATCAATCCCTGTGGAAATGGAATGATATGGTGATGGATTTTGTGGTCAAACTGCCAAGGACTCGAAGTGGAAAGAATTTAGGATGGGCGATTGCGGATAGATTGACCAAGAGTTACATTTTCTTTCAATTACTAACACGAATATCTTAGGGAAATTGACCCGATTATATGTTAAAGAGATAGTCAAATTGCAAGGGTGCCTAAGACTATCGTGTCGAATCATGACCCGAGAGTTTATAGGCATCTATGGGCACAAGATTGAGATTCAGTAGCACCTATCACCTACAAATAGATGGGCACTGTATAAGGCCCTGTATGGTAGGAAGTGTAGGTTGTCGTTGTACACCGAAGAGGTTGGTGAGAGCAAGATAATTGGGCAAGAGCTAATTTAAAAAATGAAGGATCAAGTTAGGGTCATATGAGATAAAATGGTTGTGGAACAAAGTCTAAAGAAGAGTTATGCCAATATGCAAATAAGAGACTAGACCTTCAAAAAAGGTGATTGGCTATACATTAAGGTGTCGCCCATGAAGAGTGTAAAACGCATTGAGAAGAAGGGGAAGCTAAGTCCAAGATATGTCAAACCTTGCAAAGTGGTAGAAATGATAGGTTCAGTGGCTTATAGAGTTGCACTACTAGCTGAATTTGGAGATGTATGCGACGTATTCCACGTCTCCATCTTGAGGAAATTTTTCAGGAAGCAGGAACTCTGAATCATCAACCCTGGCAAGATTCAACTTCAACCAAATCTTACACATGAATAAATGTCGATACAAACTCTAGATTGGAATGAGCAAAAGTTAATGTCCAAAACGATACCCTATGTGAAGGTGTTGTGAGGAAATCTGGAAGCCCATGAGATCACTTGGGAAAGCGAAAAAGTTATGAGGGGATAATTTTCCTACTTATTTGGGCTTCAGTAACTCAACGGTTGTATATAATAAATTACAACTTTGACGCTTTGGTGAATGCAACTTATGAATATGATAAACCCATTAGTGTCCCATGGTCTACCTATTTAAGGTATTCTTAGTCCTTTGAGAATTTGCAGTAATCATGGCGAGAGCCAAACAAATTGCACACAAATTCGTTCCACCACCAGAGGTTATCAACAAATTTATCCACAAAAGATGTGAAGCGGCGAGGTAGTGGTAGGAGCAACTACGAGCCGAGGAAGAACATCAGCAAGCCACGGTCAAGATTGCAAGACACTACAACAAAATTTTGGACAACTGTAATGGAGTCGTGTTTACATGGCCAGCAAGACCACATAAGGTAAGACTCATGGCGTGGGAACGAGAGCTCCTAGAGGAAAGCGAGATAAGACGTGTACGAGAAGATAATCAACCAGAGGGAGAGTTTAGTAGAGCGGTTGAAGCCAAAGTGGAATGCGCCCGAAGGAGGCATCAAGAACATTGAGAAATGATGCTAGTGGAAGGACCCCCACCAAATGAAGGATTGGATCTAGAAGTGTTCGTGAATGCCTATTTCGATTATGATGATGAGCAGTTCCACTACTATTCCCAGAGCACCACATTTGAGGGACCAAATGTACTCCCATTGTCCTCCATTGAACCTATAAAAAACAACGGAGGTTGCGACTAAGGTATAATTTCAATCCCTCGTTGTATTGTTATAATAATGGTAGAAGCACCCGATTTTGAGGACGAAGTCCGTTTTAAAGGGGGAAGGATGTGAGGGTCGTTCCCTTCAAAGATAAGAACTCCCCAAAGACTTGTAATCTTGAGTGTAAGGGAAGGCTCTATCAGACAGTTAAGGCGAGCTTGTGAACAAGACTCAGGAAAGCACATGTAAAGAAGAGCTAGAAAATGAGGTAAGGCTCACTTTTGGGCGAGGAAATGTGGTACTCAAAATTAACATCGGGCGAGAAAAGGTTAGACAGGCAATGTGCAAGGCTAGTAGGTTCAAAAGCAAGTAAAGACATTTGGGCTGGCAAAGGGTAAGTAAGTTGGAGTTCGAGAAAGTGTGTCACAGGCATGATAAGATCTTGTGGATTTTATGTGTTTTGATAAGAGAGTGATACCTTGCCATGATAATGACTATGTATATATGTGATTTGCTCAGAGAGTAATTCATTGCCATGCTTATATACTTGTGATTTACTTAGAGAGTGATTCCTCGCCAATGACTATAAATACATGTGTTTCTGCCAAAACGATGATTCATACCATGCATAATTATATGTGTTCTCAACTTTATTTACATGAAACAGTGCATGCATATTCATTGTCATTGTCACTCATTGTTAGTATTTTTCTGGGTTTTAACTTACTAAGATTTTATAGAAAAATCACCGTGTGCATATTCGTGTGCCTACTCTCGTCTGGACATTATTGAGGGCCGAGGGCGCCACAGCTTGGTATAAAAACTTGGATATCGAATGTGTAACGACCCTGTTCAATAATTATAAGGATAAATTTATTGGGCCTTAATTATGGTAGTTGTTCATATTAGAAAACCCAATTGCAATCTATTGGATAATTTTAAATAGACTTAATGGCCCAGAAATTAATATGGTAAGTTATGGGTTTTTTCTATTAATCTTGGTAATTAGGTTAAAGCCCAATTAATAATTATCGGACAAGTTGGGCTAAATTTTGGGATTTAAGATCGACATGTTAGGCTTGTTAGGTTACAACCTATAATATTTAGTCAAGTTCTAAAATCAAGTTGGACTCCTAAATAGGCTAATTGTTTTAAGAAAAAGCCCAGAATATGGACCCAACACAAGACTCAAAGACTCACAAAAAGGGGCCAAGCCCATTTACTCGACATCCAAAACCCATGTATAAAACCATACACGTACATTGATCACCATCTCTTCCTCCGTCAGCCACAGACATTGCCCTCAGCTGATTTGCCTACTTATACCCCTTTCTCCTGCAATTCCCTTCCAAGCCGGCAAGTTTCACACAGTCAAGATCTCCTCAAACCACAGCAAACCAACTATCTCAACAGCCACCGCAGCTTTCTCTCTCTCTCTCTCTCTCTCTCTCTCTCTCTAAACCGAGACACCCATAATTTACTGCCACCCAACAGGCCTTACACAACAAAAAACGAGAAATCCACTCCTCACATCTCAGCCCTTGCCTTGCCATAAACACAGTGGAGCCACCGTCAAACACAAACACACAAACCGAAACCATAGAGACCACCATATGAAGCCCCTCTCAAACGTCAACAGACCCCTCACATAGCACCTCCCCCATGCAAGCCACCGTCCAACCCGTTGATGGAGGCCAACCCAAACTGCTGCAACCAACATGAACGAAGCACGGTACATGCACGACTGCCCCACGTTCAAGCTCCCTTCACCACGAAACCAACGTTGGCCACCCTATCTCCTCATAGGCGAGCAACTGGCAAATCGTCTAGCCACGGTTTCCATCGTCCATGGTGTTGCACTGCCTTTTTCTCTTGCTTCAATACCATGCACAGAGGAGACCCATTAGTCCTCACCGAAGCTTAGCCCCAGATCTGCCGCATTCATTGTAAATCTCCCTCCATTTTTCTGTTGGCTTCTCGGTGTAACAGCGCCCTATTATCTCAGTGCTATGCTGCCGCGCAAGCCACCGTTCACCTCACCCAGCTTCGTAGCGTCTTCTTCCCTCGGTGAATCACAAACCCCATCACACAGCCTCCTTCTCTGGTGAGTCATCTGTCACTCAGAAGTTGGGCTTTTATTTTGTTCTTCCTGTGATTTAAACTCTAGGCGTAGTGTTATTAACACAAATGCCACTAAATCCTTTGTTATATTGCTTTTTTTTTTCATAAAGCATGTGCAGAATTCTAAGCACTAGCATTGAATCATGTATATTCAAAAAGAAAAAAGCTATAGATAGTCGACCCGGGCAAACGGCGTGTAAGCGGCTCCCTCAATTTTTTTTTTCATTTTCATTCCCTCCCTCTCTTCATCAGTCCCTCCCTCTCTGCATTTCTTCTCTATCTCAAGAACTCCCTCCCCTCGAACCCGCCGCCCTCCCTCCCTCAGCTGACTGAGGGAAGTCTGAGACCACAAATCGCCGCCGCCTTCGTCTTCAGCCACAGCTTTATGTCGTCTTCCTCAAGTTCCCTATCTCGCCCCACTTCTGTATCATCTCTACCATCCTCCACCTCAGAAGGAATAGCAGCAGAATCAAAAAAATAATAACCCAGCTAAGAACCAAGCAATGAATTACCTGAGACACGTGAGCGGTGCCAACCACGTAGACGTCGCAGACACCACCCTCGGCTGCAGAATCGTAAGAAAGAACCAGCATGCTTCTCGAGAGCTCCTCTGGAAGTATCTTCCTCTGCTCCGAGGTATCGGCGTCGTTACTTGCGGAAATGTCCTCGTCACATGCATCATAGTCTCTCGGCGGCGGCTCCTCGACATGAACGATGCTCTCGCTCAAGTTCTCGTCAGCGATAGGGTTCTCGATGTGGACGAAGTCCTCGCCTTCGGCTGGGGGCACGTGGGGGTCCATGGGCGGATGGGGTGAGTGGGGTTTCCGGCTGCCGGGGGCAATGGCAGAGAAGTAATTTTGGGTATACGAGCTAGCATGACGGACAGAAACAGAGTGTCCTAGACTTTAGTGGTGAGTGAAGCTGAAGGAGGAGGAGGAGGAGGAAGTGAGTGACCCGGCCAAGTTGAGTGGGGTAATGCAACTCTTGGAAACCATGTCATCCCTTTGTAATTCATTCCCCACCATGTCAGCTGCTTCTAAAAAAAATATTTTCACCCATAGATCATTCTTCTGCGTTTTCTTCTGGTTCTCGACTTCCTTCACTGCTTCTTTCAGTTTCATTGCCTTAAGCTGTTAACAAGAATCAGAAGCACAATTACCTTAACTCAAGCCGATAGTGGTGATGAAGTGAGTTGCAGAGTTGAGAGTGGATGGGTTGATGGTGGGCGTTGTGTTCTATGTGGAGGAGATGGGGAAAGACTCTTCGGATGCCATGGAAAAAAAGAAGAAAGAGAAAAAAAAATTTGGTGAAGAAGATGGTCTTTCAACAAGCTTTTGATACCATATTGAGATTACAACTCAGTATGAAAATCAATTGCTCGATAGAATGTGTAAAAGAGAAAATCTCTATTGTGATTTTCTTGCTTCTGCAATGTGAGTATTTGCCGGAGTGTTGGTTTCGGCTGTGCATGTGTTGATGCATTCTTCTTCTTGGGCGACTGCTTATGCACTTGCTTTATTTTCTTTCTTAATGCTTACGGACTCAACCACTTGAAGCTAGAGCGAAGAGCACAAATCTCCGAAGACCACAACACAAGAGAGGCACTAATGGAGAAGCAAGAGAAGTACCAACAGCACCAACGAAGACCACAAATCGCCAAAGGAAACCAAAGTCGAAGACCACGAATCGGAAGACGTGCAGGAGAATGAAACAAGAGTCGAAACTCTGTTTTTCATTTTTTTTAATTAATAGCAAATGCCACGTCATCCATCCACGTAATCCGACTGTACGGAAAATGTAAGAGTAGGTTTGGACGTTGAAGTGAGTTGAGTTAAGATGATAAAATATTATTAGAATATTATTTTTTAATATTAAAGTTATTTTAAGATTTAAAAAAATAGAATTATTTATTATATTTTGTATTGAGATTTAAAAAAAAGATGTAATGATGAGTTGAGATGAATTAGATTGAATTGAGAATCCAAACGAAGCCTAAGTGGCGATTGTATGTAATGGAACTGATTCAAAAATTCGTATAATTATAAACAATATTTTTATAAATTTAAAGATATATTATTTACTTTTTAAAATTTTATTATTATTTTTCTCACCTTTTTCTCTTTCAGAGGCCATTAATCCATTGCTGTGTAGTTTTCTATCTCAAAGATTCTTTTAAGGCATAATTACATTAATATCCCTAATTTTATAAGTCCTGGCAAGATTTTTTTTGGCATGTTTTTCTTTTAAAAAAGAAATGATAAGGTTACTACCTTATACTACCTATTTACTATTTTTTTGATATTTTTTTTTAATTTTTAATTTTACTTAATAGTTTAGGAAATGACAATTAGTACAATTATATATATTTTTTAATTTTTCTTAATGATTAAAGATGTTAACAAAATACTTAAAAAAAAATAATAACAAAATAAATACATTATAAATAATAAATAAATAGTAAAAAAGTAGTAACCCTATTCCTACCATTTCCGTTTATGTTTGATTGGAATTGGTTATATTTTATTTCTGAACTATTATGTTATTAGAAGTTGGATTGGGCTTAGTATTTTAAGTTGTACGTAGTTTTAATTAAATAATTGTGTTAACCCATAAATTTTTGTTTTACAGAAACTAATAGAAAATTATTTATATTATTAAATATTACTTTTTATAATTAGATTTCAGTAAATGGTTTAATTATATAATAAGTCCAATTTAAGAAACCATTTTTCACTGTTATTTAATACATTTAAACACAGTACGATTTTCTACTAAATTATAAAATGTTATTAGTATTAAATAATTGTTAGATTATAATAGTAGTTTAACGAGGATTTGAATATGTTTAAATTTAATTATCGAAACAAAATTTTGTTATTATTTTGTCCGATTTGATAAAATTATTTTATTATCACTATAACTGGAAAATAAAGAAATATATTAAGAATATTTAAATGATATTAGTATTTATTAGATTTCTTGTAAGATTGAATATTATGTTTATTATAAGAAAGTAAACGTTTTTTAGAATTGAGGTTTTCATGACTTATTTTAATATAATTGAATACGACCCAAGTATTCTACTAGATTATAATTTGAAAGTGAAAATATGTTATTAGTATTTAAATAATTTATCATATCAACATTCATTGATTTTCATATTATTGGACTTACTCCCCCTTTTTCAATAAATAACCCCGGAACTTAGAATGGCTGGCATGTTTTGGACGGAATATTTATTTGATTATTTTGTATGAATTTAATTAAGTGGGATATTAGGACATATTTTCTAAACAGATTTAATGCCTTTTAATACTTGTATAGGTGATGAGTTACGAAATGAAATTTCAGAAGTAACGCAACGAAGTAAGTAACTTAATCATAAATTAAGATCATCACATGTCAGTCTCGATAAATTATTATTAAAGTCAGTTCTTTGATAGCCACTTTTTATGTACCATGCATGTCATGATATATGCAAGCATGTCATCCAACATACACACGATTATGTCATTTCGCATCATGTTCAGACTCAACAATTATAATTATGTACATATTATGTCATGCATCTCACGTGGCATAAGACATGTAGGCTTTATTAAGTTCAAGTGTAAGATAAAATCAGATCAGTTTAATCAGATGGTCATTCAGATGCATGGTACCAATGCAGATTCAGGGTGGATGTGCAACTGATGGACTCAAGTGTGGTCTACCGTAGTATGCCAAAATACTATCTCAATGGCTCCCCTTGCGGCTGCTAGATGTAGGGCTGGTGCACAACTTTGCACATAGGGTTAAGTGTATTGGCTAGTCAGATCAGTTATTTAATTCAGATAAATTAAGACATGTGATGTATAACATAAGAATCAGTATTATCAGTCATGATTTTAAGCACTTAGCATGAAAATTTTTATGAAAATCTTACGTTTATTATGTACATTGTGATGAGTTTCTTATTGAGTTTTTTACTACAATTAGTTTTATTTCATATTTTTAACCACCCAAGTGAGGATGACAATCAATACAAGCAGTCAAGCCAAGTTTAAAAGGAGCAGACTATGAATCTAGTGACTTTATTTATTTTGTTACTATCTTTTTCATTTCAGCTAGTTTGGGAATTATGGTTGTGTTTTGTTTAAGACAGGTTTTATTTTATCAACTCCTTTATGTGATAAACAATATTTTATTTAATAATGCAAATCTCTTGTTTTGTTATATTTACATGAGTACGTGACATCCCTAACCTACGGGAAGAGGGGTGTTATAGAATAAACTTTCAAAATTTGCAGTTGCACAAAGGATTAGAAGGTGTTGAATGTGAGTTACTTATTACAACAAGAAACGGAAATTTGGTGGAGTGCCAAGAGGCAGTTGCTTGCCATGGAAGGGGCTCTATGGAGGCCATTACTTGGGAAAGGTTTAAGGACTCTTCGCCTCAATGCAGGAATTAAGGGCGACATACTACAATAAACTTAAAGACCAATAGAGGAAGGACCCAAAGTTGTTGGAGATTTAGACATATGGTGAGAAAAGCAAATGATCCCTTGCATTTTAGTTTGGTCGAATGGGGAACTTTATTTTATAAAGGATGAAGAGTGGTTCCTGTGGATTTGAAAATTAATGGAAGGATACTCGTAGAAGCCCATTCATTACACCGAGGAAGTAGGAAGATCTACTGGGGTCTAAAAATAATTTTTGGTGGGAAGGAATGAGGCAGGACATCGCCCACTTCATTGAAAGGTACATCCCTCGTAGGCAGGTGGAAGCCGAACATCAAAGATTTGTCGAGAGTTTACAACCCTTACCAATCCCAGAGTGGAAATGGGATGATATAGCTATAGACTTTGTGGTCAGGTTACCTTGAACTCTTAGTAGCAAGAATGCGATTTGGGTGATGATAGATAGATTGAGCAAGAGTGCTCATTTTATTCCAGTCACTACCACAGATGTTTTAGGGAAGTTAACTCGATTACACATTAAACAAATAGTTAGGCTTCATGGTGTGCCTAAAACCATAGTGTCAGATTGGGACCCAAGATGTACTTCCCATTTCTGGAAACATTTACAGAAAACAATGAGCACTAAGTTAAGATTTAGTGGCGCATATCATCTCCACACTGATGGACAGTTGGAAAGGACAATCCAGACATTGGAAGATATGTTAAGGGCTTGTATATTGGATTTAAAGGACTCATAGGAGAACTATTTCCCACTTATTGAACTTGCTTACAACAACAGTTTTTGGGCAACCATCCAAATGTCCCTATACAAAGCCTTGTAGGGAATGAAGTGTAGGTCACCTTTATGTTGAGATAAAGTTGGAGAAGATAAGCTCATAGGGCCGGAGATAATGCGAGAGATGAGAGAGCAAGTCAAGCTCATACAAGAGAGAAGGGTGATGACACAAAGTAGGCAGAGGAGCTATACTGATATAAGGAGAAGTGAATTGACCTTTGAGAAAGATGATTTTGTATACCTTAAGGTGTCGCCTATAAAAGGAGTGAAGAAGTTTGGGTGGGAAGGAAAGCTGAGCCCAATGTATGTTGGGCACTATCAAATATTGGAAAGGTAGGCCCAATGGCAAATAGAGTGGTGCTACCAAGAGAATACAAAGGGTTGCATGACATATTTCATGTCTCCTCATTAAGAAAGAGCTTTAGGAACCAACAACACCGAATAGTTAGTCTAAATCAGGTTTAATTGCAACCAAATCTTAAGTATATGGGGGAGACTAGTACAAATCATAGACTAGAAAGAATAAAGGCTATGTTAAAAAATTGTACCCTTGGTGAAAGTGTAATGGGGAAGCCTAGGGAACGAGATGTTCAATTGGAAAAGCGAGAAGGTCACACGAGAGCAATTCCCCTACTTATTTGAGTTGCAGTAATTGAACCATAATGCATTTAGTAAGGATAGTTTGATCATTTCAAAGGCAGGGACGCGACTATAAAGAATTTGATGCAAGAGAAGAAGACCTTGAGAAAGGTAGCCATATCGCCAAAAATAATTTGAAGATTTATGGAAAAATGGCATGAGGCAGCTAGGTTGGAGGAGGAACATCAATGAGATGAGGAGGAATGTCGATGGGACAAAGAGGATCACCAGAGGGGTGGGGCCCTAATGAAAGAAATGTTGAATCACAATGATGATGCTGTGAGACAACAAGGAGGAAAACAGATAATCCAAGAACTTGATTCTCAAGAGGAGGGCGGAGGTGAGGTCTCACTAGAGGTGTAACGGGTCCGGTTTTGAACATATTTTAAAACCAAACCGGTACATACTGGTTACACCCCTAAACATGTATATTATATATATAGTATATATAATATTGTGTATATATTATAGTATATAATAATATAGTGATAATATTTTTTAGTATATTATAATTGTATTATAGACTATAGTGATAATATATAGTTATTTATATAGGATTTTAAATTTTAATTTTATATTAATTAGTAATTTATCATATAATACAAGATTATTTTATATATAATTATATATTTATAAAAATTATATATAATATATATAATCATATAAAAAATTAATATATATAAATCGGTTTGATCCGGTGTTAGAAAAAGGAAAATCGAAACTGGATCGATTTCAACCGGTTTTGAGAAAAATCAAACCAGTACCAAACAAAACCCACTGGTTCGGTCTGATTTACTGGTTCACCGATTTTTTTCCACCCCTACATCTCACTAACGTCTCTAGAGGCCAAATCTGGCAGCGAAGCTAATACACAAGAGAGCAGCAGAGGGGTGCTATGGAAGCAGCCAATAATGAATATTAAGGGAGGAAACCCTTAATCCAGTGGCGGGTGTTGAGGGTCGAAGGGTGGATAAAAGATTGAGTGTGCTACCGCCTCGACCAACGTCGACAGAGACAGATTAAGAATGCCCCTCTTCAAGCACATTCCTCGTAATTCTGCAGTGAGGGATAGTCCTCACGAAATTTCGAGGACAAAGCTTACTATTAAGGAGGGGAAGGATGTGAGGACTGTGCGGAATCGTGGGAAGATATCCCCTTCCGCAGGTAAAATACTGGTGACAAGGAGTCAGCTGGGCAGGCAACAAGCAACCGGTCAAAAAATAAGGTGAGTGTCACATTGTAGAGATCTTGAAAGATGTGGGATATCATAGGGCAATGAAGTATGGTTCACTAGACACTAGGCGAGCAAATGATGTGCTAACTGTATAAGGGCAAGCAACAAGCAAGGATAAGTTTGATGCAGACATTGGAGCTCTCTAAGATAACATGAAAGTGCTCAGAGGGCAAAGGTGTCGTACCTAAAGGCTCATAGTCTATTAGAGACGTCACATCTAAAGTAAGCTTGTAGAAGAAAGATTACAGACTTGCAAGCCATATCGTCTGATTTCAGAGGTATGACTTAGCTCAATGTGGGAGATTCTTACTATGGAAAGGATTGTAGGATTGGACCCAAGGCAAGCTATAGGAATGTGCATGCCTTGTCCCATCAGTCACTCAGTCTACCATTCTTCAAGTCCAGAGGGAAAATGGATGGTTGGGATTGAAGGTCTCTCATTCAAGTATATCAGAAGTCAGAAGAATATCAAGACAATGACTGACAATATTGCTATTTAATAAGGCCCTGGACAGGAGTCAACATCTCACTTTTGAGATTGTAAAGTGTTTACTCTTTCTTATTGTCAGTCATTGAGAAAACGACTTCAGAGCCTCGCAACGGAAGGATTGACACCAGCAAAATCGTAGTATTAGACATACTGTTCAGGTGGTTTAGCTCCTACAACCATACTGAGAATGTGTGGTAAATGTTTGTGAGTATGTTCAAGGTTTTCATATTATGTATCTCACCTATGTCTTATATAAAATTGCATTCTTTCTCCACTATATATTGGCTATCTTTATGTTGTGATTTTGAGACGTGATTTGAGATGACGTGATTCCAAGTGTCATGTCTTACCGTGTGTCTAATAATCATGGATGGGTTGAAGAGTCCCTGCACCATTCCTTTGGCATGTTCCCACGAATTTCATATGGGTAGAGGGATTCCCCATGATGATCAGGGTGGAACATCTTTCTATTAACCTCACTTTATAACATGGGTAGATAGAGTCCTTGGGTTGATTATATGTGGTGTCCTTTATTATGTGTTGATCTGGTAGAGCGATTCTCCGAGTCAGATGGGTTGGGTGATTTCCAGTCAGTTTGTTTTAGTGAATGAGTTCACATGTTGACTGGGTAGAGATATTCTCCATGTCGAATGGGTTGAGTGATTCCCTGTTGGTACTTATGTGATGAGTTCTTTTGGATTTTTTGTTTTGATAAGAGGGTGATACCTTGCCATGATAATGACTATGCATGCGATTTGCTCAGAGGATGATTCCTCATCATGACTGCGAATACATGTGTTTTTGCCTGGAGGGTGATTCCTCGCCATGCATAAAAATTTGATCTTAGATTTATTTACCTGAAACTATTCATGCATATTCATTGCTATTATCTCTCATTGTTAGTATTGTCATGGGTTTTAACTTCCTGGGATTTCTTGAAAATCTCACTATGGTGATCTGACCTGCTGTTTCATTCATCAGAGCTGTAGAACTTGAGAGACAGGTTTAGCTCAGGAGAATTACCCTGAGCAAAGAAATACTAGCCCAATCTAAGGAGGAGATGGAGGCCTGTCTCCGATTAGTGCTTATTTGTATTATAACATTTTTATTTTAATTAGGCCATCAACATACTAGGTATGGTTTGTGATGATTTGAAGTAAGCGACGAACTGATGACGATGTATAACATTATTTGGGAATGAGTGATAATGACATAATGGAGATTGGGAATGAGTGATAACGACATATGACCATTTAGCATTAGTCTCTGACTAACCCATTTACATATTTCACTGCGATTTATTTCACCCGGTGTGTGCTTGTCGTAAGAATGTTGCTTCTCCCTGAGGAGAGATTAGGGTGTTGCCGATTGCCTGGCACACCTAGCACCACAGACCCTCGCTGGGTACGTTACTGAGGGCACTACAAAATATGATAAAAAGCTTGACTACTAGCATCATCAATCACTCAACCAAGGTTGTGTTCTTAGGGTTTAAAGTGTAAAATTTAACATAAAATAAAATTTCGTGTCATTAAAGCATATCTTTAAAATAAAAAGTGAAAATGCTAATAGATTATAAAACTTTCAGTCGTGAAAAATCCTTTTAGGGTTTTAAAGACCTCATGTGTGTCAAGTTATCATATAACTAAGAGTATGATATCTAACCTTGAAATTTGTCAAAAATAAGAAAAGCAAAGAGATTTACTAAATTTGGAGTTTGGTCTCGGGTAGGATTTAATGCCCTTGTGTAAGAAAATATGAAAATGGAATTTTGAAACTATACCTATTTGACCACTAGGGTGTTCTAACTAGTGTTTTGAGTTTCGTACCGTACCGGTCGGTATTTTTCGTACCGGCCACCGGTCCGGTACAGGTACACTGCCTGTTTCGTACCGGCCAAAATATCGACCAAAACCGGCCGGTATTTCGGTCTGTATCGGCCAATATTTTGGCCCTCAATTTTTATTTTTTATTTTTTTATTTTTTCAAACTATAAGTTCATTTTTTGACTCCCAATTCAGATTAGGCTATTTATAATTTATATATCTATATATTTATGTATAATTTATTCATATATAGACTATTATTTTGAAATATAATTTATATATATATAATTTATTTATATATCGACTATCCCGAAACGGTACACGAAACGGTACCGGTATCGAAATATTTCGTTCTAGTGCCTTCACTGGTACAGCATCCGGTACGGTATTCAAAACATTGGTTCTAACACTTAATATTATCAACAATTAGAAATAAGCATATATAGAAAGATGCATGAAATAAGAAGAAAAATGGAAACAAACGAGGCAAAATGTGAATTATAGAACATTTAGGGAAGGGATTAGATTGCAAATTATGAAAGTTAAGGGTCAATACTAGGGGTTAAAATCAACACAATCGGTTCGGTTCGGTTCGGTCCAAAATCAAAACCAAGTTGACTATTTCCTTACTTATTTAAAACTGGCTGATTAAGGGGGAGAAAACCGGTGGGCTCAATTTTGGTCAATTTCTAGTCGGTTGTGGTGGCGCGATGAGACACTGTCGAGATAATGGAGGTCATGTTGAGAGAGAGAGAGAGAGAGAGAGAGAGAGTGGCACTTCGCGATGAGAGAGAAAGAGAGATGGGAGGGAGGTGCTGCGTGTGTGAGAGAGACAAAGTGACAGGGTTGCGTGAAATAGAGCAGAGAGAGACGGCTTGGAAATGAGGCAAAGGGGAGGAGAAGACTAATAAAACCCTAATCCAAACGACGTCGTTTCTTCTTCTTATTATTATTTTCTAAACCTTCGTTATAAAATGATGCCATTTGGTGTATAAAATGAAACAAATTTTTTTCTTATTTTGTTTTGTAAACCCCAGAGATATAACAACCGTGTAACTTATTTAAGTTAAACAACGTTGTTTTAGATAAGAACAAAATATATACATATACATATATATATATATATATATATATATATATATATTATCGGCCGACAGTTCACATGCGGTTTAGACCGGGATCGAACCAATCGACGTTGGTTTCTAATATTTTGGACCACCGACCGATCGGTTCTCTACCGATTTCGAAATCTGGCGGCTGGTTCACGTCGATGACGGTCGGTTTTGTTAGTTTTTGTACAAGCCTAGTCAATACTATAAACAAAAAACATACAAGGGAAAATTGGTAGATTGTAAAACATTAGGGATTTGTGAGCACGACATTAAGATTATACCTCTTACTAATTCGTTAAGTGAAAACTATGAAGAAAATGAAAAAACTTGTAAAACATTAGGGATCGCATATAATATGTTTTCTTGTCAGAACCTTTTATGAAATGAATTTGTTTATTTTTTTTATTTTGAATTAAAACTTCCATTCATAAATCAACAAATACATGATGATTTGTCAAGAATAATTAAAGGAGTAACCTCAGAAGGTTCCTCTTCCATCCAAACCTATTCAGAATTTAACATTAATCCTAACTTGGCAGCAGCATCAGCTGCTCTATTTCTAGTTCTGCTCACATGCTGAACAATCCTGTGCTGGTGAGACATCAGAGAGCTTTTTATTTCCTTAATGAGTTGACCATTCAATGAATGACCAAATGAGTTCTTGTTGATTGCATCCACAACCATTTTGGCATCTCCCTCAAACTGAACACCCCTAAAACCAAGTTCATTGCACAGAGTTACAGCTCTAAGTAGAAGCTTCTGCTATGTACTTCTAGATACTGCTTGTACTTCACCCTAATGGTCCCTTACTGCAACCCCAATTCCCATCCTCTTTGTTTCTTTGACATAAGCAACATCAACATTTGCTTCTAGGAAACCAATTTTTGGTGGAATCCAACCTTGTATAGCATCTGTCATTCCTATAACTTCTTGTGAGACTTCATTTGAGACCTGTGAACTTGGTGTGCAAGGAACTTCAACATCCTGGATTGCCAACTGAAATAAGAGAGAAGGGCTTCTAAATTTGTTACTAAACATGTACTCATTCCTCTTTTTCCAAATGCTATGAAAAATAGCAGCCACTTTATTCATAGTAGCATCATCTAGTCTGGAAACCAGATCACACCATAAGGATTTGAAATCAAAAGAACTCTATCTCCACTTCTGTAGAGGACTGATCATCTCCCCCCAAACATCCATAGACGCAAGACATTGCCACATAACATGTATCACAGACTCCTCAACTAGTTGACATATTGGGCATATTGAATTCTCAACTAGTTTAGAGCCTTCCATAGCAGTTGTTTTACCTTTCCTATACAGTCCAACTTCCACACCCTCTTCCACATCTTAGTATCATGTGAAGATATAGAAGCCTGACCTATGCCTTGGTTCTTCATTTCAAAATTAGTGAAATAGGTAGATTTAACTGAGCATACTCCTTTATCTATTAAACCCCATATTACCTTGTCCTCCATGCCCCTAAGGCTAATAAGAATTCTACTAATACAACCTGTTTCCTCCCTTCTAAATACTGAATACAACACATCTCTTTTCCAGATCTTAGAATCTTTATCAATAAGTTCATCCACAGTAGCATCAGTATCCAAAGTGGATATTGGTGTTTGAATTTGGAAGGTAGGTGGAATTCGGATCCATTTATCTTTCCAAATCTTGATTTGCTTTCCATTGCCAACTTGCCAGACATACCCCTTCTTTACCAAATCCAATATTGAATAGAAACTCTTCCATATGTGTGATGGGCAGTACCCAGCTTTTGCCTCCAGTACATGACTTGTTGGATAGTATTTTTGTTTGAAACCTGAGTAGCCAAGGATGAAGGATCTTGAATGAATCTCCATACATGTTTTGCCAGTGGAGCCCTATTAAAATAGTTGAGATCACGAAAGCCCAAACCTCCCATGCTCTTTACAGCTCCTAGCTTTGACCAACCTTTCCAATGTATCCTTTTGCTGTCCTTATTATGATTCCACCAAAACTTAGCAATCAACTACTCAATTTCCTTGAGTAACCCTTTTGGAAATTTGAAGACACTCATTGTGTATGCTGGTATTGCTTCAAGAACACTCTTTATCAAGACTTCCTTGCCTGCTGTTGATAGTAGCTTTGACTTCCAACTCGTGACCCTCTTCCAAACTTTGTCTTTTAGCCCTTTAAAAGTATCATATTTTGATTTTCCCTCAACAGTAGGTAAACCTAGATATTTATTGTAATTATCACAGTTAACTCCTTCAGCATTTTGGAGGATACATTCCTTAATAGAAGCCCTTGTGTTGGATCTGAAAAGAATTGAAGTTTTTTTTTCTATTTAGCACCTAACCAGAAGCCTCCTCATACATATGTAAAATATGGAGTAAATTGAACCATTCTACTTCCATAGACCTGTAAACAATCACACAATCGTCAGCAAAAAAGAGATGGTTGATCCTTATGCCTCCTTTAGCAGCAGCCACCCCTTTAATCATTCCCTTTATTTCAGCTTGTTAAAGTAAATTGTTGAGGCCCTCTGCACATAGTAAAAACAAGTATGGAGACAACGGGTCTTCTTGTCTTAGAACCCTTGAAGGCACAATCACATCTCCTGGCTCTCCATTGACCACAACATAATAGGTGACTGACTTGACACAAGTCATAAGCGACTTGATCCAATGAGCACCAAATCCCATTCGAATTAACATTGCTTCCAAGAAACCCCACTCTACCCTATTGTAAGCTTTAGACATATCTAGCTTAATAGCCATGCACCCTTCTTTGCCTTTCTTCCTGTCATGCATTGAATGGAGAAGTTCGTAAGCTATCATTACATTGTCAGTGATCAAACGTCTAGAGATGAAGGCACTTTGGTTCCAAGAGACAATCTTTGTCAAAACTGATTTCAACCTATTGGCTAAAACATTAGAAATAAGCTTGTACCATACATTGCACAAACTAATGGGACGAAATTTATTAGCTGTTGTTGGGGAATTGACCTTTGGAACCAGAGCAATAAGGGTGTGATTCAAATCAAATGGCATATTGCCATTGTTTAGGAAGCTCAAAACCTCTCTAGTCACCTCTGCCTCAACCACATCCCAATGGTCTTGGAAAAAACCTTCACTATATCCATCTGCCCCTGATGACTTGAAAGGGGACATTTGTTTAAAGCAACAACAGCTTCTTCTTTTACAAAAGCTCAGTCCAATTGTTCCTTCATATCAGGAGTGACTCTTTCCTCCACCCTTTGTAAGCATGCCTGAATAGAGTCTGAGGAAGGCTAAGAAGATTGAAATATCTGGTGAAAATGGTTCCAAAAACCAACTGCAATATCCTCCTTTGTCTCCAAGCCCTGAACCATTCTCTACCATCTCAATCATATTTTTCTTCCTTCTTTGATTGACACAAGCGTTGTAGAATTTAGTATTTCTATCACCTTTAGCCAACCAATGGGACTTCGCACGTTGTTTCCATTTTAGATCCTCTAAATCCAGTAACTCTCCTAGCTCCTTTTGAGTTCTCTTAATGGCCTGCATATTTTCTACACATTCAACCAATTCCAATTGCTTGATTTCTTTGACTTTTTCTTTGATTGCGGCTTCTCTATTTTTGTTAAAGTTCCTGCTCCAAGTCTTTAAATCTTTACTACATATTTCTAGTTTCTACTATAACATACAATGGCTTGAATGCAAACCTCCCCCCTCCTGCCAAGCAGCTCTAATGACCTCCTTGCACCCCACCTCTTTAGACCAATTGGCTTCATATTTAAAAGAAGGTTGAAATCTTGTTGTTCGGCCACTGCTGTATGAATATTCTAAAACAATTAGTCAATGGTCTGAACATAAAGCACTCAATGTTTCAACTTCAACACCATAAACTCCTCCTTCCACAAGTTATTTGCCAATGCTCGATCTAACCTTTCTTTTGTAAATGAGGAATCCTCATGCCTATTGCTCCATGTGAACTTCAATCCACTCCACCCCAAATCGTATAAGCCCCCTTCCTGAAGAACCCCTCTAAACAAATGGGTTTGAGATTCTGAACGAACTCTACCTCTTGATTTCTCATCGTGAGCCAAAACCTCATTAAAGTCACCTATGATGCACCACCCCATATTCCTTGGATTAAAGGATTTTAGTAGTTGCCAAACATCCCTTCTCTTACTTGACTCTGGGTGCCCACAGAAACAAGTCAGCAACCAACATGGTTTGTTGTCAGTTGGTCTTACTATTAGATTGATATGCCTCTGGGAGAAGTTAACCAACTCCAAGTTTATATCCTGTTTCCACATGACCATTAGCCCACCACTCCTTCCTACAACATCCACAACTATACAGCTTTCATAATTCACTCTCCTTGATATGCTTTGAGCCTTAACAGTATTCAGCTTGGTTTCCATGAGGAAAACCACATTGGGAGCTTTTGCCTTTAGCTGGAAACTAAGGTTTTGAACTGTTTGGGGGTTCCCAAACTCCCAACAGTTCCAACTGAAAATTTTCATGGTGCTCGATGAGGCTGGACCCCAGCCTGCGCTGCATCAAAGTTATACTCATCATTGACTGTTGGAGAAGAGAGCTTACCTCCCTTAGACCTAGTCCCCCTAGTGACCTCATCTACATTCATTCCAACTGGCCTTTTTTCCCCAGAGTGAAATTCCAATTCTAGTACCTCAGTTTGTTGACCCCTGGCCCTCTGTTTCCACCTTGATTTGCTTTTAGGAAGTTTTGATGGTTGAGCTGTAAATGGGTTGGTAGCTGCCGAAATCAAAGTAGACCTTTGTGAATTTGTATGTGAATGAAGGCAGCCCTTATACCCATTGTTTTCATTGGGCTCATTAGGGGCCAAGTCCTCGATAACATCTGTTCCTATCCAGTCCATGTCACTCAAGCCCATCTTAAAAGTAACTTCCCCCAACGGCTTTTCTTGCACAACAGGATTTGAGCCAGTTTCTATCTACTGTTTTAAAGGTGCTTCCACTGTAATTGGTGCAACCCTTATCCCTTTCAACAGATTCCGTTGAGAACGTGTAACCACTTCCTCCACATTCGGGCCTGTTTCTATCTCAGAGATATCCTTTCCCCCGTGCATGCCGATAGTTTCGTCATCCAATCTTGAGGGATTCTCTCCAAAATTACCAAAATTGCCCTGATTGGATTCCTTCCACCACCGTCCAAAACTAGTCCTGCCCATTAAACCTTCAGCCTCACTTGCTTGATTATCATAATTTAAGTCCTTCACTTCTATCTTCCCTTCAGAACTTACGTCATTGTTTGAGAAAGAGGACTTGAGCTTATAATTATCATCAGCCCGAAGCCAAGGGCTGAACTATGGTGCATTCGGGTAATCAGTATCAACAGCTATGGAGCACCCATCAACACTGTGCAAAATCCACCCACAACTAAAGCATAACCGTGGGAGTTTCTCATATTTAAAAGTCAACCAAACCTTCTTTTCTTGAACCATGATTATTCGACCTCGTACTATAGGTTTTTGCAAATTTAACTCAACCTGCACTCTCGAGTACTTCCCCCATCCAATACCATCCTCGTCTACATCTACGTCAAGAACTTTCTCCACAGACTACCCGATACGCTCTCCCCAGTCCTTAGGCATATGGCCCAATGGTAGATTAAAAATCTGCAACCAGAAGGATTCAACGTTAAACTTTATCTTGCCAGGTTGAAGATCACCCTTATACAGCTTCAGTATAAAGAGAAAATTATCAAAAAACCAAGGCTTTCCTTCAAGCACATGCTACCTCTCTGCATGATTTGCAAATGTGATTATAAAAGTGTTCTTGCCAACTTCTAGAAAACTGGCCCGTTTACTAATCCTCCATATTTTTCCCATTGTGTTTGCAACAATTTCCTTCCCAGCCCGATTTGCACAAATCTTCCCTACCAAGCTCCTTGCAACCCTTCCGTAGAATTTCCTCTTCGCTACCAGAATAGCAGTCAACTATTATTTCCTCTTCCTCAGTTAGTCGCAAATTGCCACATAGATCCTCGATTTTGTCCATCGTGATCCCCATCAAGCTTTCCCCCTGAATCTCCTCACCGAGGTAGACTATTTTCACCACCCCTGGAGAAATCGCCATAGAGGAGACTATTATTTGCATATGGTATAAGAGATACTTAAATGAATTTGTTTATTGAATTGTCAAGATTGTTGTGTTTATCTCATTGTTCTGAATGAGTAATAAGAAAGAGACATGGCCACACAACTGGGAAGAGAAGAATCCTACGAAATCACCACTTTTTTTAAAAGTTGAAGCTAATGAAAATATGTAGATTTAATTATTTGTATTGTATTCTTAATACTCCCCCTCATATTTAATTATTTGTATTATATTTTTAACATTCTCCCTCATCTGTAGGATAGACTCTCCCTCAATGGGTGGTCAACACGTAAAATATTTGATTAAATGTGGTAGAGTATAGAGTATAGAGTCGAGATTCGAATTCAAGACTTTTACTCTAATATCATGTGAAATCACTATTTATCTCAAAAGGTTAAACTGATAGAAAGAGATAGATTTAATTATTTGTATTATATTCTTAACGAATCCTAATGAAATTCCTCTAGCCAATTGTAGGGTGAATAAATTCGATAATTAATCATTGTATCTTCACAGTTATTTACTTATATCAAATTCGACACTTAAATTTGAATATTCTTATAATTATGAAAAAATAAATTGAAGGTGAAAAAAAGTAAATTATATATTGATGAATTGTGAAAAGGAATTTCATCAGGATGGGAAAGAATCAGATGCCAAAATAAATAAATAAAGGTGGAAAAGTGAAATGGGTAGCGTGCCAAAACAATAAAATGGGGAAAAGTGTTTACGTGAGGATGTGAGGGAATCATATGCCCGTTGTTGTGGGCCAAGGCCTTTAACACACACACAGTATATCTGCCTGTATAAACTGACAAGACCTCTGCATTTGCCACACTGGAACCCAAGCAAATCACACATTCTTTTTTCATCTTTATCTGATTTTATGGCTAGCCAAATCCCTTTTAGAAAGGAAGAAAAAATGGCTGATCAGCTCACTGACGACCAGATCTCTGAGTTCAGGGAGGCTTTCAGCCTCTTCGACAAGGACGGCGATGGTAGATCTATTTTTTTGTTTGGTTCTTTAATTTTGTGTTTGAAGTCATATAGTCTTATCTAATTTATATATGTCTTCTGTTTGCAACAGACTAATTATTTCCTTAATTTTTTTGTTTGTTGATTGATTTTGTGGGTGATGCCATGTTTACCGGTCATTAAGGTGTTGTTTGTTTTTATAACTTCTCTAAACTCATTTCATCTAATTATTACAATTTTCTCAAATTCATACATAAAATAAAATAAATAATTCAATATTTTTAAATCCTAAAATAAAAATAATATTAAAAATATATATTGTAACAATATTTTATTCAATTTTTAACTTTTATCTCAACTCATCTTATCTGGTCTGCAAAAATAAACGAGGCTAAGTGGAAGATGATAAAGTGGTCTAAAAGCTTAACTAGACAAGAGAAGTTTGTGTGTTTATGATATTTGCATGACTTTGTGATCTTATAAGCAGTTTGGATGTCTGTTATATAATTACGATGGTAAATTTAGAAAGAGTTATTTGATACAATACTTGCTAGGTAGTTAAATATCTTGCTGAAAATAATGTCATATTATTATCTCAAATATTTTTGTATTTGCTAAAGGCTGTATCACTGCCAAAGAGCTTGGGAATGTGATGCGGTCACTAGGGCAGAATCCAACTGAACCGGAGTTGCAAGAGATGATAAATGAGGCTGATACTGATAACAATGGTACTATAGATTTCGTAGAATTCCTTGAGCTGATGGCCCGACAGGTGAAGGACGCCGCTTCGGAGGAGGAGCTAAGGGAGGCTTTCCGGGTGTTCGACAAAGACCAAGATGGCCTTATTTCTCAAGCTGAGCTGCGAAATGTTATGACAAATCTTGGTGAGAAGCTGACGAAAGAGGAAGTTGATGAGATGATTCGTGAGGTTGATGTGGATGGTAATAACCAGGTCGACTATGAGGAGTTTGCCAAAGTCATGATGGCCAAGTGAGGATCTATATAGATTCATAAAACTTATTGCTTTATATTGCTTTCTCTGAATTTGAGAGTCGGAGTCCATTTTAACTAATAGGATTAGACGGGGGTACCTAGAAAGTTACTTGGTTGACATTATATGGAGGTTGCTTCATCTTTAGAACTTTAAACGCCTTCGTTTGATTACACAGATGAGATGGGATGAAATGAGATGAGATAAAGTGAAATGAAAATTGAATAAAATATTATTTTTTAATATTATTTTTTTAAGAATTTGAAAAAGTTAAATTTTTATTATATTTTATATCAGAACTTGAAAAAATTGTAATAATTAAAAAAAATGAAATAGTTGGTAAAAACAAATAAGAAATAAGGCCTTGTCTCATAAAGATTCTTTTCCCATTAAAGTTCTGTATCTTCGTGGGAATTTTTTTTTTGCTTTCCATGCAAGAATCCTTTAAATACCAAAACTCATTTCATCTCTCAATGACATTTTTCCATCTCTATTTTAGTGTTGGTAAACGGCCTGGTTTGGTTTGATAAATTTTTGAAACCATCTTATCACATCACATCTCATCTCATTTCATCTTAATATTCAAATATCATTTAAATATAAATATTTTTAAATTTTAAATTTTTAGTTTTTTAACATTTTTATTTAATCATTATAAATTTTTCAAACTTCTAAATAAAACACAAAAAAAATTCAACTTTTTTAAATCTCAAAATAAAAATATAATATTAAAAAATTATATTCTAATCCACTTTTAACTTTATAATTTTTTTATTCAACTTTTTCTCTCATTTTCTAAAAGAAAATGCTTGGTGTCCCATTAATATCTCCTTACAGTGGGTCTTGATACTTTTTTCTTTTTCTTAATAATTAATAAAGTATTTTTTAATGATGTTCTTAATTTTTTTTAAAAAAATATTTAAGGATATAAAAAAATGTATGAAAAAAAAATAATAAGGTCCATTTTCTAAAAGAAAATGCTTGGTGTCCCGTTAATATCTCCTGACAGTGGGTCCCAATACTTTTTTCTTTTACTTAATGATTAATGAAGTATTTTTTAATGATGTTCTTAATTTTTTTTAAAAAAATATTTAAGGATATAAAAAAATGTATGAAAAAAAAATAATAAGGCCAAATGGCCTTGTTGGGACAAATTCTTGGTAGAATTTGTCAATGACTGTAGCACCATCCTTTTCCAAACCTTATAAAAATTTTAATTTAAACCATTTCATTACTATTCATAAATTATCTTATTACTATTCATAAGTTTTTATCACATCTCATATGTGTAACCAAACAAGGCCTAGAACTCCATTTGGTTTCACAGATATTGCATCTCATTCATTCATTTCATCTCAACCTCCAAACATCATTCAAATATAAACACTTTAATTTCAAATCAAAGTTTTAACTTTTTATTTAATCATTATCTAATCATTACAGTTTTCTCAAACTTCCAAACAAAATATTAAAAAAAATTAATTTTTTCAAATCTCAAAATAAAAATAATATGAAAAAAATATATTCTAGTAATATTAATTTTATAATATTTTTATTCAATTTTTTCTCTCTCATTTTTCAAAATCTCATAAAATATTATAACTCTTATTTCACTACTATTCACAAATCTCTCACTGCTATTTATAAATTTTTCAACTCATCTCATTTGATGTGTTTAATCAAACAACACGGCTAATCACTCTAGAAGATCTGAAAGAATATATCCTTTAAAAATTTCGTGCCAAACATAAAAAATGCAAAGATTATTCTCGATAGAGACCCAAGTAGAGTTTGTAGAAGATAGGTGCTAACAGTTGTTTTTTCACTTGTTTGCCTTTTTATCTTTATAATGAACATTTAGATTGAGCATATGCTAATTTGATTTGTAAATGAAGGGTTTCACTTTGGAATCCCTGTTTGCTTTCAGCACCGCCTGTTCGCAACCATCCTTAAAGTTTTGTATGCAAGATCATGTTATTGGTGATGCTTTATAGATTTGTGGGTATGTATACACCTACAATTTTTTTTTTTTTTATAAATATTTCATGATTTATTTTATAATAAATTAATATAATTGTACAGTTTAATTAAAATAATTTTAATTATATATAATTATTATTTTTTATTTTAAACAGAATTATAAAATAGAGTAATGTTATACATCACATTACCGTTCTACTTTCATCTCACTATATAAGATATTTCATTTTTATCATTTATCATCATTTATCTAATGATGATAAATATACTATATTTTATATAATATAATAAAAATAAGATAAGAGTGTAGTGTATAGAATTTTCTTATAAAATAATTGTAAACAAATTGTAGGTTTATATAATAACACCTTTTTTAAAGAATCAGAATAAAAAAAAGTGCATCGGAAGTCGGGACGACGCGATGGAATATTTGTGTTTTTGTTTCAGGGGAACAGAACCTGAAACTAAGGATGGAAAACTGAGCATGCACGGTTGCCTCAATTATATGCCCAGTTTTGACAAAACCATGGCCTTGGACGGAAAATCTGATTAGAAGAGGGTCCAAACTGATCTTTTAGAACCTTTTTGCTATCAAATCCTCCTGAAATTCAGAGCGATGGGAGTCGGGACGGACATCCTTCTTTGGTAGCTGTTACGAACCCATCTTTTTAGGATTTTCTGTCTATGCCTTCTTTTCTATGTGCAGATGAGAAGGTAACATAAAAAAGAAACCTAGAAGTTTCTTGTATTTTCCAGATTCATAAAATGTAAAAGTATTTCTGATAATGAATTACAACGTATTTATACTAAGGACTAATAATTAAACTTAAAAACACAAGTAAACATAAAATACATGATAATATGTGCAACTGACATGTTTAAAAATACATTTGATAACTTGAAACCCCTTTCACGATGAGAGTAAATGGAATGAACTCCCATCTTAGTAATCAATTTCTTAAAATATTGATGTCCAAGAGTTTTGGTGAGAACACCAACAAGTTGATGTTAAGAAGCAAGGTGAAAAGTCTTGATTAGTCCAGCTTGAATCTTGTCACATATGAAATGACAATCCAACTCAATTAAGCACATGTGCTTAGTTCGTTTGTGAAAAATTGGGTTGACAGCGATGTGTAAAGTAGCTTGGCTATCATAAAACAACTTGAGCACTATGAGTATGAGATATGTGGAAATCAGAAAGAATAGTAAAAAGTCAAATAGTTTCACAAGTAGTAGATGCTATGGATTGATATTCAGCTTCAGTTTAAGCACAAGAGACATTTTTTGCTTCTTAGTTTTCCAAGAAACCAAAAGAAAAAACACAATATCCACTCGAAGGTTAACAACTATCAAGACAAGATGCCTAATCTAAATTTGCAAAGGCTTTAATAATTAGTGAATTGTCAACTGGAAATAAAAGACCATGACCAGAAGTATTCTCAACATATTGCAAAATTCAATAGGCTGCTGCTAAATGAGGATGTCTAGGTTGTTCCATGTATTGACTAAGGCTGCATTTGGATATTAAGCTGAGCTGAGTTATTTATGAATAGTAGTGAGTTGAGATGATGGAGTGAATTTTGTGGAGCCTACCTAAGATGAATTTAGATGTGTTTGGATGATAATATGAGTTTAGATTTGTTTATAGAAAGCTAAAAAAGGTATTAGTCCTACCAATAATTGAGAAGTTGTTATAATGATAGAATAATTAATTTATTAAATCTTTTTTTAATAAATAACATAAATCAAATATAAAATCCCTCAAATATAAATAACAGCAAGCACTGTTTGAGCATGCGAGTTGAAGGAGAGAGGAGCATCAATAGGCTGTCTTCACTCGCATAGTACACCACCCATAATGGGTACCCCCTTTGTTAGGTTTCCATCGTTGATGGATTGCATTTGGACTGTGGGGGGGGGGGGTCCTGCTCTGGAGTTAGCAAGGCATCGATTGCACATTTGAAGAGGACTTCACAGAGCAAAAAAAGGAGCCGCGTGGATTTGATTTCCCACATTTACAGTAGGACCATAGGAAGGTAATGGGAGGTTGGGGAAGAAGACAGGTTCAGCAGGAAAATGCGAGAGAGAGGGAGCTAGGTTAATCACATGAAAAGAGAGAAAAAGAAAAATGTTTTTTGCAGTTGCCTAATAGTATTGAATTTACTAAGTTATATTGAGTTGTGTATAAATTAAATATTTGGATGTTAGACTCAGTTCAAAATTGAATAGAACTGAGCTGATCACAATAGCTTTCATGATCCAAACGAGCCCTAAGACTTTGAATTGAGTAAGACAAGTCTAGCCTTGTACTAGTAAGGTATAAAAGCCTACCAATGAGCTTGTGAAACACTGTTGGATCTAGTAACAAATCTCCATCATCTTTGCTGAGTTTCAGATTTTGCTCCATGAGGAAGGAAACTGGTTTGGAAGCCAAAAAACTAGCATCTTGTAAAATCTCAAGTGGATACTTCCGCTGGCATAAAGAAATGCCCTGTGGGGATCTAGCTACTTCCAAGCCAAGGAAGTACTTGAGCTTACCAAGATCTTTAAACTTGAATTTAGCATCAAGCAAGGATTTCAAAGAGTCCAAAGATTGTAAATTATTACTAACTATCAAAATGTCATTGACATAAACAATAAGAGTAAAAGAGGGACCCTGAGACTTGGTGAAAAGTGAATAATTAGCTTGTGACTGTACAAACCCCAGATCAAGAAGAGTGTTAGAAAACTCAAAAAACCACTAGTGTGAGGCTTGTTTTAAACCATAAAGAGACTTATTCAGTTTGCAAACTTTGGATTCCCCTTTAATATGAAAGCCAAGAGGTATCATATATACCTCTTTTAACAGATCCCCATGTAAAAAGGCATTATTCACATCAAGTTGAATGAGATGACAATTTTGGACAACAACAATAGCTAACAATGTTTTAATAGTAGCCCTTTTTGCTACATGTGAAAAAGTTTCAGAATAATCGAAACCTTCTTTTTAGGTATAACCCTTAGCAACTAGCCTTACTTTGTATCGTACTACAGAACCATTAGCACAATACTTGATTTTATAGACTCATTTACAGCCTATGGGTCGTTTGCCAGGAGGTAAAGACAATAGTCCATGTATTATTTCTTTTCCAAAGCGGCAACCTCAGCAGCCATAGCATCTCTCCAATGATAGTGCTGGACTGCTTGGTGATAAAAATCAAATTCAATATCAGTAGTAACGGCTAGGGTAAAAGACTTTGATCAGAGGACAAATGATCATAAGAGGGAAAATTATAAATATCATACTTAGTGCCTAAAGAAGGGGAATGCGAGATAGAACCTACTGTTAAAGCTAATCTAGAGTATGCAACAGAGGTGTTGCAATAAAATTCTGCAAGCAATTAGGAGCTCCTCTAATTTTGGTTGATCTTCTTGGAGGTATAGGTGATGGAACATTAGTTTTAGAAGCATAGATAGGAGAAGAGGTATGATTACATAGAGAAGTGACATTGGGTGATGAGGCTATTGAAGGCATAGTAAATGAGTCAAATGTTGAAGATTGAATAGGGAATGGGAGAGAGACTTCTGAAGAGGGAGACAAATCAAATTGATGAAAGAAAGAATTATGAGACTTGAAAGGAAAAACATGTTCATGAAATACAACATGTCTAGACACAAAACACTGATTTGTTTTAAGATCAAGAAGTTTGTAACCTTTGATACAAGTACAAGCCCTCGGATCAAATTTTGTGTGAGATCCTTGTAAGCTAGAAGCAACTAAAGGGAGATTTATTTTGTAAGAGAGGAGTAGGCAACCTATTAATTAATTAAGTAGGTTTTAAAACAGCATCACCCCAACTTAATAGGCATTTGAGACTAAATATAAGGCCCGAGCTATATTAAGAATATGTTGGTGTCTTCTCTCCGCATCAGATTTTTGTTGTGGAGTTTTAACACAACTGTGTTGATGAATGACTATTTTTGAATTGAGAAAAGATGAGATAGAAAACTCTGTACCATGATCAATAAGAAATGTTTTTATTTTTGTATTGAATTTAGTTTTGACCATCTTGAAATATTTCTGAATGAGAATTGGGACTTCAAATTTATACTTAAAAAGATAAATCCAAGTTGCTCGAATACAATCATCAATAATTGTTAAAAAAAATCCGTAACCTTCAATAGTTGAAATGAAAAAGGTCCCCAAACGTCACACTGTATAAGATCAAATGGCACAGCAGAAAAATGACTATTGTTAGGAAAGGGTAATTTTTTCTGTTTGGCTAATGGACAAACTGTACATGGATTATCAGACATAACCAAATTAGGTACAAGTTTATTCAAGAACAACATCCTTGAAATAGAAGGATGGCCTAATCTGTTATAACAAAGTTCAAACAATGAACACTTGGAAGAAGTAAAGCAAGCAAATGGTAACAAGGCATTATTGAAGCTTGAAACTTTATTATGAGAAAGTGGAAGCAATGTCAATGGAAAAGAAAAAGAAGAGCTTGGTTGCTGCAAGAAGTAGAGTCCTTTTTGTTGTCTACCCACTCCAATCAGCTTTAAGGTGATCAGGTCTTGAATAAGGCAAATGTTAGAAGAAAATAGAATGCAACAAGTGAGTGATTTAGAGAGCTTGTTGATAGAAATTAATTTGAATGTAAATGAGGGTACACAAAGAACATCACAAAGGATAAGATGTTTAGAAATATGAATAGTGCCAATATGTGTGATAGAAACAGATTTGCCTTTAAGAAGTTTGACTGAAGTGTCTACAATAGAGGTAATAGATGTAGAAAAATCAACTGAGGGAACCATATGATCTTTTGCCCCATATCAAGAATCCATACTGAACAATTAGGATCAAACAATGTATGATTAGTAGAGGAAAAAATACAATAATGAGAGGAAAATATACTAGATAGTGGGTAGGAAGATGAAGCTACAACGTTAACAGCATGACTCGAATCATCAGAACTTTTTTGAGAGTGGAGCATAGCCAAAAGTTGTTGATATTGAGCCTTAGTTAGAGAAAATGGAGATGCAATTGAGGAAGAGTTATCACTGAGGATAACTCAATTAGCCATGGACTGTTGTTGTGGCTTTGGCTTGTATCCCGGAGGAATTCCATGAAGTTTATAGCACTTCTCAACTACATGACCAGTAATTCTATAGGATTTACATACTGGTTGATCCTTCTTGGAGAAGGATTTTACAAATTTGGAATTATTAGTCTTAGCATCAAAAGCATGTGCATCAACAGGTGTAAGAGGAGTAATAGAAATCTCTCCCTGTTGCTCTTCTTGAAGAAGAAGAGAAAACACCTTATTGAGTGGTAGTAAGGGCTCCATCAACAAAATTTGAGCCATTGCTGAGGAAAAAGATTCATTTAGTCCCATAAGGAACTGTAAAATATGCTCATGTTGAACATATGAATTCAATGTGTTCACAGCACCACACGAACAAACTGGAATAGGTTTGTAATTGACTAGCTCATCCCAAAGGGCTTTCAAGTGAGTGAAATAAGCACTCACCAAACATTGGCCTTAAGAAAGAGTGGAGATCGATTTCTATAATTGGAAAATCCTAGAACCTTTCTTTTGAGAGAATCTTTCCTTTAGATCAATTCAGAGCTCAAATGCAGGGATAACATACAAAACACTAGCAGAAACATAAGGGGAAACGGAGTTAAAGATCTAAGATATCACCATTTTATTGTAGCGCCACCATGGGGAGAAGAGAGGATCAGTCAAATTCGTTGGTTTGAGAATCGAATGATCCATAAACCCTAACTTGTTTTTTGGCCATAAGTGACACGCTCATAGATCAGGACCTTGTGTGATAGTTGTCTCTGATAAGGAGTTGTGTGAAGAGGACAACACCGGGATTGTCACTGAGATGAAGGAAGAAAGGACTGGCTATATCATCAAGGAGAGTGTGTTGAGTCAGCACCATGAAAGAGTAAGGCGGGGGGGGGGGGGGGACATCTGATACCATAACAGAACAAGGAAACCTAGAAGTTTCTTGTATTTTCCATATTCATAAAATGCATAAGTATTTCTGAAAAATGAATTACAAAGTATTTTTACTAAGGACTAATAATTAATCCTAAAATACAGGTAAATACTAGTAAACATAAAATACATGATAATACATGCAATTGACACGTGTAAAAATACATTTGAGAACCTGATAGAGGGCCATGGGTGGTTTCTTATATATAGGATTTAGTATATAAATTATTTATTTTAATTTTTGAAAAATGGATAGCTAGTCAATGTAGTCATACCCACTATCTGTTAACTTGAATTCATTGTAGGGCATATGCTACATCTAAATATCCGATTTCTGCAAGGCAGGCTGAATAATCAATCCAAGTATCTGGTTACCTAGATTTTTTTGTCCGGGCCGAATAAAATTTGGCTCACATGTATAGGTGTATTAGGGTACATTTGGATGTTAAGAGTAATTTAGATTATTTGTCAATAATAGCAAAATAGTCTATGAATAGTAAAATAATAATGAATTGTTTGTGAATACTAGTTAACTATTTATGAATAGTAGTGAAGTAGTCTGAGATGATCTAAGTTGCCAAACTCAACCATCATGGCAAGAAAGTAAAATATTTTCATCTTTGATTTGAGAGATGATGCCATCCACGAGCTTATGGTTGTTTGAGCAAATGTCTACATAGTGTTCTTGTTTCATACATTGAAGTATTTTAGGGTTGTTTGAGAAAAAGTTTAAGAATGAAGAACTTAATGTTCTTAATTAAGAGTAAAACATATGATGATATATAAAACCAAATCCGTCTTTCAATGTATTTTTTATCCTGTCTTTGGTTTTCTCGTTTTTCAATTTGACAATATGGATTTCTTTTTTTAATCCCATCTTCGGCTACGATAAGATAAGTGATTATGAGGAGCCCTAATCTTAATTTTTCATTTTATGTTACTATTTTGTAGATATAACAAGTTGTAATAATTGTTATCAGATTTAAATTTAAAATTAATGCTTTATCTGGGTATATGTGAAATTCACTACAAGAAAATCGGTCTATTGCGGCGATTTTATTTTCGTCAGAAATAAAAACTTTGCAATAGGTGGTTATTTGCGGCGAATCTTAGTTCACCGCTCACTTTTAACCTCATCTTGCGATTAGTAGCACCCAGTCCATTTTATTTGTTTTTTGCAATGATTTAACTAGATTTGGCAACAATATGAATTGTCACAATATAATATAATATGTTGCGATGGTGGGTTTTGCGTCGCTATTGAGTTCTGGGCTCCAAATGCAATAAAACATTTATTTTTCCCTCCTTCTTCACTTCCCCCTATTTTCTGAATCTCGATTACCAAACCCATCGAGATTTCCTTCTTCAACCTCCATTTTCACCTACCTTGAAGACACCCCCCAATGTAACATGCTTACTTGTAATAACACTCAGCAAGAACGCTACTGAACCTCAATCACAGAACACAAGTTGTACTCAAGATAATTCACAGCTCAAGAAGAATTTGTTCAATGATGCAAGATTCACTTGATAGGGAATTTTCGAGGAATTCCCAACCTCTGAGTGTATTAAAATTCCAATGATCAATCAATACGGATTACAGCAGAGCTGCACTGCTTTTATACACGTAGAGCATGAAGACGACCCAAAATGACGAAAACTGAAACATAAAACGCATCCTATGATTCCTAAAGTGATACTCACCATTTCACTTAAAGCCAAAAACACAGAATACTACAAATAAAATGACACAACAACCCAACAATACGAAATGCACCATATCACTAAACCCCCCGAAACTCCCCGTTTAATTTAGAGAGTAATTATAGCCGTTACCCCACACCTTCCCTTCAGTTAAAAGCTGTTAGTTTCCCTCTTCCTTACGCAGCCTAGCCTTCTTCCAACAGAACCTTCACCCTTCCATATGCACCATAGCCTTTCCTCCTTTTCAAGACCCAGCCTTAAGCACCCGTGACAATCCCCTCCTTTTCAAGGCCTTGCCCCCAAGGCACCCATGACCATTACAGAACTGTGCCCACCAAATGAGGATATGCAGCCCTCAATTTGTATAGTAGCTCCCAAGAACTGCCCTCCACAGCAGCCCCTACCCATTTAATCAAGACCTCTGTAGCAGCATGGTCCCCTACCTTCTTCATCCTTTGTTTCAAAACTTGGTCAGGCTCAGGTTGAACAGCACCTTCTTCATCAACTGGAGGCAGTGTAGGCAAAGGGGAAATTTGGTCCCCTAATTTTTTTCATAAGACAGGAAACGTGGAAAACTGGATGGATCTTGGATGTACAAGGCAACCTCAACTTATAAGCAACTGTCCCAATCTTCTGAATTACTTGAAAGGGACCATAATATCGAGGGGCAAGTTTCATGTTATGTCTCATAGTCACTGATTTCTGCCTATAAGGTTGAAGTTTAAGGAAAACCCAATCACCCTCAACAAAGGATCTTTCTGATCTCTTCTTGTCAGCAAACATCTTCATTCGACTTTGAGCTTTCCTTAAGTTTTCCTTTAACAATGACAGTACTTGCTCATGATTCCTCAAGTGCCTGTCTATTGCCTCATTAGCAGTGGTGCCTGCTACATAAGACAGCAATCTCGGAGGTGGCATTCCATACAAAGCCTGAAATGGAGAGATGCTTGTGGATGAATGCTCCGATGTATTATAATGCCACTCAGCCATAGGAAGCCAAGTACTCCAAGTCTTTGGTTTAGAACCACTGTAAGCTCTCAAGTAGGCTTCAACAGCCTTATTCAAAGCCTTAGCTTGGCCATCAGATTGAGAATGGTAAGCTAAGCTCATGGCCAAGGTTGTACCCTGCACCTTGAAGAGTTCTTGCCAAAACAAACTGGTGAACACCATATCACGATCTGACACAATTGTTCTAGGTAAGCCATGAAACTTGAAAACCCTAGAGAAGAAAACTTCTACCACTTTAGCTGTTGTATATGGGTGAGACAAAGAAAAGAAATGACCAAACTTGGTCAATCTATTCCCCACTGTAAAAATAATTGTCCTACCATTAGAAGTAGGAAGACCCTCAGTTAAATCCATAGTAATATCGAGCCAAGGAGTCTAAGGAATAGGCAAGGGTTGGAGTAAACCAGCAGGAAGAACATTTTCTGACTTGTTAACTTGATAGACTTGACATTCTTTAACCAATCTTCTGATGTCCTTTCGTATACCAGGCCAAAAGAAAATCAATTTTAGCTTTTTGTAGAGTTTTATGATAGCCTTCATGACCTGCCTCAGGACTGTAGTGAATATATTGCAACACCTTCTTCTGAAATGATGAACCAGGAACAATCATCATTTTGCCTTTTCTGAGTAAAAGTCCCTACTACAAGGAGAATTTCCCAGGAACTAGTTCACCCTTCTTTAAGGACTCAATTAATTGAGTAAAGTGAGAGGATTCTGAGTAACTTTGCTTCAGTTCAGTTAGCCAAACAGGAGTAGGAAATGAAATAAGTGCCAACACAGCATAATCTTCTTCCATCTTCCTTGAGAAGGCATCAACCACCTTGTTATCTCTGCCCCTTTTGTATTCAACTTTAAAGTCATATCCCATAAGCTTTGAAATCCACTTGTGTTGTGCCTCTGTAACTACCTTCTGTTCCAACAGATGCTTGAGAGCTTGCTGATAAGTTTTCATCTTAAATGGGTAACCAAACAAATAAGGTCTCCATTTGCCCACCACACGAACAAGAGCTAAAATTTTTTTCTCATAAGTTGACAAGAGTAGAGCTTTACCCTTGAGTGCTTTGCTAAACTAAGCAATAGGCTGGCTATTCTGCATCAACACAACCCCTAAACCAACTCCAGAAGCATCATACTCAATGGAAAACTCTTGAGAAAAGTCTGGCAGTTTCAAAACTAGAGGATGAGCTACAGCATGCTTGAGTTGCAAAAAAGCTCTTTCAGCTTCTTTAGTCCACTCAAAGGAATTCTTCATCAATAACATGGTTAGTGGAGCAGCTCTTGAGCCATAATTTTTTATAAATTTCCTGTAATACCCTGTTAAGCCTAAAAATCCTCTTAAGGCCTTAACAGTTTTAGGAATAGGCCACTCTATTATGGTTGAAATCTTGGTAGGGCCTGCCTTCACACCTTCCCTCGAGATAATATGGCCTAGATAATTAAGTTCCATCACACCAAATCTGCACTTAGACTTTTTAGCAAAGAAAGTATTTTGCTGTAAAATAGATAAAACTGTCCTTAAATGAAAATAGATGTTGGGCTAGATCTTGGCTGTAAACCAAGATATTGTCAAAAAATACTAAGACAAATTTCCAAAGGAAAGGTTTAAAGACATGGTTCATTAAACCTTAAAAAGTAGCAAGTGCATTAGTAAGTCCAAAATGCATTACTAAGAACTCATAATGGCTTTCATGAGTTCTAAATATTTTCTTAGGAATATCCTCCTCCCTTACTCTGATTTGATGATAACCTGATCTTAAATCAAGTTTAGAAAAACACCTTGCTCCATAAAGTTCATCCAATAGCTCATCTATCACACGAATAGGAAACTTGTCCTTAACAATTTCTTGATTGAGAGCTCTATAGTCCATGCACATTCTCCATGTGCCATATGCTTTCTTCACCACGACAAGTGAAGAAAATGGACTTTGGCTTGGTCTAATCACCCCATTCAGCAACAAATCTTTAACAATTTTTTCTATTTCTGTTTTTTGGTAGTGAGGGTACCTATAAGGCCTCACAGAAACAGGAACAATGCCTTCCTTCAGCACAATTCGATGATCAAAGTCTCGAGTTGGTGGTAACCCAACTGGCTCCTCAAACATAGCAGCAAACTGCTGCAACAAGTCCTCCACCTCTTGTAACACTGCCACCTCCTCTCTTTTTTTATCTTCAACTGCAACTAATTGTAGCAACCACCCTTGCTGGGCAATAAAAGAAGATTTCAACATGTTAACCCCAGGCTCTACTTGTAGTTGATCAAACATAAGACCCTGCAATAACAGTTTATTGCCATTCCTCTCAAATTGCATAGACATGTTATTAAAGTTCCACTGAATAGAGCCCAATGTCTTAAGCCATTGAACCCCAAGAACAATATCAAAACCACCCAATTCCAAAATATGGAATGGAACCATAAACTTTGAGCCTTGAATACTCATTGTTTCTTCACATTTGCCTTGACTCATAACTCTTGCACCATTGGCCACCTTGACTTACAACCCCACATCTTTTTCAACAATTAATTTGGCTGCTTCAACCACTAATGGATCTAAGAAATTATGAGTGCTTCCCGAATCCAAAAGTATCTCCAACTAAAAGATCCAATCCTTCCTAAGAGCTTCATTGCATTGCTATTCACACAACCTGAAATAGCATGAAGTGAGACTTCAAGTACTTCAGACTGTTGCACCACTTGTTCCTGAACCACTGCTGTCGGTTCTTACTTGTCTCCAATATTAGTTTCCTCCAAAGTGTCATTTTCCCCTTGCAAAAGGTAAACCTTAGGCTCTTTACACACATGGTTAGGGTTCCATTTCTCCTCACAGTGAAAGCACAACCCTCTCTTCCTTTTCTCATCCATCTAGAGTGATGTCACTCTCCTTCTAGTAAATTAGCTTTCTGACCAACATTCAACACATTATCAATAGCAGCTTTATCTCCAAAGCTCATATTCTGTTTCCAAGATTTTCTTGAGGACAGCACATGTTCTTCTTGCAACTTGGCCAAGCCAAAAGCAGCCCCAAGGTTAAGTGGATTAAACATATTCACAGGAATACAAATCTCATCTTTTAAACCACTAATAAAACAACTCATCCTATGCCTTTCAGATGAGCCAGTCAACCTATTAGACAAAGCCTCAAATTGTGATGTGTACAAACTTACAGATGTAGTCTATTTTAACCTAGTTAATGCTTCCATTGGATCATCAAATGCTGATGGTCCAAACCTTGCTTGTAAAGCCACAACTAGAGTCTCCCATGAATTAAACTGTCCTGAATTCAAGACGTTTTGGTACCATACCAAAGCCTCACCTTCCATATGATGTGATGCCACCATTAGCTTCTGATCAAAAGGCACATGAAAAGAATCAAAATACTGATTGGCCTTGAAGATCCAATTAGCCGGATCATTACCACTAAAATGTGGACAATCTAGTCTAAAGCCTTTTTGCACCACACTCCTTTCCTCATTATTTCTAGGATCATTAGACACCTCTATCTCTACGAGCATTGACATTAACAGAATCAACCATAGATCTCAACATATCAGAAAATTGATCTAACCTTTCTGTTATCCCCGAAATAGCCTGCTAGTGATGCTCTAATTGTTTCTGCATCATCTCTTGCTGTCTTTGAGAGGTTTCTTGAAGACCTTTCAGTGCTGCATACGTACTGTCTGCCATCAGAGACTCTTTGCAAGGATCTACTACTGCTGATACCACTTGTAACGTGCTTACTTGTAATAACACTCAGCAAGAATGCTACTGAACCTCAATCACAAAACACAAGTTGCACTCAAGATAATTCACAGCATAAGAAGAATTTGTTCAATGATGCAAGATTCTCTTCGTGAATCTTGATAGGGAATTTTTGAGAAATTCCCAACCTCCGAGTGTATTAAAATTCCAATGATCAATCAATACCAATTATAGCAGAGCTGCACTGCTTTTATACACGCAGAGCATGAAGACGACCCAAAACGATGAAGACTGAACCATAAAACCCATCCTATGATTCCTAAAACGATACTCACCATTTCACTTAAAGCAAAAAACACACAATACTACAAATAAACCAACACAACAACCCAACAATATGAAATGCACCATATCACTAAACCCCATTTAACTCCCCGTTTAATTTAGAGAGTAGTTATAGCAGTTACCCCACACATTCCCTTCAGTTAAAAGCCGTTAGTTTCCCTCTTCCTTACACAGCCTAGCCTTCTTTCAACAGAATCTTCACATTCCATACGCACCACAACCTTTCCTCCTCTTCAAGACCCAGCCCCCAAGCACCCGTGACACCCAATTTGCACATGGCGATTTTCAACGCTTCAGATTACCATACCTTTGCAATCTCATTTGCCACTTGTTCTCCTTTCGCAGAACCCAGGTCCCTCCTTCCAGACTTGGAGTGAACCAAAGTCACTGCCTCCACCTAATTCGTTTGTCCTTGTGAGTGTTTTGGGAAGTCCAATATCGGCGGTCAAGATCATCGATCGACATGGTGGGGACTCTCTTGCATGCACCGCAGGTATCTATGGATCCCTTTAAGAAATATCTCTCCTCCTTGTACCTCGCATGAGTTGCTTATTGCAAAAATGTTACATTTAGGTGGTTTTGATTAAGAGCGTGTCTGAAAGCATGTCCTTTCTAGGTGTATGTTATGCGTCCTTGTTTCTATTCCCCACGTTTTTTTTTTATCTGTAGCTTATGGATTTTTCCCCTTCGTTTGGTTTATTCGTGGCCCCTTCACTTTTGTGTTTGTCTCCTTCCACTGTTCTTGAAGTTTCAAACTTTCACCCATTCAAAATTAGTGAAAATGCTAGGTACTTGAAGTTCCAAACTATCGTTGAAGTTCCAATGTTGATGCATTTAAAGGAAAGGTAATGCCTTTTTGGTTTTGTGCTTTATTCAAGTGAAAAATTTTAGTAAGAAATCGTTGTTAGTTTCTTGGATGCCGAACAAATATTTTGGTTAATAAGGATTACAGAGAACAAATAATTCTTGCTGCAAGATTGCCAGTCTTGAGCACTTACCATTCTTTCTATCTCCAATGTCCATAGTTATCAACTTACCATATATATACACTTTTTGCTTGTATTTTTCTTTTCGACTGTTGGGCTATTCAGGTTTGTAGGAATTGGTCATTGCACATAAACATTACAAAAGATCTTTGTATCTCTTTGAAGGGATACCAGCAAACCTGGTGCAGAAAGGATGATTATTTTCCAGGGACTGTGTTTTTTTTTTGTTTTTTGCATCCCTTGATCAATATTTTCACTACTAATCTAGACCCACTTTTCATGCTAATCTATCTTTTGCCTTCATAAATTGCTACTAGCTTTCATTTATAAGTAGTTCTACCATATTAAGACTAGTGTGGTACTAATCTATCTCATGCCTCGATCTTGTACTCTTGTACCAAGCCTCAACAAAAGAGACCAAAACCAAGCCTAATAGATTTATGTGAACATATGTTATGTTCTTTGTAATGATTGTTTCTTATTCTCTACTTTTATTGCCTTAGAATTTAAACTATTATTAACTATATATTTCTCACACCAAAGTTGTTCCCTGCTTTTTCTATTAGGATTTTACACTTATCTTAAGAGTTCTACTGCTTAATTACAAACCAGTGTGTAAATATATATACCGCCTATTGTGAAACCAAATTTATATAAAAAAATAAAAATACAAGTAAATATTTTAAATCACCTTTGAAATTGAGTATCATGCATGAAATGTTCTATGACTATGATTCAGTCCTTGATGAAGTACTAATGTTAGCTGACGTATTTGATGTCCCTAATTTAATCTAATTTAATTTTGCAGAAGAGATCAGAGGACGGGAGATCATAGAAGCCGACATAGCCCTAGTTTCCGAAGATTAGATCAGCCTATCAAACTGACGTCCTCAAATGTAGAGGTCAGTGACCACAAGGGACGTTGTCCTTGTTATATCCTCTAATTACCAATGAAGTACTCCTGAATGGTCCAAGTTGTGTGGTAAAAATGACTGGTTTTTTTTGGCCAATGTATAAGAAAAAAAAATTAAATAAATAAATTGGACAATGATTATATATATCACGTATGTAGCATGTATACGTAAAGCTCATGGCGGCCTCTACTAATAAAGTCCTAAAGTATTGCATCACTTGATTCCTCTTTCCTTTCTGATTGAAGTGGGAGAGCGAAGAAACGTTCTAGTTAAGATGAAGTTGATCATGCGGCTCTATTAATGTGGAGAAAAAACACACCAAGATTTTTATGATTCAACTTTGTGAGCATTCTGTAAGGATTACACCTAAGATCAATCCATAAGGCATAGAGATTCTAAACACTTGAATTACAAGGTGAATAGGCATTTTTAGTCAAGAGTGGTGCTACTCTTCTGCCTCTATTTGTCCACTTTGTGCGTCGCCTAATGCAAATTGTATTTTTTTTTTTTTGCTTTTTATTTCTTTATTTTTTTTTTGCTTTTTATTTCAAATATTTTTTTAACATATTTTAACATTTTTTTAACAAAATATCAATACACTAATAGTCACTTTCTTAACCATTAATAAAAAAAAATATCTATGAGCGGTCAAAATGAGGAGACAAAATGTGAAGGCATACTAGCATTATTCTTTTAGTCATTGCATCAGAAGTTAACAATTCAAATAATTTATGCAATTGATCATAGATATCAAACCAAAGTCCAATAAAGCACAAGATTTTGGTCATGGAGTAAAATCTTTTGTATAACTCTTCGAAATAAAAATCATTATGGGTGCTAATCAGCCACCGCCTTTAAATATACTAAACACATAATTATTATAGCCAGTTTAGACACCAACAAAACTTTTACCACAATCCTACGAGTGACCCACTTGAACTCTATATCAACCTCCCACGAGCGAATTTCATCCAATCTACTAAAACTCTAGCAACACGCCGGCAACAACCCAAAAACAAAATGATCAAAATATATATGAGTGAAGGTCTATCTCACAATGAGTTTTCTCTCAAAACAAACAAATAGGATTTCTAAAATAATAACCAAGAGCTCTACAAAAGTCTCGTATCATAAGGCATAACTAGGCCAATAAGGTTAACTTTAGGGTCTAGTTCGTATTGTTTAAATCAGATTTTCACTCAATCGAGATGTCTCACGATGCACGGAAAAACTTGCTTGACCTATATAGTAAACACTAGAATTTGAAAATCTTCCTTAAATATGATCTTGTAGATCATCCTAATTTGAGTCAACTTTCTAGCGTTGCCAAGCATATCATTTAGATATTGTTGGAATAAAAAGTTACGGTTATTTTACTTTGTTTAGATTTTAATTTTCCTTATTTACAATACTTGTTCCAACTTCAATTTAGGCTTTGTCTGATATATTTACATCTCATTTGGACCTAGTTTTGTAACAAGAATGTTCCAACATTTTTTTTTCACATTAACAAAACTTATTGCATGTCACTTTTGTTCAGATTCTTTTTTTAATTATAGGTCTAGAAATTAGGTGAGGACCGTGCCAAAATGAGGGAATGAATCCCCTCACGTGGGCAAAGTGTTAACGAAAAGGAGGTAGCCAAGCGGGCAACGTGCATTTAAAGTGGAAGCAAGGCGAGCATCATGTTGTAGAGAGCTTGGCAGCTGCGGGACAACATAGGACAATGAAGGAAGATGAGCAACGGGAAGGGACAAGCCCAGTGCAAACCTGGGAGCACTCCTGGGCAATTCGAAGAAGCTCAAAGAGTAGCAAGTGTCATACCCAAGGCCCATGCTCCATCAGAGACGTCATGAGATGAGTACGCATGTGAATAAGGTATATGAACCTGCCAGTCATATCGTCTGATCTCATAAGTATGGCCTAACTCCACATGGAAGGCTCTCATAACGAGAAGGACTATGGGTTTGGTCCCAAGCCAAGCTGCAGAGACCTGCGAGCCTTGTCCAACCAGCCACTCGGTCTTTACCATTCTTCAAGTTCATAAGACAAATGGGTGATCGTGATTTAAGGTCTCTCATTCAGAAAGACAGAGGTCAGTGGAAATGTCAAGATCCTTCAAGACCGTAACTGGCAATTAAGCCGTATATAAGACAGTAGAAGATAGTCAACATCTCACTTTAGAGATAATAAAGGATTTCAACACTTTTTTTTCTTCTTTCTATTTGAGGAATTGGAGATAGAAAACTCAAAGACTTCATCAACCCAACTATATTTATTAAGTACTTTGATTATGTGATTTCAAGACACTATGATTTGAAATGATGTGCTTTGTACTCATAGGATCAGGTTGAGGATTCCCCGTAACATTCCTGAGCGGCATGTTACCACGAGTTTCATACGGGTAAAGGGATTCTCCATGATGATTGGGGTGGGAAATTTTTTTAGGGCTTGCTTGATATCATGGGTAGAGAGAGTCTCTGTGTTGATCGAGTTGAGTATTCTATGTGATGATATGGTGGAGGTGTCCCACTTGTTGACCAGGTAGAGAGGTTCTTTGTGTCGAATGGGTGGAGTTGTTTCCCATTGTGTTTTGGTGACTTTCACATGTTGACAAGATAGAGAGATTTCACATGTCAAATGGATGGAGTTATTCCTCATACTTGGTGTTCTTTGATGTTTTCTAGATGTAACATTAAGTCCAGCACCAAGCCGCTTTCTAAACATTTTTGGGTTTATAACGTATGAAAAGCCCATTTGAGACTAACGAGTAATTTTTGGAAAAGATGACGGGCCCAAATTTTTATGTTGGCATGTATCAAATTTTTATTAGACTTGATAATTAGGTTAAAGTCTCTTTAATGGGCCAAGTGGAAATTTGCCCAAAACTTTTATAGGACAAGTTGGATTGTTTTTTTAAAAATTGAGTCGAGGCCCATGACTCATGAAAAGGCCCAAACTACGTACGCCCAAAAACCCAAGCCGTGAAAACCAAGTATCAGACCCCTTGGAATGCACGTCTCCATGGCATGCACATATACTTCCACTAGGGTTTTTAGCAGCAACTATATATACCACAATTTAGATAAAACTACCATTTTTTCTCTCAGTATAACAATGTCACGAACCTCCATCGTGAGCCTCTTCCTCTACGCCGCAACCCACTAAGACTAGCCACATACAAACTGCCACATCTAGTGTTGCCCAACCATTGTGAAGACTCTGTGAACCAACCCATGTGCACCATAAAGAACTGTTTTGGCCAGCCTCCACCTCACGTAAGACACTCTCTCACCACCTTAAGCCACCATAAAAACATACCTCCACATCCCACGGTTTCCATGAACCAGCCACTCTCCACGCACGTCCCACGGTTGCAGCCATCACGTCGTAGTCAACTTCACCATACAACGTCAAGATCCTACACAAAGACGCCCTACGCCACCGTCGCTCAACCATGGGAAATCATCAAGTGTAACACTCTGTTCTGCCTCTCTGAAAACAGAATACTCTTACAACTCAAAACTGCCACCACTACATCTCTGGAGAGCCACCACACGCCACCAGACCCCACCCTGACAGTGCCACCTGCATAGAAAGTATCGCCGAGCACCTTACGATGTTCCCCTCTCAGAAAGCCACACAGGTGCACTGCACTGCACTGCCTCTCTCTCTGTCTTTGTCCTCTCCCTCTCTTATCACCTTCTCTCTCTCTCATCAAATTTTCTCTCCATCCCATGGTGCCTTGCCACCTCTCCCAGCCACCTTATGGTCATTTCGTTGCCGCCTCATGGTATTTCTCTCGTTGTTTATGTTTTACTCTGATATATAGCCCTGTAACGAGTGATAATAGTGACCTCTGGCCCTGTCATGGGACATAATAGTGACCTTAAGTCCTGTCACGGGACATAATAGTGACCTTTGGCCCTGTCATGAGATATAATAGTGACCTCTAACCCTGCCACGGGATATAATAGTAGTTTCTGTTCTGAATGCAATCGCTTTGGTATCATGGTGATTTATGTTCTACTTGACTTTCCGCAGAATTCACAACCCTATCACGGAGGTTAAATCTGGTCTCTATTCTGATATGATGCTCTGATATAATATGCTATGATATGATATGATAAGATGATGACGTTCAGTCATATTATGCCAAAGGAAAATTTTGAATCTGAACATTTTGAACTATCGCTCTAATATTCTAATAACATGTTCTTGGATCTACATTTCTGAAACTAAATTGTTTTGTTTTGAATTCTAAACTTTGTGAAAAAGGTCATGTTTACATACCAGTATTTGATCTCGGCTTACTGAGTTGTTGATAACTCACCCATTCTCTCCATATTATTTTTCAAATGATTTGAATATTTCAACTAAGGATCAAGATTATAGAGCATAGGTGAGATGAGTTAAGCGTAGAAGGTTTATATGAATATTGAAAAATTTTATTCAGTAAAATTGTTGTTCTCTGATGATGTGATATGTTGGGAGATTAACGTGTATATTAAGAATTTGTGGTGTTACTAGTTAGCATTTAAATAGTCGAGTTAAAACAGTGAGATCTATGGGTAGTTGAGAGCTTCAAGCTTATATATGTACTATAATATATGATTTTAAGTGAAAGGTAGTAACTCTCCGACTCCATCCGGGATAAGGACGCTACACTAGATATATGTGTTTTGCTCAGAAGGTGATTGATCGCCATGCTTGTGAGTTTTGCTCAGAGTGTGATTCTTCGCCATGCTTGAAATATGAGTATTCTTAACCTTATTTACATGAACTTGTGCATGCTTATTCATCGTCATTGTCCCCCATTATTAGTACTGTTATGGATTTTAACTTACTGAAGTTTCATTGGAGTCTCACTGCAGGACTACCATAGGAGCCATAGCCTTTGATTGAGATGTAGCTAAGGAGACTTACTCTGAAGAAGAAAGACCAACGCAACCTTGCGAATAGCCACAGAGATCTATCTCTGTTTAAGTTTATGCTTTTTTAATTTAATATGTTTGTTGTAATTAGGTGATGAACACTTTTATTGTTCAATATATTTTGATGTATGTTTGATGAACTTACAATGGTTTGTAACTATATTTGGGTAACTATATATGGGATGAAGTGATACTAACATATGGATATTATTATTATTCGTGAATGAGTACTTGTACACTTATTTGGTGCTACTAAATTAGTCTCCTACTAATCCCATTTACTCTTTTGACTGCAATTCTTGTTATACGTGTGTGCTCTACATACAGGCACCCTCACTCAAATGAAAGGAATACAGTTGACTAATTCGCATCCTGAGCACCAAAGTTCCTCGCTGGAGAACTACCGAGGACTAGGAGTACCACAATAATCCCCCCCACCCCCCTCTGGCAGGCCCCAAGGTGGCTTGTGAGCATGAGGGGCTTTCCATGTATGATATCTTTTCATAAAGAAATGGCTTGGCATCTATAGTTCAAAAGCTTTCTATTCTCCCATTTCTTTTTGGTTGCCATATGCCATGTTTTGTTAGCATTTTTTTTGCATTCAAATTTCAGTCCAAAAATCTTCTAGTCTAAAAATTTTATATTTCTCATTCAATTATTTGCCTATTGAAATATAATAACACAAAAATCAAAATAATTTTTACAAAACTCAAGACAAAAACTAACCCAAAAATTATATTCAAACAAATTTTTTATTATATCTATATACTTTCACTAAACTCTACTTCAAAATAGTTTTTTATTCATAATTTCCTATTTACTTCAACAAAATCCAAAAAAGAACTAGTGAGAAATCTAGCACTGAATAATAAACTCTTGGGCGGAATGCTACCCTATAGATGCCTTTTATAGCTTGAATCCTTCCACCAAAGAAGACAAACAAAGTGATGAATATGATTAAGTGAGTTATCATGCTTTCTTCTTCTTCTTCTTTTGCCTCTGGCCTATATAAATAAGGTTGTTTTGCTTGGATGGAAATTAGTGGAATCCTGTTTTCTTTGTCTATTAAGCCTTACATGTATGACTTATTCTTTTGTAGAATCTGCGGACTTCACGTGGAGTTGCATTTTTGGATTTGTCAATCCCACAAGCCTCTTTTCTATTCTCATTCAATCAAGATGGGACAAAAAGTCCAAAAAGAAAAAAAAATTGCATTGGGTTTAGTGATAATGAGACTCAAACTGTTGACTTCATTCACATCAAGGTGTGACTCTACTACTAAGTTATATACCTTGCCCACATTGAGAAATAGAACTACCGAATCCTAACTCAAAGGGTCAAGAACACCATTATTCAAGAAGTTGGAGTCCGGCCTTCTTTCTTTTTGCACTATTACAGATATGAAATGTGACACCCCGGATTTTTTTTGCTAAGTTTCCATTCATAATTCTTGTGGATATTATTTATTTATTTATTGGATTTATTGGTTAAGTGTTGGAAGAATCCTTTATACCACTTTCTATTTTGTTGGTTTGGATCTTGGAGTTCTAAGTTGGAAAGCCCACAAGAGGGATAGAAGAAAAGGCCAATAGGAATTCGGCCCTTAAGGATTTTGGCCTTGGAAGGCTCAAGTTCACCCTCTAGGCAAGGAGATGGCGCCACTTGGCTTCAAGAAAAAGTTTTTGCTCATTTTAGGAAAGCACTCCTCATTTGGAACTTTAGGAAAAGACAAGGATGACACTTGTCAAGAATGCATTGGATTTCTAGAAGAAAAAGTAGAAGCAAAAAGGACATAGGGTTTTGGTTTTGGAAGGGTTAGGCGCCACTTTTGCAATGCACAAGTTTTTAAATGGACACATGTCAATCTTAGGGCAAAAAATGACTTTTAGAGTTCCAAGATGTGTCATACTTGAGAAGACAAAAGGCACGTTCTAGAAGGCTTTTTGTAACGGACATGGAGCTTATAACCGATAACAATAAGGGGAGAGAAGAAGAGATCCAAAAGGTAACCTAGGGAATGACACAAAAGTCATCTTCAGTGACATGGTGATTTCGGCAAGCCCAAGAACCCACATACCCTCACACCACATGTCAACCATGCACACTAGAAGAGTGTCTTAGAAGATTAGGATTTCGAGGAAATTACCTTTTGACCTTTAGTGCAATGAACCTAGACATGAGTAGAAGGGCATGATGGGAAATGGAACAAAAGAGGATTTCGAATGAGAGGAGGAAGGGCACATGACACCAATCAACTTTTGGTCTTCCCCATGCAATCCCATAGATGGAAAAATGGAAGAAAGCTTTGCCAAGTGTCCTTCATGCATTGGTTGGTGAAAAGCGAATGGAGGCACTATATAAAGGTGAAATCGAAAATGGGAGGGCTTTTTTTTGCTCAAAAGTTCTCTTGCTTTTCCTTGGAAGTTTCAACCACCATCTTTTCTCTCTCAAGTCTTCACTTTCTCACACTTTCTCACTAGCCAAACATTACCATTCTTCCCACCATTCTCGAATATTGTAATGATTTCTCCTTCCATATTCGAGTAGGAGAATAGCACTCGAAGGTAAGAATCACTTCACCTTTTCTTGATGAATACACACGACTAAGTAAAGAACTCATGATCTATTCATTTTTCTGTTTTAGGGTTTTCTTGCACAAACACACATTTTCACTCTAGAAACTTGAGTTTTCTCTTCAAGGAAGTAGAACCCGATATGTTCTTGATATTTTGAACACATGAACATGTGATCTAGGGTAGTGCAAGGTTCGATTTTAGCTTAAAAGGAAAACTAGGGTTTGAACCTCCAAAGGTTTCGGATCTATGGTTTTTGGCATGAGAAAGTGATTTTGAAAATCTTAGACACTTACACCCCACTCATATTTCGAGATTAGGGTTTTGTTTGATGCCTTCTAATATGCCACACTATACTTCTCAAATTCTTACCAGTTTATTCATTGGACTTTTGTAAGTAAACTTCCAACTTACACTCTTGTTACACTTGTATATATTGTGTAAACTCTTTCTTATATTTTATTGCTTGAACTTGCCATCTTATTGTATGTATATACTCGGTTCATATATTGTGTAGACTCTTGTTTGTATTTCGTTGCTTGAATCTTATTATCTTGATGCATATGTATTCGGTTTTGGTTAAAGTAATGAAATGCCATGTTTTGTGATGCTTTGATTGAAGAAGATTTCGAGTATGCCATATAATGGTTTCAGTTTTACATTGTATATGTGCTAAGCATGTTTGTTTTGACATAAGATTGTGTGGAAGCATGAGTTTATGAGTTGTGAAGATGAAAATCCATGTTTTGGAAGGCTTGGATGAATCGGCCAAGACCATATTAGAGTTTTAAGAATCTTTTTTGATGTTACCAAGTTTGAATTGAATATGTTTTTACATGTATTTGTCATTAATCGTGTGTTCTAATATTTTCGAGCCATGTTGCACGATGCATGTTGTTGTTTGGACTATATGGTTCGACTTTTACATGTTGCATGAATATGATAAGTGCTTTATCATATGTCCATGTTTCATGCATTTGGGTCTACGCTTTCGAAAGAAAGAGTTAGCGAATGTTTTATCACGACCTCAAATGCTAGAATGAGAAAATATCCTAGTGAAAATCCTTGTCCACTTTGAAGTGTTTAAAGTCGAGTGGAAATCCATAGGCCGATGAAGTACCGTTGATGGGCCTCAAATGGTTCCTATGGAAGGATACCAGAGTGAGGTTGCACCTAAAACTAGTGGATGCAATACGGTGAAGGTGAAATAAGTGAACTACCGTAAAAAAATATGTTTATGATATGACACAGTCACCTCGATCATGTGGATCGATGGCTGATGCGGTAACTAATAGGGAACACACGGTGCATAGGGGAACCATGAGGTATCAAATCATGTAAATTATATGATATGGACAAGGCATTTGAGCTCTATAATATGAAATGTTATGATGTGCCATGATACGATATGATATAATATGTTATGTTATGAAATGATATGAAATGATGAGATGTGATCTCAATAGGACATGTTATGAAATGTAAGGAAATGGCATGATCTGTGATAATATTAACAAGAACCTGAGCTCAAATGATATGAACATGTGTTAAGAGTTTTAAAAATTATATATAAAAAAAAAGTTGTTTCATGAGAAAGTCTATGTCGCACATGTCAATGTTTTACGTCAAAGTACATGTCCATGTATTCATTTGTGGTTTGCTTTTATATACTTGTGATATCTGTGGTATGTTGACTGTTTACTTGTTGAGATTTCTTGAAATGTCACTGTAGTAGTTTTCGCTACTATTCTTCCTCTGAAATGGTAGAAGTTGTAACAGGTGTAGGAAACCCCGATGACGAAGTGGAAGAGGAGAGCACTCCCTTATGTTAGGATAGTGCCAAAGATGGAAGTGAGCTCTTTTGGGCCCTCCATCCAAGAGCAGCTAGAGACTATTGACCAGACCATTACCAAAGTACTCAAAGTCATCAATGAGTTAAAGCGACTCAGGAACCGTGACAAGGACCGGTTCTTAGAGAAGAGGATGACGCTTGAAAAGCCATGAAGACTCAAGATGGAAATCTTTTGTGGTTTAGACAATATTTTGAAAGGTTCCCGTGTTTTGGAAAAACTTTATGATACACTACGGGGTTTGGAAGTCTTTTGAAAAACATAACTCTTTTTGAAGTGCTTATGCTTATATGAAAGCTTCTGGATATTTGCACTCATTGTACCATGTGTCTTATTTATTTTGCTACCGTTCTTAAGCAGATAGAAAAAAATTTTCCGCTGCGATTTTTCTTACATATTGCTAGAATATTAGGTGCATTACTTCTTAACTGTCATGTATGAGGGGTATATAGTCTTATATTACATGTATCGACGCATTTAGTCACCATCAAATTCCAAGCGGGGCTTGGGGGCATCGCATGAAAATAATGAGAAAAAATGGCTTCAAATGTCAACTGCTCCTATAAAAAATAATTTTCCTATATACCATAACATTTGGGGCCACTAGGTAGAAAGCGTCTCTAGCTTGATGATAAGATTAATTATTATAATGATTTTAAAGCAAGCATACTCTTATAAGATCGAAGATAAGGGAAGGGAAAAGATTTTAATGGCATCCACTCCATTAAACTGTACGTAACCATACAGCTAATAGACAACAATAAAATAAACAATTAGCCTGATAGTGGCCGCCTGCCATGCACCAGATCATAATAAATAAATAAATAAAGTAGTTATGTATTATTGCTATTCTTTTTTTTTTAATCAGTTATGTATTATTGCTATTGTTTCATATACAATCACATAATATAATAGAGATGAGCTCAATTAATGCAAACAGAACTAACTGCATGCTTCATGCTACCAACACGCGTGTACGGCCACTAGCTTGCGTTGTATCTAGTGATTTGAGAGGCTTGATTCTGCTTAGAAAAAAAAAAAAAAAATTATCTAGTCTAGGCTAGCTAGCTAGCTTCAGAAAGTGCTATATTATGTCAAGTTAAGCATATAGCAAATCGACGTGAGGAAATTAGCAACTCTTATTCGAATATCAGATCGTTATTTACCAGATTGATTATCTTTTCCTATGATCAGCTATTCATGATTTACATTATCTCTGCACTGCTTGAGGCTCCATTTTTTCCAGCTTGGTCAATGACGTAATTGCCGGGGTGTGCCCAATAAAAAAAGCAACATGACGCATGAGTTTGTCTTTCCGAGAAAATGTTGTCCCGCATGAGCATTGCCACTTCTGATGATCCCCGCAGTGTTCTCGTGTGTTCGTAGATCAGATAGCACCGAGAACTGCTTCTGGCTGCATCTCTTGCAAACGTACAACTTCGGGCAATGGCTCCTCTTGTAGTGATTCTTCACGCAAACCAGGGATTTCAGAGGCTGGAACTTCGCATGCTTTCGATTCCACCTGCACCCTTCTTGTGGACACGAATATTTCCTTGGAAATATCGTCGAACCCTCCTTGTTTTCTGACGTGCTTTCATTCTTCATGGGGTTGCTTAGAGCAGCACTGGTCTTGTATTCGTCTCCGTGAGCCCTCATGTGCATTCGCAAGTTGGCGTCTCTCTTGAACCCTTTTGCGCAAACTTTGCAATAAAGTGTGTACTTAGCCAACAAATCGGCAGCCTCCAAATCAATGATATCATAGCTCTTTGATGAAAGCCCTTTTGTGAATGCTAATTCGTTATAAGTAGTAACTCCCATTACTTGAGGCGCTTCTGATCTTCTTTCCACTCTGTTGTTTCCAACGATGACACTCCGATTATCATCCTTAATATTCCCGAAAACATTATAGGTTTCAGCATAGCAATTATCAAGCGTGTCGCCAGTGTAGGAGCTTTCCTGAGTTTGCTCTCTTTCTTGGCCTATGGTTCCAACAGTACTACTGTTTCCGCCAAAGTTTGGTTGAGGAAATCGACTTTCACGCTGCTGCTGGCCGTACAATATTTCATCGTTGCTAGTGCAACCGGAAGTAGAACCAAGAGCTATTTGTTGGCAAGTGAACATTATTGAGGAAGCTGTCATGATAATTTCTTGGATTACAGTATTCACGGTGGCTGCGGCTAAGCATGTCGATGATTCGGTTTGGCAGAGATTTGGGGAGATGAGGATGCTGACCAGGGACTGCACCTGAAAAACCTTGTCCTTGAGAATGGAGAAATTGCAGAGAAGAGAGTTTGGATGAGAATCTGAGCCCGAGTTTGCATCAAGAGAGGAAGAAGCAACCTCTTCGGCCGTCATAGAGTATATCTGCAGCCCTTGTGACGAGAGATTCGGGAAGCAAGGAGTACTCCTTGAAAGCATTTTCAAAATCTTGCTCTGCTAGTGCCGCCGCTGCTTTTCCAACCTGCCTGCAGCTTTGATGTGTGTATTAATCTTCTGTTTTGGATCACTGGGGCTGAAAGATTGTTATGGAATCGAGGAGATTTATGTAGGGTAAGGCGTGGAGTCCTATCCTTTGGCAATTTGACGAAATATTTATGGTGGGTCGAGAGAGAAAAGATGCAAAGTCAACGTTCAGGCAGCTTCAAACATTAATCCCCAGTTAAAACCTCCCAGCTCGTCTCTCGCCAATCTCATCACTTTAGGACAACAACTTCAACAAAAAAAACAATATCAAAAAGTTTTTAGATTGCTAAACAATTAAACCATAATTAAGCTCGCTACTACAAATTGTCAACTTGCATGTTGGACATTAGAGCTAGAGTGCATTATGTCCGAGAACTAAATGGCATTCTTTTAACCTCTGAAGGTTGTCAGTATTTGTGCTTGAGCATGAGCTGAGGTGGTCAAGTGGGCAGAATCTTTACGCATTGGATGACAACAGCTTTGCCAAATCAGCCCACGACTCAAATCATGTCATCATTCGCCAATTACCAATTACAATCCGACAGCGTGTCGGCCTTTCGGCCCATTATGCCAACCATTTATGAGCATGCAGCACCTCTTCGATGAGCCATGCGCGCAGCATAAAAAAATTGCTTTATCTTTGTTTAATTAGTGGGGAATAATTTGTTTTTCTATTTTCTACTTATACATTACTACTGTTTCTTGTAGCCATGCAAAAGTAGAATTAATGAATGGTCTCCATTATTGGTCGTCCCACTTCCAAAGCTAGAGTGCAGGATGATGTAGATATTTGATCTTTCTCGGAAGCTAAGGTCTCGTTTGTTTCTAGAAAATATCTCATCTCATCTCATCTCAATTTCATCATTATACTTTTTCAAATTTCAATACAAAATAAAATAAACAATTCAATTTTTTTAAATTCATCTCATCTTATCTCACCTAATCATTATAACTTTCTTAATTTTTAATATAAAATAATATAAATAATTCAATTTTTTTAAATTTTAAAATAAAAATAATATTAAAAAATATATTCTAATAATACTTTATTTTACTTTTTAATTTTAATTTCAACTCATCTCATTTCTAAAAACAAACAAGACCTAAAATTCAGAGTTTTTAATCCAAACTTTCCAAACCCCAACTGAATTTTTGAGTAGTAGGAAATCAATATGTATATATAGTTTCCAACCCTAGTTGCTGTTATTATATTGGAGTTTTTTACTTTCTTTTTCGATGGGACAGTTGAACAACCTTTAACTGGTTTTTCGTAGCCTCATAAGGTCAGGTCTTTGGCTCAGATAACTACCCAGCTAGGAAACTTGATCAATCATTATCCATCCGAATACTGGCGCTTCGGAAGACTGCAGAAATAATTAAGTGCATTTGAATGCTGATCTTCTGTCAAACGACTCAAACCCAAACTTAAAATTGGCAAATATAAATATATATATATATATATATATATATTTATATATTTATAAGTTCGAGGGAATCTTCCACTTTGACAATTCAAATTCCAAATGAGAGTGTCCGGCAGCAGACGTGGTGTAATTATACCTTTTACAATTTTTAATTACAAGGTGACATTTAAGAGTTTTTTTAAAAGTGAAATATGAATGATTATAGTGAATTTATAAAATTTTGGTAGGACCGATGCCTTTCTTTTTCCTATTGGCTCTTAAGTATTTTTACTTTTTACTTTTTACTTTTCACCTATCTCTCTCCTTTGAAGTATCTAATGATAAACTGAATCTGATTTTCAACCTTTTTTGATAGTGTCCGCTCACCTCAGGTCAAAGTAAGGTATTCTCTTTTCGACATGGACCCGATTTATATGTTGCCATTTCTTTTCTTTTTTTCTTTTTTTTTTTACTTCTACTTTAATAAGCATTGTAAAAATTTGATTAGAAAAAAAATAATAATAAATATTGTAAAATAATTTACTTTCACATTTCACTACTTTACAACTGCACTAAAATCTCCTTAAAAATATACAGAAATATAGCCATGACTTTTTTGGATCGTTGTTAAAGCCATGTCCACTAACACAAAAAAAAATGAAAACTTTTTTTTTTATTACAAATAACTGGTACTGCAACATAATAGCCCACTAAAAACTTCTAGAACCACAACTTTTTAAATACTTTTTAAATTATCTGCATGATTAGATAAAATATGTTTAGGTTGAAGAAGTGCATTGTGATAATGATGTTTAGATTACTGTTTAGGTGCAAAACCACAAAAATTTCTCTTGTTTGTTTCCTTTATAATAATGATTAGTCATCAAAAAATATGTTTCCAGTAGTGCAATCATTTTTATGCAACTATAACCATTTTAATTAGTGATGTTTGTAGCCAATCTTATTTTTGGGTACTATTCTATTAAATTATTAATCATTTTTTGTGCATGCGATTTTGTTCTCTAAATAACACATTTTTCATGATATTAGGTGGATTCCAAAATTTGAAAGATGAGTATTTCTAGGGATGATGTTGAGGTATTAGATTCTCCTAATTCTAGTGCCAATGAAGTTGAAATGGTTGAAGATTTGGATGTTGAGGTTGAAGAAGATAGGAACGTGCCCAAGGAACCAAATATCGCGTCATCTTCATATGTGGAGCCGTATGTGGGGCTACAATTTGACGAAGTAGAAGATGCACATACTTGCTATAAAGCCTTCTCTAGACGAATTGATTTTAGCATTTGAACAAACCATACCCGATTGTCAAAGGAAGATAGATCACTAATTCGGATAGAATATGTTTGTTCGAGGGAAGGGTTCCGTCGCAAGAATTTGAAATTGAAAGATAGAGTAAGACCCGAGGTTGCAGAAATAAAGATTGGGTGTAAGGCGATGATGACAGTAAGAAATGATGGAAAAAATGGATTGTATCCAAGTTTGTACTCCAACATAATCATGAGCTGCTGACACTTAGGAGTACAAGTTTTCTTCGTGGGCATAGACGGGTGACTAGAGCACAAAAAAATTTAATAGACACACTAAACGAGTCAGGGATACCAACATGAAAAATAATGTCCGTCTTGAGTAAGAAGTCTAGTAGTGACTATAATATTGGTTGCATTAATAAAGACATTCAAAATTATTTAGGAAATCGAAAGAGACAGTTTCTGGGAGAGGGAGACACACAAAGCCTATACACTTACTTTTTGGAAAGCAAACGTAATAATCTAGGTTTTGTGTATTCAATCCAAGTCGATGAAAATGGATCAATGGGAAACTGCTTTTGGGCAGATGCTAGATCATGGGCCGCATATCAGTATTTTGGGAACATTGTGACTTTTGATGCCACATACCTCACCATCAATTTGTGATGTTTGGATGTGCCTTACTCATAAATGAGACAGTCGAGTCTTATACATGGTTGCTGACAACATGGCTAGAGGCAATGCTTGGTTGTGCTCCATCTACAGTAATCACTGATGATGACAAGACAATGGCTAAGGTCATCGCGGAGGTATTGCCTAATACTACTCACAAATTGTGTTTATGGCATATATTACAAAAAGTTCCTGAACATCTAGCTTGTGTCTATAATAAGTATCCACAATTTTAAGTAGATTTTCACCATTGTATCATGAAACACTCACAATTGAAGAGTTTGAGTTAAAGTAGACTAAAATCATATTAAAGTACAAATTGGAAGACAATAGTTGGTTGCAAGGTATTTATGCCAAGAGAGCAAAGTGGGTGCTAGCTTACTTGAAAGGCATATTTTGTGCTGGAATATCCACAACTCAGTGAAGTGAGAGTATTTACAAGTTTTTTAAAAACTTTGTTCATTCAAGTACAATGGTTCGTGATTTTGTCCATCAATATGAAAAAGCACTGAACGCCCGTTATCTCAGTGAGAAAGAGAAAGACATGAAGACAAAAACTACGAAACCAATTATGAGAACTTGTTTCAAAGTGGAAGAGGAAGTAGCTAAGATCTACATAAGAAAGTCATTTTTAAAATTCCAAGAAGAGCTATTTTGTAGCCAACGATACAAGACCTCTAAAACATGTGAGGAAGATGGGAAGAAAATATATTTGGTGACACCTAATGGGAAAAAAAGTCCGGCATATGAAGTAACAATTAGGAGGGAAAAACTCAATGTTTCTTGTACATGTTGTAAATTTGAATTTATTGAAACTTTATGCCGCCACAGCCTACATATTTTAGGAAAAAAGTCAATGTTGAACATCATATTGCAATCATATGTCTTAGAGAGGTGGACGATCAACGCAAAGAGTCACGTGATACATGGCATATATGGCGATGGGGGACCAGTGGACACAATCCCAACTGCATTAGTCATGAAACATCGTTTGATGAGACAGTTTTATAAAATTGCTGAAATGGGCTTGCAGTCTATCCAGAGATATGAGCATGTCTCTAGGGGCATAGAGAAAATCCAGCAAGAACTTCTTTTAATGAATGTTGATGACGGGAATGTTGAGGAGGGACAACTTGTCAATAGGCAACTAGTCTCAAATTTTTCGTTACAAGATCCTCCACATATTGTGCCTAAAGGAAGGCCTAAATCGTTATGCCAAAAGAACTCAAAGGAAAATGGTCCAACCAAGAAACGACGATGTAGCATTTGTAAATAAGAAGGGCATGTTAGAACCAATTGTACATCAAATAGGTACTTATAATGTGGTAATTATGTTGAATAATTAATAACATTTTTTAAATCTAGCTTTTAACTATATGAAATACAATTTATAATTTTTTTTTGTAGGAATATGGGGGAACCAAGCTCAACTATATTTGACATATCTTCAAATCTGGGCTCTATCTCAACTGCATTTGACATGTCTGAATACTATGCTACTTGGTTAATTTAGTTATTTTTTATTTCTCATTTTTTATTTATTCATCTTTTAATATGAACCTTTTTTTTTTTTGTAGGAATATGCCGGAAAGTTACACAACTGCATTTGACATATCTGAATACTATGCCACTTGGTTAATTTAGTTATTTTATATTTCTCATTTTATATTTATTCATCTTTTAATATGAACCTTTTTTTTTTGTAGGAATATGCCAGAAAGTTACACAACTGCATTTGACATATCTCAAGATCTGGCCATGTCACATGATCAAGACTTTGGTGCTTCGTGGAATTTTTATGCATTACAGAATCATTAATTCATGTCCAAACTTTGGATGAAATGCTTTTGCTAGAGTTGCTTCGTGGATTATGACACATTTTGACACATTTTGAGAAGCCATTTTGACACATTCTGAAATATTTGACACATTCTTGGATGTTTGACATATTCTGAAATGTTTGACACATTTTGACGTGTTAATGTAGCTGTGATAATGTTAATGCTACAGTGCAGCCATTGCAAGAGGGGCATGTTAATGCTATAGTGAATTTATTACATATGTCTCCCAGCTTGGTACACAACAAAGGCTGCTTGGTTCTTTATTTTATTAACAGATTATACTGCTAGTTCTAGCTTCAACCGTAATAAGTAGAATATAAATTTTGAACATTTCCTTGTACCTACATATTCATGCATAGAAATCATATTCATGGAATTCTGTGGCAATATACGAACATGGGAGGTCCTTGATTTGGGATGGGAGTTAATTACACAAAAATTGATCGAGTTCGAGTACCAAGTTGGGCAATCCAAATCGAGAATCAGACCGAGTTCGCGACTTGTTGAGAAGAGAAAAATTGACGAGTTCAAGGGGGAGAGGATATTGGATCTTAGAGAGAAAGTTCAGTTTCTCTGAAATCAATCAGATTTTGATTGAGGGAATTCCCAATAAGAAGAAGAAGCAACTCAGTTTCCAATGCCAATTTCCCCTGAATTCCTTCCAATTCCATTCCCATATCCCATTCTGCCATTCGATTCCATGCCATAAGCATCGAGTTTCTTCCGTGAAGATCCATCAAATGATTTTCGATCCAAACCTCATCCTTTATGCCTGCATTGCCAAAGAAACCACGATTCTCCCCCAATTCACTAGAGAATGCAATCTCATGCCCTTAGCCCTAAAATGTATTGAGAAAACCCCACCTTACCACTCATTTTTCTCTCATAGCATTAGGAGCCGAACCTACATGTTCCTTATCAAAGACCCTTTTGTGTATTTCTCTGTGTTCAATGAGGATTTGGAGCAATTGGAGCACCTTTGATTCCTAAACCATGTAAAATGCGCTCTTGAGAAGGTCATAGAAGGCGGCGCTTTAAAGGGTTTCAGCCGTCTTAGCTTTCTTTGCCTTCAAAAACAATGCGATCCCATTTTTTATGAAATAAAGGCATCGAATTTAAGCTCGGTAAATGTTTCTCCAAGGACGAAGTCCAAGGGAAGTCCAAATCTGAGCTTGGACTTGGCCAGGAGGACGAAGAAGGTTACACCACTGCTCGGCTCGAAGCCATGTAAAACTTTGAAAAAGAAGAAGAGGATGGGTGGGGAGGGTACTGGATCTTCCAAGTTCACAAGATGAGAGAGAGAGAGATTGGATGAGAGACAGAAACAAAAACAAGGGGATGAGAGATAGAAACAAGGGGCAATGTGTTCTCAACTCATACTCACGATAAATTATTTGAATCTCTTATGTGTCCATTTTCTCGCGCATGAGCGATGATCGACCATTGCGAGGAAGACCTTCACAATTAAAAAGAGGTTGGGAGTAAACACCAAATATTGCCAGAGGAATTAAAACTGCCAATGATCATCTTAATTGATTAACTTATAAAACTACAAAAAATCTTGTTAATTAGTTGCATCTTTCTTTGACACACTTCGAATCTTATATATATCTCATTAATTTTGATTTAAAATTAACAGACACCTAAATAAAATAAGAGAGACAGATCTAGCAAGATATATTTATTTAAAAAAATAACACGAATCACATGATCGTCTAAACAATGACAATAAAAAAAAAAAAACAATGAGGGTTTGACTTTTGAAGCAGGTTATTAATTAATCAGTATCTTGCATGCGTGTGTTAATTAATGGCGCCGACCCTAATTGGAACACATCAAAGTACTTAGAAGAATGCGTCAACAACGTCTAATTGGCATTTGCCTTGCATGTACTGTGCATATTTCTTGGGGCTAGCTCTGATCACATAAAGAAAGTGGAAAAAAAGAAATGAAGAGGTTTCTGAGGACAAGTCCAAACAGGAGACTTGTCTGTGCCCTAAACGGTGAATGTATTAATTTCCTGAAGGGCCCTACATTTCACACAAAGATACAATATCGGCCTACAAGCTGGATATATACTGCATGGCGGGCACACGCCACAGGAAGGTAAAGGTATATAATGAGAATAATTTTACTTAGCATCTCACACATTATGCACATATTTTTTATTTTATTTTATTTTTTCATAATAAGTATGTGATGTATAGATGACAAATAAATAAAAACTTAATAAATTTAGCAAGAATAACATAAAAAAATTAAAATTTATATAATGTGTAGTACTGTAGGATGATAAGTAGCATAACCTATATAATAATACTAGTTACAAGATCCAATAAACAAGTCTTGCGTATGCCCTTTATAAAAAAATGAGATTTATTAAAATAAGAATATTTTTTTACACTTTTTTAAAATGAAATAATTTTTTACAAAGATCTGGGCAAAATTTATCTGATGTACAAATCATTTCTCATTCTCAAAAGGCAGGTTTCCCAAACAACATTAATTAATTCAGGCTACAATAATACGCGGTGAACTTTGTTGTCCATTATATATATATATATATATACACACACATACACACACACAACGCATGCTTTGTAAGCTATATATCATGCGTGTTTTGAGGAGCACGCCTGTTTTGCATCCAATTATCTTATATATCAGTCACTTTCGCTTGGTTGTTTACCGGATTACTATTTCATCAAACTAATTTTAAAGTAATGCTTATAGATATTTATCAAAAAGTAGTGCATCACTATGTTCTCTCAACAAAGCACAATCATGCTCTCAAAAATAAATAAAAAAACAAAGCACAATCAAACTAGCTAGTACATTATACGCATAATAAAAGAAGATCGAATATTCTTTTCCTCTATAAATCTTCGAACAATTATACTTGTTATTTTTCTATTTCAATACATATTTTAGTTGAGTTATCCTATTCAGCAGTTCTATACCACGCACTGGATTTTTATTTTTTATTTTTTTATTTTTTCTTCAGCAAGTATGTGGTATAAAACTGCTTAGTAGAAATTTTCATTTTATTTTTGTCCTCATATGTAACTCTTTATCCCCTATGAATAACCCTAATTTTAGAAAACAAAGGGACCAAAATGCTGCTCACCTTTAACAGATTTCCTTTTAATGAAGTGCCAGATATAAAAGATTCAATTGCATTAAAATAAACCATACATTATAAAATCAAAATAGAGTCTACGGAATTTCTTATTAGAAGTTTCTCAAATATTTTTCTATTAAAAGCATAAAATTAAACATGTACGTAATCTAGGCCTTTTTCACTTCTCCTTGATACAAGTCCGGTCTTGTGGCTTCAAATCTCATTTTAAGCACCACTTGGGATAGTCACATATTAAAACAAAAATGAGTCAAATACTGAGTAAGAACTACTTCATATTGTAAATATATAAGAACATAGATTTTCAGTCATGTAAAATAGTCACATTCAATCTCATTCATTAGATTCAGTCACATTTATAGTTATACATACATTCCCCTTGATTTCTCAAGGTCTCGGTCATATAGTTAAGTAACGCATTAACATTTAGTCACCTTCAGCCACATACAATCTCAGTTATGTCTTTATGGTCTTTCATCTTTTAACTTCATGGCCAATAGCACTGTTAATCCTTGGGTGATCGACCCTTGCGGTCTTGGCCTTTCTGAGGACTGCCAAGAGAGAATCTAATCCTCCTCAAGAATGGCATTACTAAGTACATCGCTAGTGATGCATCGGCATTGCAATCTACCCTTTAACCTCATGGTATCGTCTTCACTATCATGGCTATTTTAACATTTTACCTCAAACAGTTAACATGCATTTTAGTCCATTTCCTTTCCTTCTCATTTAACATTGCATTTTCTTATCTTTTATTTATTTTTTATATAGTGATACTATATATATATACCATAAAAACACAGTCCCTTTCATACATACATCACATGTAGTAATAATAGTACATGTAAAAGAAAGGTTTGTACAAAACATGTACGTACATATAGTATAGCTTGCAAAAATGATATTTCTGATTACATAAAGCGGTTGAAGGGTAACATAATCACTTACCTCGAGCCTTATGCAAATCACCTTTATGTATAAAACATTTTCATGCAATCAAATCATATTCACATCACTTGACACCTACATTTAACATATTATCACGTTAGATTCATTCTTAATTAACACACCATAAATGTGAAGACTTAGAACTTTACTTAATAAGCTACCATTGAGTGACATTAGACCCACTAGTGATTATTCAAAAATCCATATGATGACTCCACAACAAGTCCTTGACCATCCGTCCTTTCTTTTGTTATCAACCTTAAAGCTGTAATAACTGTAAATCATTAAATACCAACTCGTAACATAAAATAATCACATCCACTTTTATCTCAACACTAAGCCTTAAAATCGACCATATATGATAATATCAACATCAAAACCGTTAAACCTAATGTTACATATTAATCATATACCTCGAACACGTAAGCCATAATTTACTTAACCTTATATTTTATACAGGTCCTTAATAATAAAGCTCATCATTATGACCTTAAATAATTCTTCTTAAAATTCATCATTTTCTCGTAATCTACATACTTGCAAAAACATAAATTTAATTCTATGACTCATAATTACAAATATTTTATCTATAACCGTCATTTGGGTCACGCATTAAAACTAGCCTGGTCTTAAAACCTCATAATAATTACTTCCTCAAAATTAATATGCACATAATACTGAACATATCATTACACCAAAACAACTGAATTCTCGTATTTTTACCATCCAAACAATCCATCCTAATCTTATTAAACCCTAAAATGACATTAACTCCATAACTGGATCTTATAGCCCATGCAAATCTCATGTGGACACTGCAAATTCACGTAACACATGTGAACCCATATCTGAGACCTATGACCTTTAAACATGTGCATTGGTCATCTCCATCCTAACTCGTTTTCATTAATTGTGACATGACCATTGTTGATGCGATGGGGTCAGAGTCCAACAATACAGTTGAATGGCCCACAATGATGGCATGGGTGTTAATATGATACTCGGATGTTCATCCATGAAATATAAATGAACATATAAACTACAAATAAAGAGAGAAACATAGATATTTCCATGGTTTTTCATAGAAGTTTACGTCCACGGATCGTTTGGGGGCAAAATACACTATATTGGGTGAATTAATAGTCTTTACCTCGTGGCCTCACATATCTCTCAATACTGTAGAAAATAAGGTTGAAAAGAGGTTGAAGAAGATGTCATCCATATAGAAATCTAAAGAGAGGGGAGCCAATAATCTCCCTTAATTTGTAGAGATTCCATCCTTTTATAGAGGTCGCTTTCCTCCTTTGGAGTCATTGAGTCCTACTTTCCTTGAATTTATCTCTTCCTTTTATTCTTGGCAATGGGCTTCCAATGTGCTGGACCCTAGTTCATTTCATAACCATCAACCTCATATAGACATGTTCAAGTTGTAACATACCAACTCAAACTAAACCTAGACCATGTAACTTATGATCCATTCCTAAGTAGTGTACCCAATTGTAAACAACACACAAGCATTCAATGCCATAATAATGTTGTGCTTAAGAGATAGGTAAGAAGCTTACCATATCTAGGGAAAAACATGTATCTGAGAGATAGGTGCATGGAGGCTCATGGTTGCTGGGTGGTGACTCAAGGGTGGTTCACAGCTATGCTATGGTGCAAGGACAATGCAACTGGTGGTTCATGTAGTGGGGTGCGATAGTGTGAACCAAGTGTAAGGCCCCATGGCGGTCTATTTGATTATATAGAATACTTGTGTGACCCATGTAAAGGGCAAGAATGATGGAGGTCGGCTGGGCTGTTCCTATGGTGGTGCATTTTGGTTCAAAGGATGCTCAACTGGGTTGTTAAAACTAAACATAGTGGTGTCCAATGCAAGTTTTGTAATGACCTAGGTTGTAGGCTCTAGGCACAAGATCCATCTGTAAACCTATACCTAGCCTACTGGTAGGGAAAAAACACCAAAACAACGTTGCTTTGGTTAATCTTTGGTTTTTCTTTTTCCTAGGTGCCTCATGTCTCTCTCATGCTCTCACTACTCTCTGATCAGTTGCCCCCTCCCCAAACACGTGTACACACGCACATACACACACACACTTGTAGTCATTGCCTTCCACACCAAGGCATCACTGTGCACCTTCCCCGCCACACCCAACCCCACGCCGTCCCTCTCGGGTTTGTGTCACACTGCCCATCATTAACGTCACACTTGATAGCTAATTTGCCTCTCTGTCTCTCTGTCTCTATCTCTCTCATCTACCTCTCTCACGCCCGGTGCGCCTTTTGTCTCTCTCTTTATCTCACGGTTGTTCCTTGCGCAGCAAGCCGTGCCACCTAATACACCACCACCATGATCCTCCTCCTTGCCAATAAGTCCTTCACATTTTATGTCTCTTCCTCTCTCCATTTGTGTCTCTCTCACTCATCTCCCCATTTTGTGTCGTAGCCCGATATTGCTACCCACCTCATGTCGTCACTAAGCCACACAATCCAACTCCTCCACTTTCGTTGACATCGACGCCACCTTGCCTCACCGGTGCGTCTCTCTCTCCAATTATTTTCTCACAGTTTCTCTATCCCTCTCACTTATTCAATCATATTGTTCTATCTCTTATCGCCATCCACTAGGCCGACAGCTATGATCAATGGAAACTACCACACCAAGTCCAGCCGCGCTACCTCTCTCCGTTGTGGTAAGCATTTTTCTAATCTCTCTCTCTCTCTCTCTCTCTCTCTGTAATTGTCGATCCATCTATGGCTAACTCTGGCTTTTAAATTCTTTGAAAATTTTGAGAAATTTTTGTTGATTAATATTGTGTTTGTGAAATTTGGCTAAATCAAGTTGGTTTGAGTGGTGGTCGATTTTGAGATATCATGGACATTGGAGGAAATGGTTTGAGAACTTGAATTTTGTATTCAAATATGTCCGGGTGTGAATGTGAATTGTGGTGTTGGGTTTGTATAGACCTTAGGCAAGATTCAAGGAAGCTAGGTTGACTATTAGGTGGAGTTGTATTCTTGGGACATATTATACTTAGACCGTTATAAACCGAGGCAATAAGTGGATTTAGATGTTGAATGGGTCATTTATGGGCTCAAGAGTTCTCTTGTTGATCTGTAGTCCAAACTATAGAATTATGCTATTTGAGTTAGTTTAATGATGTGACGAGTTATTAGTATACTAGTGATGGTTTTTTTCTAGGTTGTGAAAATGCTACTATTTGGTTTCCAAGGCTCAAATGTGGTGCCTTGTTCCTTGGTAAAGGTCTTGGAGAGGATCCGTGATGCCAAGAGTGGTGGCCGATCTGCAACATCCCAAATTTAGATCGGGAATAGGAGTGAAATTTTCACAAAGAAGTACACATGTAAGTAAATAGACATCTATACTGCAATGGAATAAGTAATGATTTAGTCAAAAATTAAATATTATTTGTACTAGAGATGTAAACCATAAGCAGGTTTCTTTCCTACATATAATTAAGATAGACGAAACATAATTTGCTGCTTGACTAAATTGTACGTCTCCAACATAATACAAACGATTACTAACAGAGACAAGTCTCCATCGAAATACTCTATCTCCCATTCTTGGTACATGGAATGATATCATCCGTTATCAACAGTCGATACTGAAGCTTTCATTTCCGTTCTATTTTGATCGAAATGATCAGAATTTGACTTGTCGGAACAATAACCTGCATGGCTTAAGTGGGTGTTCCGTTCTAGATTAAATTCTTGTCATTTTGGCCTATATCAGTCCATTTTGTCAGATTCCAATATTCCAACCGAAATGTGCATTTCGGTCCGAAATCTACGTAAATGGTAATTTGGAAATGAGACTCTTAGAGAAAGTCCTATCTATATGTCAGTATTAAAGAAGATTAGTGATATTTTAATTTTGCACACCTTTTCACAATCCACTCTCAACTGTCTTTTCACAGTCCTCGGCCAACTGCCATTTCACATGGAATTATTACTATTTATATTGTAATTTATAACCTGTCAGGTTATCAACTACTTTTTAAATTTCTTTTTTCCTTTTCCTGAATATTTTACTGTTTACAAATAATATATTTTTTTCCATCTTAACTATTGTGAAACGATAAAATCGCCTACTTTGGTGCCTGAAAATAAAATTAAAAAAAAATCAAATTTTGACCCGCATACATTATCTGTCACGTTAAACTGAAGAATGCGTAGATGAGAGATGCTCAACCACAAGTAAAGCAAATCTTGTAATATTTATTAAGCACTTAATATTCTTAATATACATGTATTTATTCTATTATTTATCCGTTTATATATATATATAGTTAATTCTGAAATGGTACACCAGAATGCACTGGAATATTTCGTTCTAGTACTTAAACCGAAATGATCACCCAAAATAGAATTTAAAACATTGATCAATACTCATGAAATATCAGAACAACCAGTCCATGCCTAGAATGATCTTGAAACCCAATAAATTAAGCACAATCAAGTCACCCCTTATGGTGACTAAGTCTATCTCTACATATATATCACAACGGAATAAGTAAAAGTTTAGTAAGAGACTAAATACTATTTGTACAAGAGATCTAAAATATAAGTAGGTTTATTCATTCACAAATATTCATGTCTGTTGCAAATATTCATGTCTATTATAAGTAGATCTAAAATATATCACTTCCCAAATATATTACACAATGGCATCTGTTCATTTCCTGCATCCAGGTACGACAAACCAAACATGATTTGTCACTTGACTAAATAGTACATCTCCAACATATTTTTCATGCGGGTTTGGTCTTTGAGGACCTATCTTGGGGCTACATTTGCATCAAAGTCTACGGTTTCAATAAATGAAACCATAGATGGTAAAACACCTATGACAAAACTACTAATGAGAGACAATGCACATGAAGATATAATGCATAATTTCATTTAAAAGATCTGTGAACACATATATTTGTGCATGGCAAGGAATCACCCTCTGAGCAAGAAATACATGTGTTCATAGTCATGGAGAGAAACCACCCTCTTCTCAAGAAGATAAAACTCATCATATCTCATCATATAAATCTCATCACATAAAATGCTAGGTAGGGAAATCACTTCATTCAATCTAGTGAATCACTCACACTTAACAAACAGGTAAGTTGATTTGCCTGTTTTAAATCCTCCAATACAAGCCAAAGTATACATCTTGCTCTGGGGAATCACTCTACCCAATCAACTGACTCTAAGACACGATATAGGATACACCTGGGTAATCTTTCAACCCGTCTATCAAATGAGGCCAATACAAAAGCATTCCACACCAATCATCACAATGACCCTTACACCTTCGTATGAAGCTCGTGGAAACTTGTCGTAGGAATGGGACGAGGGTTCCTCAACCAATCCATGATGATGAACACTCGGTAAGACTCGCGCACCCAAAAATCCACAACACCATCAATCCAAACCATCCAAAACCACCATCTCAAAATCACAATATCAAGATAGTACATAAATATAATGAAGAAGATATATATTATTTTCATGAAATAAAGGGAAGTGATTAAATATGCGAGGCTAAATCTTACAATATACCCACAAGATTTACCCCACAATTCCAATACAGTCTTAGAAACTAACCTACTTCAACAGTATTAAGATTACTATGGCAATGCTAACATTGCTCCCTCTGTTGGCCTCTTTGAAGCCACTTGATTTCTTTGAAGACTCTGATTCCAAAGAAACTCCAATGCGTACAATCTCAAAAGTGAGATTGTCCCTTGTCCAATCCCTTTTATAGGGAGGGATCATCAGGTGTCCTTCTGTTTTACTTTTGACTCGAGGCATGCTTGTATAAGAGCCCTAAGGCTCAATTGTCCCTCTATAAGATGACAGAGTCAAACTAATAGGGTAAGGCACACACATTTCTTTAGCTTGTCTTTAGTCCAATCTGCAATCTTTCCCCAAGTAAAGGTCTCCCACATGGCATTGGACCATACCTCTAGGTTCAGATGATATGACCTGTAGAGTCATAGTTTTACTTCTCCAAACTCACTACAGATGTGACCTTTCAGGTAGAGTATGGGCCTTTGCATGCAACACTATTGCTCCTGAGTGTTTCTGTGTTATCCCGAAAAGCCCTTACATCTATATAGGTCAATTCTTTGACCATTGCTCACCTTAGGCTCAATCATAAGTCCTTGTTTCACCTTGTGCTAATGTGTATTAGATCGACCTTCCATATAGTGTTGCTTGCCCTATTGGACTAGCTACACATTGCAGGTCATCGCTACCACGTCTTCCATCTTTCTAAGGAATGACTCTCTTCTTTGCCTTCCACTGACATTTGGAAAGTGGTCTCCTTGCGCCGGCATGGTCCTCAATTAGATGCTATACAACAAAAGGCAGATGAGTGGTGTTCCTATGTTAGAATTGGCCAAAAAATTAACTGATGTTGATTTTTTTTGTGAAAGAACTCGCATATTATGTTAGGAAAACAACCTCAGTCATTTTTTGCACTATTCTTAGTATCTAAATATGAAAATTTGACATTTTATTATGACTAATATAAACATGCGAAATTTTTGTACTTTATTTCTCTACTGCATCAAATGTGAATATGAAATCATGAAAGTTTATTTGATTCGATGATATTTTCTGTTCAGCATAGTATTATGTTATTACATTGTATATGAAAATTCTGAGACATAAGATTTTGTTTTGCTTTGATTGCAGGCCCTGCCACAAATTATAATAGTGGTCTTTGTTTTGGCCTTGCCACAGGTATATAATGTGGCATTTATTCTGACCTTGCCATATGTGTAAAATAGTGGCCTCTGTTTTGACCTTGTCATGAGTGTGAAATGGTGGCCTCTATTCTAACCTTGCCATGGATGTACAATTGTCACCTCTATTTTGAGTGCACTCACTTTGTAAACAAATTAGTTTTTGTTTTGCTTGGATAACCACATAAATGCATAACCCTACTAAGGAGGTAAACATGGCCTCTATTTCTATTTCTATTTACGATTCTGTTTCAGTTATGCTTTTCCCTAAGTTCTTTTGTCTATATTATTATTGTATTAAAATTTTTTTGAAATACCACTATTATATTTTGAGATTATGTTTGTATGCATTCTATAATTGGCTTATGTTTACATACTAGTATAGGTTCATTGCTTACTAAGTCAGTGGACTCACCCATTTACCTCCACCATTTTTTCTCATATGACTTTAATACTTGTGACTATTGGAATAGATGGCACGTGACAAGATTATAAGAGAAATGTGAGATAAGTGCAAGGTTGCATAAGTGTATTGGTGAGATTTTTAAGAATTTGTAGTAGTGTAGAGTTTACTTTCTTTGGAAGGATTTTTTAGGTATCTTATTTTGGAGGATTATTGTATCTAAGTTTTTCTTATTAATATGGATTTCAAGTTAAGGGTTTCACCTCTGGGTACGGGGCGTGACTTGCTGTTTTGGTATCATAAAACAAGGGCATGGCTCTCAAATGTTGTTGAGGTTTGGTGGTTTCAAACAGTGGCTTATGCTATTTAAGTGAATTAGTGGTTGCTTATGGTGCCTCTCCAAGCCTTGGTGTAGTGGTTATAGGTTTGGAGAATTGACTGGCAATGTGGGTTGGTCTTCACAGTTTAGCACAGAACAGTGGTGTTGGGACCTTGTGGGTTGCAACCATGGAGGGTAGAACTGTGGCTGGTTTAGTGGTGCTGGTGGTTTAAGGTTGGACTGGGTATGTGGTGTTGAGGTTTTCATGCATGTTGTCTCAACTTATGGTTGTGGCCTAGGACTTGGGTCAGGCCTAGTTGGTCATGTGAGTGGAGGCTATCGGTGGCCAAGTTTCTTGGTGGGAGGGAGGAGGCGTCAGGGAGGCTAGGACATGCTATTGTTATGTGGTGGCAACCCTAGGGGTGGTCTTGGTTTGCATCCTTGAAGCAAGGGTCTTAAATACGGTTTAGGTGTTTCATATGGTATAGGGGTCATGGGTATCAGGGGTAGGGTCCATTTTATGGGCTTGACCCATGGGTATTCAGGGTTTCTTCTTGGATCCTTGTTTAGGTTCTAATAAATGGATAGGGCCATTTAATGGGTCCAACTAAACACTAGGGTTGGGTCCATTTTATGGGTTTGATTGCCGCTAATGTTCCACTTGACTATATTCCATGTCAGGCCTTGGGTTTGGATCTTGTCATAGCCTCATTCAATCCTTTGATCAAAATCTAGATTTTTCCATTTTGTTCTCTATTCCACAATTTGAGGACCCACACGTTGTCTTTAGGCATAGGCAGAAAGTTAGGGACCTACTAAATTGTCTTTTTCATGCCTCACTCACTGTCGTCTATCCGATTGCTTCTCTATTGTAGGACTCTTTTATTCCAAAATTTTAATTTTTAGGGCCCTTTAAACTTTATCTTTTGGCATTAGCAGAAAGTTGGAAAACTTCTTTTTCATGCTTCACATATGGTCGAGCCAATTGCTTGTCTATTGTAGGACTCTTTTATTCCACAATTTGAAGGTGCCCTTTTAACGCACCTTTATATTTTGGTAAAGTTGGAACCTTTAAATTGAATTTTTCATGCTTCACTCTCTATCATTGACCCGGTTGCCTCTCTATTATAGAAGGACTCAACTCTGAATGGTCTTCATATGATTTAGTGAGATGCCCCCAACCTCTGCTTGGGATGGACTGGAGACTTAGAGTATCGGGACATGCAATACAAGGTTACATACCCTCATATATGACAGTAAATATGCAATACATCCTAGTATGCAACTAGTAGTATGCAATAATCGTAGCAGAATAAGAGTGATTAGTTATAATTCATGCTAGAATAGACTAAAAACATCCCAATAGCATTAATAATCATCATAAGTTCAAACTTAAGGATAACATTTCCTTACAAAATACTTAATCCAAGTTCCATAGTTAGATCAACTATTTCATATGCTTTGTAGTATGAAGATTTAATGCTTTTGAGCATGAGAATTATTTGTAGTTTTCATTCAAGGTCCGGCTTCTCTTCAACCATCTGCATCCAACGATCCATCATATTCATCCTCTACCAGTCCTATCATAACTTCTATCATTCTGGGGAGAATGATAGTGGTTCCACAAGGGGTGAAATTTACTTGAAATCTTAGTAAACTAAACAACTAACTTGCACAGAGATAAAATTATGCATGAAGAATGATAAATATGAATTGCATAAAATGTCAAAAAATGTGCATGGGTCTCCCATCCTGATAACTCAACATTTTAGAAAAACCTTGATGCACTTTCACTTTCAGTGAACATTATCACTTTCTCATTCCAAAAACATGACATTTCAAAAAAGAACATTTCATACTTTATTGCTTTCTAAAATCATAACATTTCATCATCATTAACATATGTATGGTAGCTACAAGGTTCCCCATATGCACCGTGAGTACCTATCGATGACCGTAGCACAACTCATGTTGGCACTACGTCATTATCTGCAGACATCGTTCTCAATGCATTGGTAATATAACATAACATCATAACATATACACCCACCAGCATTAAGTTTCATAACATATGACTTCGCTCTGGTGTTCTGTGACGACCCAAACTCGCGTAAGCATGACCCACAGTTTTTATTCTTAGTTGCCATGACTTTTGGGAGCTCTAGCCATTTTAGAAAGCTTTAGAATCTTTGAAATAATAACTTGAGCCCAAGAGAGGAGTAGTCCTAGAATGCCTTATGAATTTTGGCCTTGTTTAGAAACTCAAGCCCGATGGCTTTAGGCCCATGACCCAAATTTTAGTCACAAGTGCCAGGTGGCATGTAAGTACTACACTATGAATCTAGACTTGATAATAGGTTAATGGAGAGAGAGAAGTGTAGGAAAGTACCAAGAAGTGGCTTGCATGCCTACCCTAGAGAAATTGCCACTTGCCAGTATGCTAGAAACCTTCTAGATGAATCAAGGGACAAAAGGAACCTAGGAAAACTAAGAAATTTTTGGCTAGATTAATTTTCCATATGCCTAGACCCTTTGTCTTGCCCAAATTCAAGTTCCAAGGTAAACGTATTGGGAAAGGAAGCTTAGAGAAGTGAAATGGAATTTTTCTAGAAGATTTGCATGGGAAACCAAAGGGAGACATATAGGATTTCGAATTTTAGTCAGACTTTGCCAAGTGTCAAGCATGCATTAACCTTCTAGAAGAATATGTGAAGAGACTTTTATATCAAAGGACAAAAATGCCCTTAAGATTTCGACTAGCATACTCCCCAAGCACCCTATTCACTTGCCACTTGTCATTTAGACTATTTTGGACCAATGGTACATGAAAGGTCACCTAGGGAAGAGCACTAGGATGATGAAGCATGAACTTGGGAAAAGAAGAAAGAGGGGGACAGCTAAGGCTATGGCGCACGCCCAATACCACTTGTCATCCATGCTAAAGGTTACTTGTTTGGAAAAAGGAAGAGGCATGTAATATTTTACCAAGCTACCCTTAAAGAAATACTTACTTGCTTTAGGAAAGAAAGGGCATAAGAGGAAAATAAGGGATTTTAAGCCAAGGGAAGAGGAACCCTACATACCACCCCAAGATGTCCCTTCCTAATGCAATCCAAGTGGAGAATTCCATAAGGCATTTTTGGCTAAAGAGAAAAGGAAGAAGAAACCTATGCCACTTGTCTTGCATGAAATGGATTTCAACAACCAATGAGGGATTGTGAAATCTTCATATTCTCTTGGAGATTCCTTCACTTTCTTGTATTTTCTTTCCAACCAAACAAGAAGATTTCTTCTTCAAGGAGAGATCTCATCACCTCTAAGGATAGACAAGGTAAGAATCGATTTCCTCTTAGGTTTTGCACACACGTCTCTTTCTCAATCCAAAAATGATATTCAAATCTCATTAGACTTTGAGAATGATAGAACACCCACACTTTCTAATATTTTCTTGGAAAATGACTTAGAGTTTTTAAGAAACCCTTGAAGCCGATTAGAAAGGGGAGTTCATCCTCCATACTTTCGACCACTACATGTATCTTTGCTTAGCTTAGATTTTTGTTTAACTTTATGAGTGAAATGAATGAGTTTTAACCCAAAAACCCTAGAAGTTGAGTGGGTCAAGAGCAAGTGATGCCCTAGAAATCCACACACACACTCAAGAACATGAGATAGGGTTTTTAGTTACTCTTTCTAATATAGTATGTTTGGATTTACAGCTTGCTAGTATTTCCTTACTCGGATTTTTGTAAGTATACACTTAACTTGTTCTTGGTTAATACTTGTATATATTTGTGTAAATCATTTCATTACCATGTTTGCTTTGTTTGCTATTTCTTGATTGCTTGTTTGATAATGCTAATTTGATCTTGTATAAATCTATGGAATGAATTATCTGCTTTGAAATTGTGATGAAAATGCTATGAAATATTTCTATAAGTTTCGATTTTTACTTGGTTAAGATTGATGGTTTATGCAACATGATGTTTCAGCTTGAATATGTCTTGGATGTTTCGGACCTTAGCCAAATGTTATGATTTCATGCTTTGTTTTACTATGCTTTGATTTCTATGTTATACGCTTGAAGATTGGAACATATTTAAGTGATGAATTTCATGATTTTTATCCCTATGTGTTTCAACCTAAGCAAGTTCTCATGATTCCATGAATGTGTTTGGATGTTTCATGTGTTTCATATTATCATGCCATGAATTGAACATGTTATGCTTGTTACCTCATGCATGGCATTCCATATGCCATATGTCAAGAATAAGTATGTATATCTTAAGTTCCATGTCACATGCATTTGGAAAAAATGTTTTCAAAGAAAAGTGATTCTTTTTAAAGAAAAGAGTCTAAATGTTTTATCATGACCCCAAGTGCTAGGACGAAGGATTGTGTTAGTGAAACTTCTCTGTCCACTCTGTGTTTAAGAATGGCGTGGTAACCCCTGAGTCGACGAAGAATAGTCGACGAGTCTCGAATGGATTCTTTTTAAAGAATGCCGGAGCGAGAAATCATCTAACGCTAGTGGGTGCATAAGGCATGTAATTCGATAAAGTAAGGCTGAGTTAATATGATTCTCTGTTCATGACGATTCATCATGGTGTACGGACCGTTGATGGTGTAATAACTAGTAGGAACATGCGGTGTAGGGAAAGAAGCCGTGTTGTGTCCACCCTATGAACAAGAATAAGAGCTCATAAAATAAGGATCACTTGATCAAAATCTCATGATATGATAAGGATCACTCGATGCAAATCTTGTAATATGTTCTGATAAGAAAAGTTCTGATTAAGAATCAACATAAAAAAGGAAAGTTAAAGAAATTTTCTGAAAATGTCAAACTCTCTGTTATAAGTCTTTTGGAAATGGTCAAATGCGTATGTCAAGTTTCTGGTTTAAGTCATAAGTTAAGTACATGTCCATGCACACATTTCATGATATACCTCTTATATGTTTACGTTAACTATTGTATGTTGTGTGATTACTTGCTGAAATTTTTTGAAATCTCATTGTGGTAGTTTCCACTACCATTCCCCAACTAGAATGGTAGAAGTTGTTACAGGTATAGAAGACGATACCTATGACGAAGAGGAAGAGAATGACACCTCCTCCTCTGGAGAGGATTGTGCCTAAGATGACCACTACTCGGCCTAAGCCCTCCATCCTAGAGCAACTCGAGGCTATTGATCGGGAGATCTTCGAAATATTGGAGTTTATTGTAGAATTCAAACAATGTAATAGCTGGGATCAATATAAGACTCTAGAGAAGTGTGTGAAACCTAAACCCTAATGAAGAGAAATGAAACTTAACTATTTTGTGAAAGAACTTATGGTTTAGATCTTTTGAGAAACAATATTTTGAGGAGGTCCCGTGTTTTGGGAGACTAAATTTTACTACATGTTATTTTGGGATATTATATATTATAGTACAGTTTTATGCTTATGGACAATTTGGGTAATGTTTTATAAGTATGGTACCATGTACTCTGCAATTGCTTGTTGTGTTGCTTAGAACATCTAACTTTTATAAATTTTATGCTGCTACGATATTGCATACTGGCAGTGTACTTAGGTGCATAGTGTATTACCTGTCATGTATGAGGGGTGTGTAGCCTTGTGTTACATGTTCCGGTATTTCAGTCGCCGTCCAACCCCAAGCAGGGTGTTAGGGACCCCGGTCAAGTCCCTAAACACTAAGTCCTCTTCGGCAATAGGCTCCTTTGATTGACCGACTCCAAGTCCTTCACTTGCTTGGTTCACGCTCAAGGTTGGCTATGGTGGCACTTTGGGTAGGGTGAGGTTAGTGTTTAGGCTAATTGGAAGTGTATGGGAAGTGGGAAAAATGGCTAAGTGTGAGATCACAATGGGGAGTGGTGCACGGCACTAGGGTGAGCTAGGGTTGGCGCCACTTGCATTAGGGTTTAGGGTTTGGATGTATGATGATGGACGGCTAGGGTTTTGGGTGATGGGATGATTAGGGTTTGGAGCTAGGGTAAATGAGGTGGGTGGCCAAGGCTTGGCCGAATGGAGTAGGTGAGTGTTTTTAGGAAAGTTTCCTAAAAACTTGGGATGTGTTTTGGATTAGGGTGATGGCCGACCAAGGGGATCCAAGAGGGTCAACTAGGGTTTCCAATGTGGAAACTCTAGTTTGGAAAGTGGTATGGGCGGCTAGATCAATTCAAATGAGGCAAGGAGCCGAAATTTGAATTTGAATCTTGTATGGAAAGTGTATCTCGGCTAGGGAGGAAATGGATTGGATGAATGGTGTTTTTGGTAGTGATGGCCGAATATGGTAAGTAGGGCAAACAAGTGTTGGTCGAGTATGTGGTTGGAAAGAAGATCAAATGGGCTATGGAACACACTTGTTGGCCGAATCACTCAAGAACACTTATGAACAAAGTATGAACAATGCACATAAATATCAAGATCAATAAGCAATAAATGGAGAACAAGAGAATGAATGGAAAATACTCATAAGATAGATAGAATGGATCACACTTATTCACGAATTGCAAAGTGTGATCCTCTCCTTAGGGATTCACGAATTGCACCCCAAAGAGCCCAAGTGCTATGCACCGAAAGTGATCTCAAGAACAAAGTAGTCCACAAAGGCTATTGTCAAAAAAAGTGAAAGAAATGACTAAGGGTCCTATTTATAAGGTTACAACTTGGAAACCCCCAAAAGACCCATTTGAAATAAAAAGAATTAAAATGAAATAAATAATTAAATGATATAAATGAAGATAGGGGCATGGACCACTAGGCCGTGGCATGCATGAGCCAAGGGTTGGCTAGGGTGGTGCATGGTGGTCCTTGGTCTGGTCCATGGCTAAGTGGCTCGGCATGGCTGGCTAGGGTGCATGGCATGGTGCCATGCATGGGCCGGCTGGTGGGCATGGCATGGTGCCAGGTTCGGCCTGCTGGTGGTGGCTAGCCATGTGAGCCTGCTGCAAGGCATGGGCTGGAGCCATGCGCTGGATGGCATGCCTGGTGGGCATGCCACTGACCTGCTCTGCATAGCATGGGCTGGAGCCGTGCGCTGGATGGCATGCCTGGTGGGCATGCCACTGGCCTGCTCTGCATGGCACGGGCTGGGCCCGTGCGCTGGATGGCATGCCACTAACCTCGCTGGTGTGCGGCAGGAGAGCCATGCGGCTGGGGGCATGGTCGGCTGCAGGTGCTCGGGCGTGCGCATGGCTGTGCGCATGGGCGTGCGCACGGCCATGCAGTCTGGCTGGGTGCGCAGGGCTGTGTGGCCTGCGTGGGCGAGCGGGGCCATGCGACCTGCGTGGGAGTGCGGGGCCATGCTGCCTGCCTGGGCGTGCGGGGCCTTGCGGCCTGCAAGGGCGTGCGGGGCCATGCAGCCTGCAAGGGTGTGCGGGGCCATGCGGCTTACCCGCATGCGCAAGGCCATGCGGCCTGCGCGCAGGCGCAAGGCCATGCGGCCTGCGCGCATGCGCAGGGCCGTGTGGCTTGCGTGCGCGCGCTGAGCCATGCGGCCTACGCGCATGCGCAGGGCCGCGTGGTGTATGGGCATGCGCACGGGCGTGCGCATGCCTGGCCATGCGCTGGGCTGCGCATGGCCACTAACCTCGCTGGGGTCGAGGTGCCGCGCGCACACGGCTTGCATGCTAGGCGCCCCGTGCTTGTCAAGGCACGGGCCAAGGCATGCATGTGGCCAGTCCAAGAGCATGATGGGCGCCCCGTGTGTGACAAGACACGGGCCAAGGCATGCTCGTGGCATGATCAAGGGGCATGTCCCGGATATGGCTAGGACATGGGCGGCTTCTTTGGAGGCGATTTTACGTGGGGGTCTAACATAGGGGCTAGGGACGCCACACGTTCTTTAAAAAAAATCCATTCGAAACCCATTGATTATTGTTCGTCAACTTAGGGGTCACCACTCCATTCTTAAACACTCCAGAGTGGATAGAGGAGTTTCACTAAGATAATTCCCCATCCTAGCCTTTGGGGTAGTGACAAAATTCATTTTCATGTTATACTTGAAAAATGTGTTTCATGACATGTGCATATATAGCAAGCTTTCCATGTGAAAATGACATTTATAGATGCAATATGTTAAAATGGTAGAAATATCATATGTCATGTAAATATATAATCTATGTATCATATAACATAATATTTTATGCTTAAAGTGATAATTGAAACATGAATGAAACATTTATCAATAAATCATAAATAATCTCTCAAGGTGTAGTTAGAGGCCAACTTATAAACTTCTTGAAGTAATTGAAAATAATGTTATAGTTGCGTAAATCAAGTGCTTACTAAATTAGGATAAGTACTTTTATAGGTGAGGTCCAAAATCAAAGGCTTCAAAAATAAATATTTACAAAAATACCCTTAGACCCTAAAAAATTGTCGTTAAGACTCTAAATTTTCACTAATTGCAAACGAATTCCAAATTTAATAAAAGTTTATGGACCTCATATTTTTAGCATTCTAAAACGATTTATGCCCTTGGATTTTTAAAAATCAAAATGGTCCCAACCCGTGGCATGCACTCTAGTTGATGTCTAAGTGTATTTTCAACTATTGATCCCTATTAATGCATGCATATAAGATTTTTTCTAATCACAAATGATCACTAACATATTTAATAACATAATGAAGACTAATTTTAGGATAATAGAGTTCATCCCAATACTTAATCATGGCTAAGATATCCTTAATTTCTACTTCATTCAAAACCGATTCATACTAGATGATCAAAACATGATAGATTCAAAAAATTCCATGGTATGCTCCTTTTAAGACAATAATAAATCATATAAAATCATGTTTAAGACATGCCATAACTAAATTTTCACTTAAAATCATTTAATTATCCAAATCATCCCTTATGTGACCCAGTTTTGATTTAAACATGATAACCTTCCCAAAACTCACTCAAATTTCGTACCAAATCATAGAAAAAAATTTTGAGATGCTAACTAAGATCAAAAGCAAGAAATCTTACAAATTTCGTGGCCTTCCAAGCCCTCTAGACAGCCTTACACAAGAACACTTAAGAACTCACCAAGAATTCACTCGGTTTCACTCTTTTGATCTCTAAGAGGGGAAGTGCTCTTCAAGACTCAAGAGGAAGCTTGGAGGTGTGTAGGAAATAAGGGGGTGAGGGGGCCTTTTATAGGTAGCCAAAGGGGATGGGATGTTGGCTTGGTCCAAGGGGTTTGATGGAAGATGGCATGTGAATATGAATTTTCCAGATTTGCACTCCATCGCCTGTGTCATCTTGTGTAGGTCAAAACAGTGCCCTAAACCATCATGATTTCACTCTTATGGTTGCTACATTACTCATATGGGAGCTGACTAAGTCGTGGGGTAGAGGAGAGAGGAGAAAAAAATCATCAAAACCACCCAGGGGGGCTGACGGGTTTAACAGGTTCTCCTTTGGTAGATTTTGATCATTGTCTTGACTAATCCCTTTGAACCATCATGAAGGTGCAGTCCGAAATAAGGTGATGGGATCGAGGAGTCTTGCTGAAATTTCTAGATTGCCTTCTAAGTTTATGCTCTTGAGAGCAGGGAAATAGTGGCCTAAAACCACCATGATTTCTTCCCTACTATGGCTACAATGGTCCTACAATGGCGGCCAAGTCGTGGGGTGATAAGTCTGATTTTATGCGATTTTCGTACTAACCAATAAGAGGCAGTGAGAATTAAAGAGAGATGATGAGATTTGGGCGATGAGCCTTGTCTCGTGGGCAGCAACGAGATTTCTCTCGCACAAAGACAAAAAGGCTTACCTCTTGGTAGGCGAGCAAATTCGCGACTAGAGGGCGAAGACCTGGGTGCGAAGACTTGGCACCAATATATATTTACCTTCTAGGCAAGATGACTTGGGGACAAGGTTCTGGGCAAGAAAACATGGTGGCTAGTCTAACCGACCAACTTAAAAGTCCAACCTAAATGACATCGTGGGCAACAACTAAAAAAAAGTTAGAGGAGTCTTTCATCCCGATAAGCGATAGGAGTCTTTCATCCAAATAAGCGAGACGAGTCTTTTGTCTTGATAGGTGAGAGAATTCTTTCATCTTGATCAGGAGTCTTTCTACTCGATAGGCAAGAAGAGGATCGTGTGGTTTTTGTGACCTCCACACTCGCTCATTTGTGACCTCCAAGCCCGTTCATTTGTGACCTCCACTCTCCATATATTTGTGACCTTCACACCCGATATATTCAGTGCACACGGCATCTACCCAGTGGGAGAATTCTTCCTGACCGGGATCGATCTATTGCTCACTACCAAATCCGAGTTCCGCAATCAATCTGATGGCGACCAATAGCTTCCAAACTCCACAATAAATCTGTTGGTGATCAAAACCTTCTGAACTCCACAATAAGTCTGTTGGTGACCAAAACCTTTCGAGCTCCACAATAAATGTGTTGGCGACCAAAACCTTATGAGCTCCACAAATCAAGCCGCATATCACTGAATCTTCCATTTAGATACTTCCAATATTCTTGGGATAATTTCATTTTATGGGCCTCTTGGCATTAATCCTCAAAATTAAATAAGCACTAAAAATTCTCCAAATAATATCAAGCTCCAAAATTGTCCTTTTTCCTCAAAAATCACTATTGTACTAGAATTTTCTAATAATTCTTCTATACCCAAAGTATAAGGTCCTTATGCCAACTCAAATATCCAAAATTGTTCTTATTCTAGAATAGCTCAACTCCTAATTAACTAGAATTAAGGATACTAAGGTCAATGCCTAAGGAGCTTTTTAAGCGGGGTGTTACATCTAGTGTTGCATGTCGTGTTGATAATATTTGGTTTGTGATCAAATGAAGTTGGCAGGATGTGTGCCACTATGGCATCAGGGAAAAGAACACTCCATTCTTTGTTTGAAAATACCTTTGTTTAGCCTCTCTTATGTTGGCTTGGCACCATCGTCTGTTTGACCATGTGTGCACATTTGCTTTAAAACCTAGGTCGATAAGGCCGCTTTGATTTAGGAACGGGCTCAATAGAGGATAAGGCTAAAGCATTCCCCCTCTTATTGTTTTGGCACATAACAAAGTTGAAATCCCCTGGATAAGCCATGGTCTAGAGAATGAATCTACAATAATATCTAATTAATGAGTAATGCTATATGTACTTACACTTTTTACTTACAATTTTACTTACAATATTCATTTTGATAATTTTCTTTTAAAATTTAAATTTTGAATTTCAAATTTTATGATTTTTACCATATTAATAACCGACACGTTTTTAACAAAAATAAAATAAAAATAACCAACACGTGGATAAATAAGTTTTTGTAAGTTTTTCTTAAATACATTTAACATTTTACATATCAAAGTTAGGACAAAATTGAGCCTTTTTTTTCATTATTCCATGTAGTAGCACCAAAAACAAGACTAAACATCCAAATATTATTGCCAGGGGCCGAGAACAAAAGCAAATTAATAATATTTTTAATAATAAAAATGAACTCAAGATCAATTCCAACTTGGCAAGCAAAAGAAGATGCCTTCTTTTACCAACAGGAGACACTTGAACAAAATGTTAGAAGCTAATATTTTGAAGTTCCATTTCAAACAAAAAAGGGCAATTGGGGTAACGAGTCTTGATTAGTGCCTAGTGTTCGAATTGTCGAAGGGTGGGCAAATCCTCAACAATTCCGTGTAGGTCATCTTGGCAACTGTGGGGCCTGTTACGAATTTCAACGCTTCAGTGTGGTTTCTTCCTTTATTTTCTGTCTCCTTTCTAGGCTTTTGGTGGGGACCTCGTTGTTTGTTCTATCTTTATGAGGATCAAAGGCAGAACCACATTATAGCTTGGGGGCTTCAATCCCCAAACTTTCAAATAACATTTTTATTAGTGTTTGTATGAGAGAAAATTTATAAAATTTCTTTACTCCAAAAACAAATATATTTTCATAATTGTGCCCCTCTGAGTTCAGTTCTTTAGGTCTGGCCTTGTGGGAATGGATCCATCTTCAATATTTGCCTCTAGATACTTTTATTCCCACATAAATTGATATAATGAAGTTAAGATCTTATGAGATGAGTCAACATTTTTCATGATTTCTTGTTTTCTAGTCCCGATTCTGTAACACACCCTGTACATATTGTTTGGATAATAAGAAAATGGTAAAGGATATTAAGGAAAAATGATCAATTTCGACGATGATGCGACCAGAGAGGTGAGAAACAAAACTTTGGTGCTAAACTTCTCAATGATATATTACCAGGCTCCTTAACAGTATTTATGTAAGTGTGGATACCTAAGTTAATAACTAACTAATGGGCCCAACTAACTAAATGCTAAATGAACGGGCCTTAAACTTCTTTAAACAAATTCCGCCAACTAGTTACTAGGCCTTCGAATTTAAACCCATTTACACAGCAACAAACCCTTTTGTATTCGAGCACGTGACAATACCATCCCCTTTAGAAGACATTGTCGTCAAAGTCATTACAAATTCACTTATAATTCCCCAGTATGAGTAATATTGAATTGACCACTCAAGATCTTTAAATTAGTCAATAATGCAGCTGAGTCATTTAGTTTGAATAACTATATTCTAAGGCTTTTACACCACACTCCATCCACATGGCATAATGGTTTTTTATAGGAAAGCAAAATACATTAAAATCAGAAGAATTACAAAGAATTCTTATCAACCCAAACACTCAAACAGCTCGGGAAACGGGCATTGGAACATTAGCCCCCCAGATAAAAATATCCTCATTACCTAACGAACATGTTGAACTTTGCACACACTAAACAGCTTCATTAATCTGTGTTTCTTTAAGCAAATTCCCTAGCATTGAAAAAGAACTGGCAGCAACTGCTTATAGCTATTTGATCATCACCAAGCAATTACTTTTAAGAAATAATCTGACACATACCACTATGCATGCAAAATTAATGTCCTCTGAACATAGATAAGAGTTCAATTGTTTTAGCATCAACAACTTCATTGCAGCTTTATTAACTGCCATAACATCACATGTCTCATCTCTGAGTCCACACCCCTGCTTTATGTTGATTAAAGAATATAGCTCCATAAACATTAAGTTTGAGGAAACCATGAGGAGGAGGCTTCCAACTGCAGGGTGTCTTAGGGTTTTAGCTAGTTATAGTCACCAACTCCTTGTGAAATCTCTGAAAAGACAATGCATGAGCTATCACATATCTAGGTTCATGATATGTTTTTTCATGAATATCTGGGTCCACATAGCATAATTTGATTTGGAAGATAAATCTTCAAATTTAAATCTTACAAATCAAATTATGTAATGTGAATGGTGTGTGGTGTAGAAACCTTAAAATAACATTTCTCTTAGTTTTCACCAACTTCAAACCACTACCACATGATGATAGATTGGAAGAGAATTATTATTTGTAGATCTTTTAAACTTCCAGCCTAATAATCCCAACTAGAGTTTATTCTGTTATGCAGTTCCCATCACCAAGATCCTTTAGTTGACTAGAAGTTAGAGCTTTGTAGATCTTCATTCTGGCAATGACATGAAAGATATAATAAAGACCTTTGAGATTACTTCTGCCTCTTTGAAATAACCAGCTTCCATGTTTCTTCCTGACTTATTTTATGGTGAAGAATGAATAAATGAGGTTGTAGTCACCCTTTCTTGAGGTACATAGCTTCCTTATTGTGACATATGTTGTTGAACCATTAAGAACCATTTTTCCATGTCATAACCCAGCCCCATGTGAAGCACAATCAGTTTTTAGGTCCAAAGTCCATCTCCTTTCTCAACCAAGCCTCGTCTGAATTTTTTTTAAGAGAGAAATCGAAACAACGTCATTTTAACAAGGTACCCCTAACAACCCAACTCCTTTCAAGCTCTTTTCTTTGCAATAAACTCGTAACAACACCATGCCTTAAGCCATACATTGCACCACCGCAAGTCATTATTGTCGATAAGCCATCACCTCTATCTCCCTCATTTTTGTTTTTTCTATCAGTTTCTCTCATTAGCGTCTCTCGGTCTCTCTTCGTTTGCCTCTCTCTTTATCTTATGAACCTTTCAGTTCTTTCCCAATTCTGAAGAAATTTAACAATGTAAAAAAGAAAGATTAAAAGAAAACATCTAATTTTCAAGGAATCAGCACCTCTAAGAATGATCACTCTTATCCAATGAATGCTTTATATTTTCAAGTTGTTTTATCCCAGTTATATGCAACCGTTAATATCGTTACACTTGGAAAGGGAAAATATGTAAAATGCTACATTAATTGGTCACGTGCCTCGCACCTGCTTCTTCTTCCTTTATACTGTGGTGCCTTGTCCCTCATGAAAGACTAAGTTTCCATGTTCCCAAGGATGCTAGCTGATCGGCCAGTACCCAGAGGAATTGTTAGGTGTATAGTAATCTCAGGGGAAGTACACATGTAAGAAATTTGGTCTATGACAATGCAGCGGAATGTAAACGGAACATGTTGATATTACAACGTAAACAAGTATGTACCAGAATACTAAACTTCATACAAAAGAGGCTTCTCACCCTTAATAAACCTCCACAAATTATATTGACTAGGATATATAAATAGTCACCATAAGCGACCGACAAAATTACAAAAGAGCACTAGGCTCGGTAATGTTCATCCTACGAAAGGCACCAGGTAACTACGGCTAGTATTGGTGCTAAGACAGGCCCTACTCTCCTTAGTCAGGACTCGGGTGGGATTGACTCATCTTCCTCAAGCGTTGTATCAGGGTTCAAACCCATATCTGCGTGGAGAGTTATCACCCTTTCTTGCCTCAAAACTTGGCAAGGAACACCCGCTCAGTGAAAATACGCACACACACAGACACATATAAATATGATGAGGAATCACTATCTCGGGATGTAGCCCTTCTTTATGCAAAGAGATAAAATGAGTTACTCATCTTGATATTTCTCCACACGGTTGCCGTCACCTTGACTTTTGCTCATAGGTGCACACACTTTTCCTCATAGGCACTCACATTAAAACTTGTTGCCCCAGGGATACTACTCTACCAGGCTACAACCAACTTGAAGACAAAAGCACATGATACGCGAGGGGATCCCGCATTTCGACTATCAGATGAGGCCAAGTACCAAATCGCTCCACCTCATTCTCCTTCTCATATGATGTGCGTGGTAATGCTTCGCAGAATGTGCCTAGGGAACCCTCCCATGAATAAAGACTCACGCTGACTCCACACATACAAATATCCAGGGTTCCCACACAAGGCCTCATAATCAGTTGCAGAAAACAATTAAAGTATCAAAAATATTGAAAGTATCGAAAATCGGCGGGTAAATATAGCTAGAAACATAGTGCTTGAAATATTTATTTATCCTTGTAGAAAGGGGAAAGATTACAAAAGTAATGCAATGCCTCTTACACACAACATTCACCCTTCATTACCAAGCATTGTCTTATAAGCTAACCTACATTCCTACATCGAAAGCTCTCTCGTCGCCTCTCCGCTCCTTACTTTTTGCATCAGTCACTTTCTCGAGCTTTTTAGTGAATAAGGTCTCAAAAGTAAGATCGTGTCTCACGTATAGGTCCTTTAAATAGAGTGAGAATGTCAAATGTCCTTTCTGATGTATCTCTGACTCTAGATATGCTTGGATAGGAGTCTTTCATCCTTGTCTTATCATACCACAGGATGATAGAGACAAGTGACCATGGTATGGTTTGCACACCCTACAATATGCCAACTCCTCAGTCCTTCCTTGAATGAGTGTTCCCCACGTGGCATTGGGCTACAGTCCTGTGTCCTAACCACATGACGTTTCTTGCCTTCATTTTTCATTCTACAGCAACTCCAGATTTGACCTCTCAGATAGGCTGTGGGCTTCTGCGCATGTTGCTGACACTTTGTCAAACTCTTTTGTGTGATCTTAGAAAGTTTCCATGTTTGGTTGTGCCAATCCTTGACCATGCTCCATTTTGGCGAGTGATCCTATCTTGCCTAGTTAGGTAGTCCGTATCTCATCCAGGCTCATTAGTCCGTTTAGCTCCTCATTCTCGTCCTCATGTTAGATGACTTTTCTAGCTCGTCTGTGGTGGTTGAGATGCTTGATTGAGCTCCATTATTGCATATTTTATGCATTTAAAATCAATATATTTTTAATTATTTTATTATTTTATCATTGATTTTAGATAAAAAATGACTAAGAGGCAATAAATCCAAGTTGTGAATTAAATTGATTAAAAGCATAGTTTATGCTTATTTTTATAACTTGTGATTTAATTTGATTTTGTTTCCTCACATACACAAAGCACTTTTAATATTTTAGTTTAGTTTTTGTTTAATTTTTATTTAATTATTTATTTTCTTTTTCTAGTTTTATTTTTGTTTATTTAATTATTATTTATTCTGTCTGTCTTATTTTATTTTGTTTTATTTTATTTTATTTGCATTTTTATTTTTGATTTTCTGCGCAGGCAACGCAGACCAAACGACATGTCGTTTTGCAGTTGATTTGAATCTGCCGTCTGAGGAAAACGACCTATCGTTTGACAAAAACGACATGTCGTTTTTCACGTGAGTTGATTCTGCCGTCTGAGGAAAACGACCTGCCGTTTGACAAAAACGACATGTCGTTGAGAGTCTTCTTCAACCTCTCGCCATGTAGAATTTCGAACCATGCATGAGGATCCTCCACGCCACCGTGCTCCTCCATCACGTAGTCCACCGTGAACCACCATTCTCGTCCACCTGCAACCACCAGTCCGAGAGCACTCCATCACCATGAAGCAACTTCCTCCGCACGGCCTCCACCCGTTGCCTAGCACCAACGCATCCGAACACCGTAATGTTTCAGACAACAACACTGCCACTGAGCTGCCCCATCTGTGCCCAGCCACTTCGGCCTCGCCTGCACCACCTAACCTCCTGCACAGTACGTGTGCATGCCAAGCCGCCTCCTCTGTTTTCATACGTCCGAAATAGAGCATTCCAAGCTCCACCACACTGCATGATGCCCACGGCTCCACCTCCATCTCTCTCTCAGAGTTCCCCATTCTGAATCCAGCTAGTTGACGAACGCAAGATAATAAACAAAGACACGGCATGGGATAAAAAGTTGGGAGAGAAACAATTGGAGAATAATTCAAACGGACGTGAATCGGTTTAGAGCTAGCTGGAGTTCGGTGGGGAACAAGAAGCAAACATGCACATGCCGAAAGGATAGAAAAGAAGAAGAAAGAAAATAAAAATACGTAGATCATACAGTCGGTGCACTGTGAAAGAAAAACAAAAGAAAAACCGAACGGTGCAAGAAAGAAAGAAAAAGAAAAGGAAAGAAGGTAGGCTTCGGCTGGAAAGCAGAGAAATGAATAAAAAAGAGAAAGAAACTACAGATCATTCGGTACCCACTCGGTGCGGTTCGGCGCAAAGGAAAAAAAAAAGAAAGAAAAAAATAAGCAGTCCATTAAGTAGGTTTCGGCTGGCAAGAAGAATAAAGGAGAAAAAAAAAAGAAAAAAAAAAGAAGAAGACAACATGCATGAGGCGCCGAAAGTGAAATGAAAGTGGGCTACAGCAACTACTGCTTGTTGGTTTTTGAAGCCTATAAAAAGGCTTGTAAATGAACAAAGATCAGACATCAGAAATTAGAAGTAGATTGTAGGGAATTAATTCGATAGTTTTTCTTTGTTGTGTTTGTGGACTGTTAAGTCCAGTAGAGCTAGGGATGAACTTGCACAATTGAGAGTATTTTTAGTTTATTTTTTATTCATGATTGTTCTTTATTAATGCAAACTCTTATTTATCATTCTCTAATTATCAATAGTATTTTTTTATCTCCAAATAATTTTGGAATTGAATCCTTTCACAGATTCAGTCATGCTTTTTATATAGAATGGTAAGATCTTTGATTATGTTTGGATTAATTTATTGTCTTTATTGATTTAATTATTTGCTGCAGTATTGCCTCCGGGTATATTGTCGTTGCTGGGTTTGTCAATAAGAATGATAATTTACAGAACTTTAAAAAGTAGAGAATGATTTATCAAAGAGTTATCTTTCGATTAAAATGGTTTTTAAATCTATATCTTCCGATTGGGGACTCTGGAGATGAATCCCCAATTGAGTAATTCACTGAATCAAGAATAAACATAAATACTCAATTTGTGCAAGGAATTCCCGATGCTTTACTATTTATAATTTGAGTGATCTTTATTTTTATCTTTGTAATTTTATTTGTTTAAATTGCATTCAAAACTATTTTTCTTTTTATTGATCATTTAATATTTTTCTTTAATTTTTTTTTATTATCTGTTGTATTTTCTTTAATCTGTCTCCCTGTGGAATCAACACCCCAAAGCTGTGCTACAACTACCGCGTTATGTTTTGGGCGTAATCAATGCTCATCTCCACCTCACTCTGGGACATCAGCCACTTTCCCACAAGGTGCTTGCTTGCCTAGATGTTGGACAAGCTGCATTATGCGTCTTCCACTGTTGATTCCTTAAACCATTGGAGTGTTTCTCATCTTTGTGCTTCCTTCAACTCCATGAATGACCTGTCCCCTTTCACATTCAGTGGGCCCCTCACATCCTCCTCTCCTTATACATAATTCCGTCTTTGAAATTCAATGAGGGCTCTCCCTTGCCTGGTCCTCTCAAGGGAGGCGAGTTTAAATGGTAGACCTGTCAATGACTCCAGTAGCCTTCGATTGCAGATGAGACTTTCCCTTACCACATCAGCAGTCTGACCTTCATCATTTGAGGTCGAGACATGAGATGACTCCTCATGTCTCTTCACTCTTCTTATTCGACTGTGTCCCTCAGTCGTGGTCTCTGGTATCCTAATGTTCAGGCTAGGTTTGGCTTCACAGGAATTTGGTGAATCATCAACCTTGCCTCATCTTGCTCGTCACATTCCAGCACCACTCTTTTCCCTTCTCTTTGTGTTAAACTTGTGCCAACGTGATCCAACACATATTTTGGGTACTAGATCCTTGACTCTCCGAGCCCTCCCTTCGTCTCGGTGGTGTTCCTCCTTTAGCCATTTTTGTTCAGTGTCTCTCCTTTCTTTCTCACATCATTCCTCCACGAATCTTCGTATGACTTTGGGAGGCATGGCTGCCTTGCTGGCAGTTCTGTCCTCCCACACCCTTTTGTTTTAGCAAGTTTTGCAGATTTTGAGTTGAGGTTTGGGGAGAATGACAACCTATTTATAGACGCGTCCATCCTCATGCTTTGTCTATAATACCTCTACCTCGTGCGTTAAAACTCACAATTGAGCTCGAATAAATATGGGAACTGATCATGCGTGACCTGCTCGCTTTCCCATGTAAACCTCTTGTTTCCTTCATTCCCCCATTGCACCTTTACCAAGGGGACCTTAGACCTCAGTCTTTTCTCATTCCTATCCCCGATACGTACTAACCTTTTTTCGTATGTAATATTTAGTTGTAACTAAACTAGATCTGGTTCAATTACTCGTTATTGTTGGTTCCAAAACTTCTCCTAAGCAATGAAATGTGGAACATGTTGTGAATACTTTTGTATTCCACTGGATGTTGCAAGTGTCCTTCCTTAGATTTACTATAAATTAGTATATCATCAAAGAAAACAATGACAAACTTGTGCAATAAAGGCTAAAATGTTTGAATTATTAAGACTTGAAATGTAGTAGGAGCATTAGTTAAGTCAAAAGGCATAACTAAAAACTCATAATGACCTTTCTGAATTTGAATGCTATCTTTGGATGTCCTCATCTCTAACCCTTATCTGATGGTACCCAGATTTGAGATTTAGTTTTGGAAATATGGTAGCTCCAAACAATTCATCTATAACATGAATTGGGAACTTATCCTTGATAGTCTCCCTATTAAATGCTCTATAATCAATGCACATGTGCCAACTCCCATCAGCCTTCCTCACTAACAACACGGAAGAAGAGAAATGAGGTTGCCTACTTCTAATCACTCCAGGATCCAGTAATTCTTGCTCAAGTTTCTTAATTTCTAATTTTTTATAGGAAGGATATTTGTAAAGCCTTACAAATATTGGCAGTGCCCTTTCTTTGAGGTTAATTTGGTGATCTTTTACTTCTTTTTGGAGGCAACCCTTTTGGTTCCTAAAAAACTCGACCATATCTCTATAGCACAACCTCCAAACTCTAATCAACCCTCTCCACCAACCTGTCTTATTCCTATTGTATAATTTGCAAGAATATCCCTTTCCTTTCAATTTTGGTGAGTTGGCATCTCTCAACATCTCCCACCTACTTAGAGTGGCCTGGGTTAAACCCTTTTTTTTTTTTTAGTAACAAACTTGCAGGAGAACTGCATACAAACTGGTTAAAAAACCAGATCAATGACATCTGGCTCAAGCTCTAGAGAAGATTTTGCCAGATTGTGTGCAAAGCCATTTTCACATTTCTTTACAAACAAAGCCTTCCAGTTAGAAAAACTAGAGAGACTAATTTTTGTGTCACCAAGAATCATTCCCATTCTATCATGCCTCTCTCTCTGTTGTTGTAAACCAGATATCACTTGTTGAGAAGCTCCTTCCAGAATTACTGAAGATAGCCCCAGTTCTTTGGCTAAAGCAGTAGCATAAAAGGCTCCCTGAGCTTCTGCCAGCATAGGGTCATATAGACTAGGCATGGAAAAAATCCTAGTAGCAATCACCTTGCTCTCATGGTCTCGAGCAACAAAGCCAAACCCTAATCTACCAATTGAGTCACATAAGACTACACCCCAGTTAATTTTTGTGTAGCCCCTGGGAGTAGACCATTTCGTGTGGTGACTACCTGCAGTTGAAGTACTGCCTACTGAGATTGAGTTCACCTAAGCAGAGAGGAACTCTGCTTGCAACTGCTGAGATTTCCTGGCCAAAGCAGTAGGATGAACAAAGTTCCCCTAAAAAATATATTGATTTCTCCTATGCCATATGCCCTTAGCTGTGACAGCAAATAACTCCAGTAAATTCCCATCATAGTCTGCTAACAAACTCTCCAACAATTCTATAAAATTATCTGGTCTCAGAGAGCTCTTTTGTAAGGCCCGGGGCCCTTGACTCCACACATCCATAGCTGATACACAATTCCATAAAGCATGTATTACAGTTTCTTCCTCACTTAAGCAGATGGGACAAATGGGCGTTTTAACAATCTTTTTTTTTGAAAAGGTTTAGAGAAGTTGGTAATGATTCCAAACAAGCTCTCCACAGAAACATTTTAGTAGCATTTGGTATATTCAACTGCCAAATAGAAGTCCAATACATCCTTGCTTGACCCTCTCTGGAAGATTGACCACTGTCCCATGTGAGGAACTCCTTTTGCAAGTGATAAGCACTCTTCACAGAAAAGCTTCCATCCTTTGTACCAAGCCAAATCAGTCTATCATGGGTACCATAGAAACTGATAGGGATTTTAAGGATTAAAGAGGCTTCATCTGCATCAAACATAGCAGAGACTTTATCCTTCTTCCACTGCTTTACATCATGATCAATGAGATCTGCAACTTTGGATAGTTCTGGCAGACAATTAGGTTGGGATTGGATTTTTTAGCTGGTAGGATAAGGGATCCATTTATCCTTCCAAATTAAGGTATCAGCTCCATTGCCTATCCTTGAGAAAATGCCTTTGTTTACTAAATTCCTTGCTGCACAGATACTCCTCTAGATAAATGATGGTCTTGATCCAACCTTTGCTTGAAGGAAATCAGTAGTAGGGAAATATTTTCTTTTCAAGACCTGTGATGCAAGAGAGTCTGGATGTTGTAAAAGTCTCCACCCTTGTTTTGCCAATAGAGCTACATTAAAGCTTTCCAACTCTCTAAATCCTAGACCACCAACAGATTTTGATTTCCCCATTTGGCTCCAAGAAACCCAATGTATTTTATTATTCTTTTGCTGTTGATTCCACCAGAATTGGTGCATTACTCTATTGATCTCTCGAAGAAGTGTCTTAGGCAGTTTGAAGACTCCCATACAATAGGTAGGCATTGCTTGGATGACTGCTTTTAGAAGAATTTCCTTCCCTGCCTAAGAGAGGAGTTTTGTATTCCATCTAGTAATCCGACTCCTAATTCTGTCAAGAATATCCTTGAAAGCTTTATACCTTGATTTTCCAATAAGGGCAGGTAGGCCAAGGTAAGATTCATAGCTTGAAATGGATCTGATCCCTACCATACCCATAATTAGATCTCTAGTCACTTTCTTGGTGTTTGAACTGAAGAAAATGGAAGTCTTATCTTTATTAAGTGCTTGACCCGAGGCTCTTTCATAGATACTTAGTAACTCCTGCATTTTTTCACATTCCCTTTCATTTGCACTGCAGAACAGCAAACTATCATCTGCAAAGAATAGATGATTAATGCTGAGATTGCCCTAAAGAGAAGCCATGAATTTGTTTTGAGGATTCAGCATGATTTAAGAGAGAACTTAGGGCCTCAGAAATGATGATAAAAAGATAAGGGGATAGGGGATCCCCTTGCCTTAAGCCTCTAGTGGATTGGAACCAGTTTTGTGGTGATCCATTGATAAGAATAGAATAGGAGATTGATTGAACACAATTCATCACTAAACTGATCCACCTTTCAGAGAAGCCCAGTTTTCTCATAACCTCAATCAAGAAAACCCACTCCACTCTATCATATGCTTTACTCATATCCAACTTCATAGCCATGTAACCTTTCTTCCCCTTACACTTCTTCTTCATTGAATGTAGAGTCTTAAAAGCCACAATCACATTATCAATAATTAGTCTGCCGGGAACAAAAGCACTTTGTGTAGGAGAAATGATTTTGTGCAGCACCAGTTTGAGCCTGTTAGCTAGGATTTTTTAGATCAGCTTATAAATAACATTACACAAGGAGATAGGTCTGAAATCAGCCACACTTTGAGGGTTCTTTTTCTTGGGAATCAGTACAATGTAAGTATCATTGATGCTGCATATATCTCCTGCTGAGTTAAGGATCTCGAGCACTGATTTTGTTATGTCCTCACCCACTATATTCCAATGTTCCTGGTAAAAGACAGCAGGATATCCATCTGGGCCAGGGGAACCCAGAGGATTCATTTGGAAAAGTGCTATCTTAACTTCATCTGCTGAGAAAATTTCTGTTAGCATTTTGTTCATATCCTCATCTACCTTGTACTTAACCTGAGCCAAACATTCTACAATACCAGTTGGGTTAGAACAGGAGAAGAGATTCTGATAGTGCATGCCAAACAAATCCGCAATTTCTTTTAAGTTGCAGACCACCCCTCCATCCTCTTTAATAATCCTTTTGATCTCATTAGAATTTTTCCTCTGATTTGCACTTTGGTGAAAATATTTAGAGTTTCTATACCCATCTTTGAGCCATCTTTGTTTTGCCCTCTGCTTCCATTTTATATTTTCTTCTTTCAAAAGTAGGTCTACATCCTTTTGTACCTGTTTAACAGCCATATTATGAGAGCCATTATTAATTTCTTGGATCTTAGAAAGACTTTTTAGCTTTTGCTGAATTGTTTTCCTATGCTTATGCGCTGACAATGTATTCCAATTCAGCAAAGAATCCTTACACCTCAGAAGATTCTTTTGTACTCCCCTTAGAAACGAGCCTTGCCACAAATGCTTTTGAATCCAGCTCTGAACAATGATTCCCTTACACTTCTCTCTTTGATCCCAACTGGCTTCATATCTAAAAATTTTGTTTAAACCCCTATCCTTGTTTGACCTCTCAATAGCCCCACTTGTCAATTAAAATGGGACTGTGGTCAGAGGTTTGAGCAGGAAGGGTAAAGACACTACAATTTGGAAATTTTCTTATCCAAGCTAGGTTCCCAAAGGCTCTGTCTAGCCTTTCTTTAGTAAATTGAGGACCCTCCCTGTTGTTGCACCAAGTATAGTTGGTCCCTTTGTAACCCAGATCATTCAATCCACAGAAATCCACTACCTCTCTGAACCTTTCCATCTGTTGGTAAGGCCTTATAGCAGAGCCTCGTTTCTCATGATGGAACAAAAGTTCATTGAAGTCCCCAAAGCAGATCCATTCTTTATCATCTCGAGGCTTTAACAACCTCATTAATTGCCAGCTTCCTTCTCTTTTATCAGTAATGGGATTGCCATAAAAACCAGTAACCATCAATGCTTCCTGGTCCTTTGCTGTCTTGATTGATATTGAAATATGGTTTTGAGAGAAAGAGTCTAGCAAGACATCATCAGAACTATGCCATAGAAAAGCAAGCCCCCCACTAAGGCCTCTACTTCCTACCACAAAACTGCAATCAAAACCTAAAGAGTTTCTAATTGCTTCTACTTTTTCTCTTCCACATTTAGTTTCCATTAAAAACACCAACCTGGGCCACTTTGACTTCACCCACATATGAAGTTTCCTAATTGTACGAGGGTTCCCAAGCCCTCTACAGTTCCAACTAAGGCCTATCATAGCTGTTGGTGGGGCTGCATTGTAGCCACCACCAACTCAGATTCGAAATTCTCAATTATTAGGCCATCATTACTCTTAAATCTCTTGATTGCTTTTCTACCTTCTGCCTGCAGCACTGACTTAGTTCTTTTAGTTCCCTTTCTTCCTGCCACCTCACTTGTCCCCTCTAGATTATCAGCACTAACCCTTCCTCTTCTTTTCCATGTATCCAGCCTAGAGAAGGCCCTAGTAACAGCACCAGTGGCCACTAGCTTCCCATCATGAAATGTTTCCTGGAGTGGGCTAGTAGTTAAGTCAGAAAACATAGAATCTTTTCCTGATTCAATAAGAGGCCCCTCGATACTCATATGAATCACACCAGGCTCCTTACCTATTTGAATAGGGTCAGGGGTATTTAGTAATAACTCCACCTCATCATGGCTACTTTCCTTAGTATCATTATGAGCTCTCCCCATACTAGAAGGCTCCTGCCCTACTTTATTCTCAGTGGAAGATAGTATATGTTCAGATATTCCAGAAAAAGGGGAACCACTAACCTTAGACATTCTTATTGCCTTATCTTTTAGCTTTACAGAAGATAGTGCCTCTGTTCCTTCCATGCTATCCTCCCTTAGGTGCACCTTCTGCTTTTGCCTCCTTGCTGTCCCCTCCCTGAGCTCCGGCATGCTTCCAATTCTGATGGTGGTTATGGCTGGGAGCATCCCCATATTTGCAGTTGTCAAAGATGTTTGTATACATTGGCTGAGCACGCAGCCATGGACCATATTGTTGATTTTGCATGCCTTCAACTTGTTGCTCAATTCTTGGTCGAGAGCAGCCCTTTCCCACGTGAAATAACACCCCACAATGAAAACAGAAACTCTGAAGTCTCTCATATTTGAAAGAGATCCAGAATTGTTGATCATCAAATAGCAGCCACCTTCCTCTCAGTAATGGCTTATTAAGGTCAACAACTACTCTAACACGGAGGCATCTACCCCATGCCAGACCATCTGATTCAGCCTCTACTCGGATAACATGGCCAATTGAGGAACCAAATTGTTCCCCCACCTCTTCTGTCATAGCTGCCAATGGTAAGTTATGCAGCTGAACCCAAAAAGGTTCATAAGCAAAGTTTAAACCCAGGATAGAAATAGCTTCATCCACCTCAATGATAGTCAACATATTTTTATCAAAAAACCAAGGCCGACCACTTAAAACCTTCTCTTTATTTGACTGCCATTGAAACTCTATCAAGAAAGCCTGATCTCCCACATCTTTAAACTTCACCCATCCCTCTAACTTCCAAACTAGTGACATTGTTGTTCTGAAAGCCTCATTGTTTACTCCTCTCTCAGCCAAGACTTTACCAACTATGCAGAATTTCTCTCGAGACTCTCCCTTCTTTACTCCCTTAGAGGGGAGATGAAAGACATTGCTCTCATCTTTTGATAAACTAAGCTTTTCCCATCTTCTAACTATCTCTTCTGCATCCATCCTACCCGCAGCCCAGCTCACTCTACCACGAGAGACTAACACTCATGTTAGCCAAGAGTACTCACCTTACTATTTCTCTAGAGAGAAAGAAGGACCAGCCATGTATCAAGGTTACCTGGGTTAAACCCTTTAAGAATGTTTGAATGCTTGTCATTCTTAAAAGTCATTGTGAGAAGGTTGAACCCCACAACATAGGCCTTAAAGTTCTCGACCACTACATCACTAGTAAAACATCACAACCTCCTAAGGGAAACAAGAAAAAAGTAGTGGTAAACTGATTTCCCTGTACCTTGAAGTCCACTATTTCAACCATTCCTTCACTTCTGATTTTTTCTCCATTAGCAACTCACGCTTCTATCTGTTTATTACTGCATATTTTCAACCCTGCTTTCCTTGCTACAGTGGGATCAAGGAAGTTATGAGTACTTCCTGTGTCCACTAAGATTACCACTGAACAACCATGTGCTTGCACACTCACCCTCATAGTTCTTAGACTCAAGGATCTAGCAATTGCATGAAGTGAAGTTTCTAGAATTTCACATTCAAGACTAGAGTTCTTAGTTCCCTTAATCTCCTCCAAACTCCCATTATCCTAAATCTCACTACCTTGAGATAACTCAATTCCTTCCATTACAAAAATTCTAGCTTTTTACAATGATGACTAGGGTTCCATTTCTCATCATAGAAAATAGCATAACATTTTCTCTCTTCTTTCTTTTGTCTCAATAGGGCTAACTTTTTGAATAGGAACATAATTCTTAAAATTGTTACCTTTACTTCCTAGAACAAATTCCTTTATGAAGGATCTCCTCCCACTAAGTTTAAATTGTTAGGAGTTGAGTCTTGTATGCAACCATTGTAGTTGCCTACCTGAGCCTTATTGTTGCTTCCATTGGATCGTCATAAGAATTGTTTCCAAATCTTATCTATAGTGCCTCCACAAAAGATTCCCAAGTATGGAAGCTTACTGTCTCTTCTGCATCTTGGAACTAAACCAATGCATTTCCTTCCATATAGAAAGAAGACATTAAAATCTTCTGACCATATATCAGCATTGAGTGTAAAGTAAAATAGTGGTTTGCTTTATAAACCCATCATGTGGGATTCTCTCCATCAAATCTTGAAAAATCCGGCTTTATTGATTTGAACTGCTTACCTCCACACATCCCAAAATTTTCTATGTTCAACATTTCTTCTTGGCCCCTAGCATTCTCATTCCGAGATCCCATTCTACCTCCATTCACTGCCTCCAACAACAAGTCCATCTTCGAATTTTTGTACCATGTGCCTTCCGCCATCTTCCTAAGATTTCAACTACTCTGATGCCACTTTGTTATGAATCTTCTAGTTCTGTCCCAATTCTAGAGAAATTTAACAATGCAAAAAAGAAAAATTTAGACGAAAACTTTTGATTTTCGAGGAATAAGAGCCTCCAAGAATGTTCACTCTTATTCAATGATTGCTTTACATTTTCAAGTCTCTATTTTTATATTTCAATCCCAATTATTGGCTACAATTAATATCGTTACACTTGGAAAGAGCAAATATGTAAAATACTACATTAATTGGTCATATGCCTTGCTTAGGGGTGTAACAGGTCTAATTCGGTCCCTTTTTGTACCTTTTTTAAAACCAAACCTGTATGCACAGGTTTTGAAAACTTAACAACCAATACTAGACTAATTCATTACCGAAACCAGAACTTTCACTTTTTTAGGTTTCGGTTCGGTCCAGTTCGGTTTTTCTGATTGAACGGATTATCTATATTAGTAATAATATGATTACTATTCAATGAAATGGAATGAACATATCAATATCTACTTCACACTAAGCTTTACTAACCATACCTTAGCTAGTTGTTTACTTTAAATCCAAGAAGGAAGTAAAGCCTTTTCCTTAACTTCCTCTTCACTTAGAGAAAGTCAACTACAAGACACAATCTCTATCCTTTCAACTTCCTTCCATATCAAACAAGCTCAACAAGAAACTAAGTCAATCCAAATTTATTATCTGCTTCTCACCATCCATTTCTTTAAGGTATAAAAATTTCATGTTATACTTCTGTACTTAGCACTAAGTCAAGCCATTCAACTCTTCATTTCAAGCATTCTAAAGAAATTCATAAATATGTTTAACAATACGCTTGCTATCCAATAAGGGCTATTGAGTTTTCTACATGAAATATAAATAAAAATCATGGATTAAGAATGTATAGATGATAGGAATTTGCTTGGAAATTGAAGGGAACAAGAAAGTATCAAAATCTGGAAAATTTCACCAAAATGGATATTTGACAGCTTTTGGTAACCTTGTTTGAATCAAAATATGTGAAGATCTAAAGCTTACTTGATGGCTGATTTTGCCCCCTGTTTTTCAGTATTTTATCATACAAACAAGTAACTTTAGTTGAGTGAAATATGAAATGGAAAATAGAGATGAAAATGAGCTGGTTTGAACCCAAAACAGAATGCATAGCAGAAAAAATTCTGCACTGACTTGTATAGCCAGCAACTTGGTTGTGTTCTTGCTTTAAACTCCCTTCATTTAACCATGATTCCAATTACATAAACAAAGGATGCTAGTGTTGAAGAAAAATTGAAAAGAAACATCATTTTTAGTTTAAACATAGCATAAAACAGCAAGGATAGTTCTTGGTAAACTAGAAAATTCTAAGAGAACTTACTAGTTTGAATGAAATCTTTGGTTGTTTACTTAGTCTATTAGATTGAGGAAAAGGTTAAAAATACATACTAATCTCTACTGGTTTAACACATAAAAATGAAGGCTTAAACATAGTTAAAAAGTGATTCAAATAATAGGAAGAAGTAGAGTTAAAACTATAGTAGAATTTTAGTGGAAATTGTACAACTTGGAATAAAACAGGGCAGAAATCATCTCACATTTTCAAGCAGTAGGTTGCATATACTATGCTTGTTTCTACCTTCCCCTCACTTGATTACACACCCAACTAAACAAGTACCAAATGAAAAATAAAAGGAACAAGTGAGGTTGGACGACCCATGACAGAATCTGTTCAAAAAATTTCCAAACTTGATACAAGTGTGTTGTTTAAGTCTTTTATGTACGGTTTGAGAACTTTGAGAAGGAAAAGAAGGATTTTCGAACTAAACTGAACTTTAAGCCAAAGTTCCAACTTTGTAGAGTGAAGATCTAAGCTGCAAAATGAAGGGAGAAATTGTTGCAACACAAGTAGCAAACATCAGAAATTTTCTGATGTACGTTGAGCTCTAACAGTGGGTTTAATCCTATTTACAGATCCTACTCTTATTCCTTATGGTTTTCCACTCAAACACAAGCTTTAGAGGCAATATGATTTTATTACTGTTCAATATTTTATCATTACTTTTTCACCACTTTATATTACTGTTCACAGATTATCTAAGATCACCATTATAAATTTTTTAAATTCTCACATAAAATATAATAAATAATTCAATTTTATCAAATCTTAAAACAATAATAATGTTAAAAAATAATATTCTAGTAATATTTTATTCAATTTTCAACTTTCATTTTAACTCACAATTCAAACTGAACCTTAGTCTGATTGGAGGGGAACTAAAGTGAAAAAAGGAATTAAGGAAAAAGTACAAAATGCCAAGAGGGCTGAAGATGAAAAGCAACCGCTAAGACCAAAAATTCTACAACCTTAGTGATTTAACACTCTTTTCTCATGATACAAAAGTAATACAAAGTTTGGAACATAGAAAAAATTTAAGATGAAATAAAAGTTCTTTGGTTTGGAAAGGGTGGTAGACGAAGTCATTTTTAATAGGGAAGTGAATAGATAAATTAAAAAAAAAATTCATGGAAGTTTAGAACTCAAAACTTTCAATTACAAAGAGGAAGAAATTAATGTAATAAATTGATCTAGTAAATAAATAAATAAACAAATAAAAAGAGTAATAAATGAGTGGTAAGAAGTAGTAAGTCCATCATTATCCTTCGAATCCCTAAGTTCGGGTATTGCTGGGAGATTCTTGTGTGCTGAATCTTTAATCTTTATCCATTGTTTTTTTTATATATATATATATATAGAAGAGTAAATAGTCACATGTCCAATAGTGATCCTATCCAATTTTATTAATAGTCCATCACTTTTGGCAGAGGAATACCATGATAACAAAACAAGGTACTAGAGTTTTACAACGAATAAACCCCAAGTACCAAACTAACAACTATAACAAAAAATCGTATCTCTAAAACAGGCCTATATAAAATGAATGAATTTAAACAAACATACCCATTAGAGACGAAACAAAGACTAGAACTCCACAAACATAAAATTCCACATACGTAAATTTCTACAAACATAATACTTTAGTAGACGTAAATTTCTGAAGACGTAGCACGTCTAAACTTTCATTCCCTTCAACACTTCCGCAGATGCACTAGCCCACATGAATCCGTTCTAACTATAACTTTAAGCAAATGAGGAAGCTCCATTTGTCCTAACCATTCCTTTGAGATACCACTACTACTAAGCCGAGCCAAATAATCAGCAGCTATATTCCCTTCCTGATATATGTGCTTCACATAAAAGTTAATTCCTGCCAACATAAGAACAATATCTTCCCAGTAGTCTTCTAGGTACCAAAGATTGCATCTACCTTTCTTAATCCGGTTAACTACTATTAGAGAGTCCATTTCAATAATCAGATTATTTAATCCCAGCCTTATGCAATGTTTAAGACCTAACCAAAGAGCCCTGACTTCCGCATGATTATTACTCCCATAGCCATTCAAATCAGCAAAAGCATATATATCCTTCCCAAACTCATTCCTAATTATACCTCATGCACCTAAATTACTAGGATTATTAAGCAACTGCCGTCCACATTCATTTTAAGCCACTCCCTCTTCGGCTTGTCCCATCTTACTTCAATTAACCTCTCCTTCCTCCTTATCTTAATAGGGATATTCAAAATTTTTGAAACCTTGATATCCTTCTCTACTAGCCGAGACGCCTTATGAAGTTTAATGCCAACCCAATGAGTCCAATATTTTATCAATCTCCATAGAGCATGAACGTTTTCCTTAATACCTTCCATCCTGGCTCTACACCTCCAAATCCATAGATTCCATGAGATTATCCCGGGCACCAAACCAATAAGACTACCAAGTTGAGTTGATTTCTTTGCTCGCCTAACCCAAGCATCTACTATTGCTTTCCAAGATCTATTAGGGACAAATGGGATACCTAACATATTAGAGATGAACTTCCAGATGATACTTGCAATATTTCCACTATATAGAACATGATTAATATCCTCCAAAGCACCTTCTTGGCAACACTCACACTTAGAAACTAAAGGCACTCCAAGTTTTCTTATGCGATCGTCCACACTTAGAGCTGAATTTAGTGTCTTCCACATTATAACATAACATTTTTAGGAAGTGCCACATTCCATATCCAATCCGACCAAAGAGTTTTAGGACTGCTCACCCGAACCACGTTCCATGCACTTCTGGACGTGAAAATCCCGTCTGTGTTGCCCAACCAAAGAAGCTGATCCTCCCCACTTCGACACTTAACTTCACTTGCTATGACTTCAACTTTTTCAGACCCAACTAACTGCACCAACATGTCCATATCCCGACTATTATTCCTCATCACTTGGTTCACCTTTAAAACTGAAGTTGCCCATATTTGGATACTGCTCCATCAGAGTACCAGAATCCAGCCACCTATCCTTCCAAAAATAGACATTTCCCTCACGAACCCTCCACTTAGAATGTTCTAAAATGACAGGAACTTCTCTAGCAACAGACTTCCAGAACTTGGTACCTCTAGCAGCATTTACCTCCAACGGATGCACACCATAGATGTACTTTGCACAGAAAAACCTCTGCTATAATGAGTCTGAACATAGCAAATTCCAGGCAAACTTAAGATGAAGCAATCTTTGAACATCAACCAGATTTCTTAAACCAATCCCTCCCTCGTGTACTTTATCCATTATTGTGAAAACCCACTCCTACTTGTTCTGTTCTAAAACTACTTTATTTATTGCAAGAATCTCATCTTCAATAATATGAAATTCACTACAATGTTTTGGTTTCTTGCTTCTCCGTGTCTTCCTCTATAGTCTCTAGTCTCTGAACTTCAGGGTACTTTGGTTGTTGCCCAGTTTAGTCTCACTCTGTAGTAGTTACAGATTTCGTTGTTGCATGCCCAAATTCTTCAAGTAACAGTCTGACAAAATCTCTTGGAACCAAAGCAAGGCTTCCCCTTCCATATGACGTAAGAGTTTGCAGATTTTCCAATTCTGAGTTTGACTCTTCAAGCAACTGAGTTGCTAACAAAACCTAGACGTAGTAAGGATATTCCTGCTAAATCGTGGAAATTCCAAATTATTATTATTTTTTTAATTCCTGCCTTTCTTGAAAATGCAATTTGGTTCATCCATCGTGAAGAATTGTTGGCAAAATAGGCTTCCTATATTTTATCTATATTTTTTTCACATGTATTATTTTTAACACCTTTTAAATATATATTTTTTTTAAAAATTCATAACATCATTAAAAAAATACTTCATTAATTATTAAGTAAAAAAAAATAAAAAAAAAAAACTCCAATAGGAGGACTAGCATTTTCCTTTCAATTATAATCCATTTATACAATAGAAAAAATTCTATTTATCATCTTTTACATCACATACCAAAATGTGATTTGTTATTTTTATCATTCTATTTAAACACATCAAACAGATGAAAATAACAAATCACATGTTGGTGTGTGGAGTGTGAATGATAAGTAGTATTTTTCCAACACATTAAGGATATGTTTGGGAGGTGAGATGAGAATTTTGTATTTTATTTTAAAGTTTAAAATATTATTTTTTAGTTTAAAAATTTGAAAAAGTTAAATTGGAATTTGAAAAAGTTGTATTGAGATTTGAAAAAGTTGAATTGTTTATTATATTTTATATAGGAATTTGAAAAAATTGTAATGATGAGATGAGATGAAATGAAAATTTTGAGTAAGATAAAACATTCAAGCATAACCTAAGTAACAAGAAGGACTGTAGAAATAAACTGAAGAACCGATCAAATTGATTGAGTTGAAACCAATTGGTTCAATTTTTCTTTTGTTATTATTTATGTTTGCATATTAAATTACTTATATAATATTTTATAACATGCATGTATGATTGTTAAGTAACTTATTACCAACTGCATAATATTTATCAATCTTATTACCTGCTACTTAATTGTTGCACTTGCATATTTTAACATCTAGTAACTCATATATATTACATAGCACTTAATAATTTGATGATACATTCATAAATTATATACGTACAACTCAATTTCCACTCTATGCTTTTTAACCTATTAATATTTTAATATCTTGGAGAATATTGTGACATTAACATTGTTACACATAATTAGTTTAAGGAGCTTAATTTATAGAAAAATACTAAATCTATTTAAGAAAAACTTATAAAAAATTTACTTCTCTACATGTCATTATTAATATATTGAAAATCAAGAAATTTGAATTTCAAAATTTGAATTTAAAAAAAAATTAATAAAATATATCTTGTAAGTAAAATTGTAAGTACATGTAATACTACTCTAATTTATATAATATAAAATTTGGACAAAGAATACTTGGAAAAACATGTTTGTTACTTGGTAGTGGCTTAAAAGCTGAAACGGAACCCAACCGAAAATTAATAAAAATGATGTCTTTTATGGTCTTTGACTCTGCTGCTGACTGCTGTTCGTCATTGAGGCGCATCTGGTTCATGAGGTGGCACTTCAAGGGAGATGGTCTTCTGGATTTGAGGGATAAGTGGGCTGATGAACTTCCTATAGAATCGTACTTCGTTTGGATGTCAAATTCATTCCAACTCATCTTAATTCATCTCAACTCATCATTATAATTTTTTTAAATTTTAATATAAAATATAATAAATAATTTAACTTTTTCAAATTTCAAAATAACTGTAATATTTAAAAATAATATTCTAACAGTATTTTATCATCTCAACTCAACGCAACCCAATTCATCTCAACATCCAAACGCACCCTAGTATTTTTTTTTTGGCCTTTAGAATCAGTATTTGATAGCACTTATCTAGTAACATTATTGATTTAGGAAATGAGTTTTGCAATATATTATTTATTATTCATTTTATACTCCACACTCCATACTTAACAGATTTTTTTTTTTTTTAACAGATGTAAGGTGTGAGGATGAATAGAAAAAAATTATTCTTAGGAAATATATTAATAGTAGTGAAATGATTTGAATTAAAATATTTTATAGAATTTTAGAAAAGGAAAAAAATTATAAAATTAAAATATTATTTGACTATAATTTTTTAATAATATTTTTTATTTAAAAAAATTGAATTGTTTTTTATATATTTTTTAAAAGTTTAAAAAATTATAATAATTTAATAATGATTTGATGAAAAAATTAAAATTTGAAAATTAAAAAATATTTATATTTAAATTATATTTAAGAATAAAACTTGAGAAATTTTGAGACGCGAAAAGATTATTTTCCACCTCTTAACTAATATTTTAGCTCAAATTTAATTGAAGGAAGATAATTGTCACGCAAAACTTGAACTAAAATACATTGTTTGTGTGAAAGACTCGTTGAACGGTGCATCACGGTGCATCCTGAGGCCTTAGGCTCTGTTTGGATTTAAAAAGTATTTCATCTTAATATTAAAATTTTTTCAAATTCTCATATAAAATATAATAAATAATTCAATATTTTTAAATTTTAATTTTAACTTTTCAAATTTTAAAATAATAATAATATTAAAATATAATTTTTTAATAATTTTTTTAATTTTTATCTTTCATTTAAAATCATCTTATCTTAGAGCATTAACATTGGTCTATGCATATGCATATATAAAATTACCTCTTTTACATAACTATTTGGCCATTCAAGCAAAACTCCCACATTGGCTTATGCATATTTGAGACCAAATAATAATAAAATATTAGTTTTTTATTATTATTAATTTTTTTTCTAAAATCAAAATTTTTATATATATTTTATAATTAGCATCCACTATATACATTTGAGATTAATAATACAAATGCAATAATAAAAAATATAATTTTTTATATATATTATATTAAAAATATAATAAAATGAAAAAAAAAATATAATATATTAAAATAATAAAATGAATGTGTATGTAAAGATTTGTTGTGTTGTTAAGGGAGGGAGAAGAGTAAAATATTGAGAGAGAAAGAGTGGAAGGAGAGAGAAATAACAATTAAAGTATGTTTGATGGAATGAATTTGGATAACAACTGTTCACTGTTAGCCAAATTTATGTATATGCATAAGCCAATGTGGATATTTTTTGAGTCATATTATGCAAATATAGTTTTACATATAGATATGCATAAACCAATACTAGTGCTCTTATATATCAATAGAAAGCAGCCTAAGTCACGAGGGCAATAGTGTAATTCAAAACTTAAAAGGTACAAAACATTGTCGTTTCTGTCTTTGGAATGAGGTCAAAATGTTGAAAGCAAAACATATAGCCATGCCCCGGCTTATCTGCGTGTAACAAAGGGGATAAGATCATTAACACCAGTTGGAGACACAGAAAGACGGGCGACAATGGCATCCACAGCTTCGGCTCTATCATGGAGTTCTTCTTCGTGGTTGCATAGCTTCGGAGGAAACTTGAATGAAGCCACTAAACTACCGGACAGAAGAACAGCCTTGGTGGTTTTGGCTCAGAAGAAAGCCATCAAGACACGCAAGGTAGATATATATTTCATCTTTTTAAAAAAGAAATGGGTTGTGCTATTATTCTTTACATTCCAGCACCTTTAATGTGTGTTCGACATTGTTTGGCTGCTGAGAACGTGAAGGAAAAGAAAGCTAAAAATACATTATTCATGATTTAGCTTCTCTTTCCATACATTTTTATTAGCAACAAAACTTCATAGAAAATGTAAAAGATATTGAAGTAAGTGTCAGTAATAGCATTATAATTGAGTGCTGGTGTGGAGGGGTCAGATAATATTGAAGGAAGACGTGACAGACCTGGGAAGAAGGGCAGCTGCTTGACGTGAAGGCTGGGTATTACAGAAATTATCTACTACCTATGGGCAAGGCTCAGATTGTCACTTCCAGTCTGATCAAGTAATGTATAACTGAACCGTCTTATCTTTACATTGTGTTGGTTTCGTTATCTCTCACATGCCCAATTCAGGATGAATACTGATGGTTTGGTCTGCCAGGGTTTTATTTCAGAAGTGTTTGATGATAATGTGATGATAAAATGCAACAAGTTTAAGGAGCCTAGGTCTCGTAACTGGGGAAATTTTTCAAGTAGAAAGTGTACCACATGCTAATAGGCCATATCTAGAGCAAGTAGAAACTATAAGGGATGTCTATAGCTGATACGAGTAAGATTTGGCTTGGATTTGGAGTTATAGTTTAATTAAATGTCAATGCAGATTGTGAATGCTGATTGCACTCCTGGGCATCTATACAATCCTGAAAATGATATATTATGCTCATGATAGAGGGAGTAGGAAGGTGGAAAGATTTTTTTTCTTGTCAATTTTTTCCATTTTGTGTCTGTCTGTTAACTTTATGCCAGCATTTGCTAAAACTCTTCCCAAAATGTAAGAGTTGTAGGAAATCAAGATTAATGATTCAATGGACATGGTTGCTTCTTCCTCATCTCTGCTAGCAACTTCCATAGTTGCTGACAACCACCTGCTGAGTGCTGACTAAAACACAATAGTACATTACCTTTCATTATTCCTGAAGACAACCCATAAATGTGCTGCCTGTATAATTTGCAACAATGACCCCCTCTAATAGTGCCTATGGAATCACCATAATCATCTGTAGCTATATGATCTCCTGTTCAGCTAACATGAGCATCTTCATTGTCCACAAACACTAGATGTTATTCCACCAAGGCTACTATTACTCATCATCTTGTGATGACCAATGCTTGTATTCGTATTTCCGTAAGACTTTGCATTATCGACATTGCAACTTTCTTTACTGCCTCACCACCACCCTATCTCTATCACAACCTGCTGAAAACTAGTGCCAACACCCTTTTTTTTTTTAATCGATAAACAAAATTTTGTTGAGCATAAAATAGACAGAGGCCCCATTATACGGGACATATACAAGATTGTCACCTATGCATGCAAGTTTAGCGATACAAGAAAGTCATGAAAAGACATTCCATTAAAATTTTTTTTTTTTTTTATAACCAAGGGTGTCCAAGCCAGCTTGCGTGCACCTCTACTAATCACACGGGACCTTGAAGTTAACGACCAGGTAAACCTCCAGTGGCCCTAAAGGGACTGAAGCAAACCTATGGCCGGACCAGCTGAGTTACCCTTCAGGGTTTCCGTTAAAATCAATTACAACTGACCAATGGAGTAAAGTATTGAAAAATAAAATTTTAAGCGCATCCATTGGCCACTCTCGATCTTCAAAGCTTCTTGCATTCCTCATCCTCCAAATACACCACCATAGACAAATTAGGACCATCTTCCACACTTTTGCAATCTGATGGTTACCCTGGATACCTAGCAAAGAAACTAGGAGGTTGATTACCCTTTTCAGCATCACCCAAGCTAATCCCACCCAAGCAAAGTCATTCCACAAGGTCATAGAAATCTCACAATGACATAATAGATATCTATGGATTCTCCACTCCTTTTGCACGTACAACACCAATCCATGACTGATGTGGCATTTCCGTAGATTGTTTGTTGTGAGGATCTTCCCTAGTGAGGCTGTCCATACAAAAACATTTGTCTTCAGGGGTGCTTTTGTCTTCCAAATACTCTTCCATGGAAATGGATTTGTATTATGCGTGATCATGGCATGATATTAGGAGCAAACTGTGAACTTCCCTTTCTTAGAAGGGCGCCAAAAGATCTTGTCTTTTGCTCCCCTTGTTATATGGGTAGAGTATACTAGATCATAGAACTCTGAGAAAGTGTCAACTTCCCAATCTTGTGCGTTTGTAAAGAATGTAACATTCCATTTGGGAGTACCTTTAGAAAGAATTAAGAGGTTTGCAATTGAGGCTTCTTTCATTCTTGCTATGCCATAGAATTCTGGTCACACTACTACCCTCATCAACGTTAACCACATCTATATTCCCCAACCTATAAGTTATTAAAACCATTTTTTTCTTCTCTTTTTGTTATTTTGTTCTTATGACAATGCAACTGCACCATCCACAAAAACAAAGAATCTCCATTAAGCCATAGATATCTAGGGATTACTCCACCACATGGGGATGAAAGTACAGTATTGGATATGGAGGATTTCCTGGTGGTCTAAGGTTTTAATGGTAGAACTTTCTTAAAAAATGACTTATAGTATTATCCATGTAAACTGATGCATTTAATGTTTTGGGAACTTGTAAATGATTATCCTTAAAAAACTATTAATGGTCAATGTGCACAAGTACTCTTAACACACAAAAAAAAAACATTCTCTCCAAAGATTTCAAAACATTCAAAAGCAGGGAGTGTATTTTTTTCAATTATAATTTTCTTCTAGATGCAATGAGCAGCAACATCTCAAGGCATTCTACTTGATGATCTGTTTAAAATATCTAATCTTGTTTAAGTGATCACATACTTTCAACCTTCCTGAAAACTTTGGAGAGCTTGTCATTTTTAGGATTCAGATCCTAATGTTCCTTCCAAACTTGCCATACTAACCACATATTTTTCCCAGCCTCCAAGGTCAAAATCACTTATCATTACATATAAAAGAATGTCACCCATGGTTACGCCCTAGTTATGTTGGCAATGCCACATGGTTTAAACATCTAAGAATATAAAATACTCACCAAGAGCATGGAAAAGCAGAAATTTTATTCAGAGAAAATATGTGGTGTGATTCTATCTGTGCAGAGCATTAACATATGTTAGGGGACAAATAATGATTGAAGAGACATGTCATAGAATGTAATATCGTATTCTTGGAAGAACTTATCTATCTTTTTATTCTCATATAATTTTCTTAAATTTATTCATTCTTTTTACAGGGAAATGCGAATGGAAGAGGAGAGAATTGAGGCTGAGAAAAAGCGGGTAACTGAGTTAAACATTTGTTTTATCCATATGCTTCCTTGAAGTGAAATGGTTCAAGTTATACCTTATATAACTAGTTTCTTTTTTGATAAGTACCTTTATAACAAGTTATAACTTTTATAAAAAAAAAAAAGTACCTTTATAACTAGTTTCATGATCATAACATTAATCTGTTGATGTTTACTCATAATTTGTTTTTATTGGTAAAAAATTTTAATTGATCATAAGAATAGGTAAAATCCCAAGTATACGGAACATATATAAAAGCATTGTCAATGCATGCTATGTAGTCATACAAGAAATTCGTGAAAGTTCATTCCTTTAAAATCAGTTACAACTGACCAATGAAGTAATGTACTGAAAAATAAATTTCTAAACTCATCCATGGACCGCTCTCCATCTTCGAAACCTTTTTCGTTCCTCTGCCACCAAAACCACCACCATAGGTATATTGGGACCAACTTCCATATTGCTGCAATGTGAAAATTTCCTTGAAGGCCTTTCTAAGAAGCTAGTAGATCGCTTATATTTCTTGACATCACCCAAGCTAGTCCCATCCGAGCGAAGAATTCATTCCATAAAGGTAATGCCAATCTCACAATGTAGTAGATCATCAACAAACACCCCACTCTTTTTGCACATACAACAACAATCCATGACAATGATTCAGTGTTTCCTTAAATTTTCTATTGTGAGAATCTTTCCCAAGGAAGCTGTCTATACAAAGAAGATTGCTTGTAGGGGTTCCTTTGTTTTCCAAATATTCTTCTATGGGAATGGATTTGCATAATGCTAATTCATGGCTTGGTAGAGAGAGTAGATGGTTGTAACACCCCTTGTTGTAGGTTAGGAGTGTTACGTGCTTTCATAACTGTGCCTGGTAAAGAGACCCAACTTGATAAAAATACCTAGTTTATCAAAAAAAAAATTCCCAAAAAAAAAAAAAAACATAAGAATATAATCCATAGCAAGAAAATTGAAAATTGATATTTTTGTGAAAAAAAGAACACTATAAACTAAGGGCTGGTTTGTTTTCATAAACCAAAAAACAAAAGTAATATTAAAAAATTATATTCTAACAATATTTTATATAACTTTCATTTCATCTCATCTCATATGCATAACCAAACGAGGGAGGCCTAAGTCTGAAAATCCCTTGACACATGATCTATGCCTAGTCATCAGCTCATCAATACTATCTTCTTTACTTGGACATTTTCTTTATTGGCACCGGGTGTTCGAGAATATCGTCTCGACTAATTCTGGGGGTGCACAGGCCCTCGGCAAGGAGTTTCCTGCAATCTTTACTAGACATTTTAATTACATAAAACAATAACAAACAACCAAAATGAGTCAATTACTCAATAAGTATTATATCATACAGTAAACACAATAAACATAGGGTTTCCTTCAAAGGCGTGCATACTCAATACTTATACTAACATAAACATGTAACATGTGCTATGCATAACTCATTAAAATTTGTCTTTCCCCTTTATTTAATGGCCAACACATCTTAACCCCCATGTGTAGGGTTGTGCACCGGTTCCACTGTCTGTGACCACAAGGGGAATCACTTAACTTATCATAACATATTATGGTGGACTACGTTTAAGTCCGTGGTTAGCACATCTGCCCATAACTGCATTGATACCATGCATCTCTTATGGCCATTCTTAAAGCTTCTTTCATAACTTGTCTTTTATCTTTCTAATCACGATGCATGTAGAACACATAACGACATAGCTTACCGTAATCATAAATGAAAACATATCATGATGCATGTAAAACACATTAACATGACATTCAAAAATCCCTTTCATCACAACTTAATATGTAAAAAGGGGCTTTCAATAAAGGGCAATACATAGATAATAGTTAAAAAGAAACATTGTTTTACCATACATGTAAGGGCATGATCATGCTACTTACCTCTTTGCTTCTATCAATAACAAACGCATCAATAACCACCTACTTGAAGTTGCTGGAAGATGGTTGGACTTGATAGGGTGTGGCTGGTTCTTTTTTCGATCTCCTGAAATTGCAGCAGTTATCTAGGATTAGGGATTGGTTTTCTTGAAGAACATTACTCTATAAAAACTTTCCAGACTCACAGCAACCTCTGTTTTTTCTTGTTTTCAGGCCATACAGTACTTTTAATGTGACTTAAAAAACCTAATAATACAGCTGTATGAATTTAACTCTGTTTGTTTTGGAAAGGGTTTCTATCCTAATGGCTAGGAGTTCTAGGGTAAATATGTTGCTATTCTCTGGATCCATTTAGGAGTCATAAATGAGGATGATTTCCAATTATCACGAATTTAAAAGCCAAAAATCAAATGGGCTTGGGCTAGAAAATACTTGGCCTTATCCATCTATATATCAACCTAATGGGCCGAACCTACTCCATTTTGAATCTAGGTCCATAATTTCATATATAATCCTATCTCCTCAATACTAGATCCTCAAATAATATGTACGGGCTAATGGGCCCTAAAATAATCTTCCTTTACTCATGCGAGTAGAGTATACTAGTTCATAAAACTCTAAAAATGTGTCAACTTCCCAATCTTGTACATCTATGAAAAATGTAACTTTCCATTGGGGACTGGGGAGTACCATTGGATAGAAGCAAGAGGTCTGCAATCAAGGCTTCTTTCGTTCTAGTTATACCATAGAATTTTGGATAACTTCCTTGAGTGCCTTGTTACCACACCATATGTCATGCCAAAATTGGACTTTGGATCTATCACGTACTTCAAAGTAGGTATTTCTAAAATATCTATCCCATACTCTTCCTATGTGCTGCCAAAGCATCCTCCCCATGCTTCACCGTGCTTCGAGTCTCTGAAGATTCTCCATTAAGGCCCCCATTCTTGGTGGTATCTCCAAAGCCATTTGCCCAACAAAGCCTTGTTAAAAATCTGCATATTCCTGGTACCCAATCATTCTTCTGAAGTGGGGAGCATACCGTGGCCATTTTACCAAGTGAAATTTAAACCCATCTTTCATCCGCCCCCATAAGAAATCGATGCGATGAGCCACCTTGGTGGGGAGCAAAAATAATGGTAGGAAGTAGGTAGAGGTAGAAGTTAACCCCAAGTGGTGAAGGCCTTGGTTTTGGGGTATCACTCCCTTCAAGGTCCTAGGTTCAACATCTCATGTGTGTAAACAATCATTTGGGGCCATACCCTCTAGTGAAAAGCCAACGATTTAACCAGTTCTGTGTAGGGAAACTTCTGAGGGTATCAAGCACAAGACTGAGGTTTACTCTGCAGGGATGGGTCCAAAGGGCCCTGCCTTGGGGAGGTTCCCCGACATCAAAAAAGAAAGAAAGAAAAAAAGGTTGGTAGAAGTTGGAGAGGGTACTTTTATTAAAGTGACCCTACCTCCTTTGGATAAGTACATCTTCTAACTAGCCAATTTCACTCCATTTTCTCTAACACGTCATTCCAAATTGATTTCGATTTGCACGGAGCACCCAAAGGGAGGTCAAGATATTACATTGGCAAGTGAGATATCTTGCATCCTCAAATGGAGGCCATATACTCCACGTTAGAAACATCCCTCACTGGAACTACTTCTGATTTGGCTCACAAAAAAATTATTTTATTGACCTCTGCTCAAATTGTTTCTAGGTTAAGTGCGCTTGCAGACGTTGATCTGGAGCTACAAGCACTTTGCAGAAAAAAAATTCCTTCATTATAGTCAGTGTTACTGATATAATAGTCCTGTGATAAATGCCAGCTTAAATAAATTGCATACATTTGACATGTGTTCTAGCAATTTTAGAATCCTGAATCCCGTTTTCTGTTTCCTTTATTTGGCTATAAAAACAACATTGCTGGTTCCAGTTGCTTACTAAAAGATCCAGTATCTCTTAAACCTTGGCTGTATTCTTATAAATTATGATTATTTCAATATAGTGCTCAAATGTCCTATAGTTTTTTTATTACAATTTTGTTCTATTCTGTTCTTCTTTTCTAGTAAAACCTTGTCACAGTTTTTTTTTTCCTCTATTCTTTTTATGTGCTCTACACCATTTAATTAGATAATATCATATTTCTTCAGGTAAAAGATGAGGCACAACAGCTTGCTCTGATCTTTGAAACAGTTGGAGCTTTTAAGGTAAAGCGCAAAGGCGGGAAGGGGAAACAAATATTTGGAAGGTGAATTAGATCTGTTTTGGTATTAACACTTGTACAATCTTTTTTTTGGCACCTATAAAAAATAATCTATTTTTTGGTTATTGACGGATGCAAAATTGTTTTGGCAGTGTTACTGCTCAGGATCTAGTTGACATAATTAAGGCTCAACTTCGGAGGTACTGTCTATACTGACATTATAATATTTGTCTTCACCAATTCCTACATCGATGTGATCTTTTGCCTTACGCAAGTTTTGGTGTTTTGTTAATTATGTACAAATACTGCTAATTCTTTTTTATACATAATAACTCTTCTTAATAAGAACAAAACAAGTACAAAGAAAGTATAGAAAAGGGAATACTGAGAAAAATCCCTTGTTTCCTATCAATAAGTTTTCTCGTTGTTTAATTATTATTGATGTAGTGGAAAGTGGGTAAAGTGGGTTAGAGAGGCCTTTTGAGGAAGATGAAGTTCTTGATGTAGTTAGGGGCATGTCCATGGATAAGGCTTCGGGTCCTGATGGCTTTTCTATGGCATTTTTTCAAGGTTGCTGGGATATCGTGAAGGATGATATTATGAAAGTTTTTGATGAACTCCATTCCTTCAGAAAATTTGAAAAAAATTTTTAATACAACTTTTATAACTCTTATTCCTAAAAAGGCGGATGCTGTTGATATGAGGGATTTTCGCCCTATTAGCTTGGTTAATGGGGTTTACAAGATCATCTCTAAGGCGCTAGCTAACCGCCTTTGTGTGGTTTTGGATAAGATTATATCAAAGCCTCAAAAGGCATTTGTTAAGGGAAGACAAATCCTTGATTCGGTATTAATTGCTCATAAGTGTTTGGAAAGCAGGAAAAGGATGGAACAATCTGGAATTTTAGTCAAATTGGACATGGAAAAGGCTTTTGATCATGTCAATTGGGGTTTCCTTCTCCACTTGCTTGGGAGATTTGGTTTTGGGGAGAAATGGTTCTCATGGATTAGACATTGCATTTTGACGGTAAAGTTCTCTATTTTCATGAATGGCTCTTCGGCTGGTTTTTTCAATAGCTCCCGTGGACTAAGGCAAGGAGACCCATTATCTCCTTTTCTTTTATCTTAATTATTAGGGGTGCACATGGTCCGGCGATGGACTGAAGGTTTTCGGTCCATCGATTGGACCGGACCGGACCGGTAGCTATCGGTCTGGTCCAGTCCGGTCCCATTCGGTCCTGCCTTTTTTTTTTTTAAAAGAAAAAATCAATTAATAAAATAAATTATTTACAATACTAAATTAAACTAAGTGACTTATTAATGTGGATTATGTAACAAACTCAATAAAAAAATATTTTATATGGTTAATGATAATAAATTAGATGAAAATTACATTATTGATGATGTTAATTATTACTTTATTACTAACTTAAAATATGTTAATACATAATGAGCCATATACAACTTTTAACATTTTATATATGAAGCAATAAGCATGAATAATTTAATTATCCATACATATTATATCCATAATTGAGAAAGATATATACTTAACATACTATTATAAATAAGAAAAAAATATTTAATTATACATACTATTATAAATTTATAAATTATACATATATTATAATTTATACTATAACTCTTAATACTTAATAGTATTAGTAATACATTAAAGAATATATTAATACATTGATACTAAATATATATAGTGATAGACTTATAGTAATTAGTTATTATGAATCATGATTAGTATAATTATATAATAGTATTAGTATAAAGTATTAGACTATTAGTAATATTAGTATAAGTATAACTATAGTATAATTTATGATTCGAATACTATAATGACAATTATAGTATAACTATATAATAGTATTAGTATAAAGTATTAGACTATTAGTAATATAGTATAGCTATATATTAGTAATATTAGTATAAGTATAATTGTATAAGTATAACTATAGTCTATAGTTAATAGTTATAACTATACTAAATCATTATAACTTATACTAATATATAATATAGTTATAATAAATCACTATAATATGGTATAACTAAACTAATATAACTATTAGTATAACTATATAATAGTATTAGTATAAAGTATTAGACTATTAGTAATATAGTATAGGCTATAGCTATATATTAGTAATATTAGTATAAGTATAATTGTGTAAGTATAACTATAGTCTATAGTTCATAGTTATAACTATACTAAATCATTATAACTTATACTAATATATAATATAGTTATAATAAATCACTATAATATGGTATAACTAAACTAATATAACTATTAGTATAACTATATAATAGTATTAGTATAAAGTATTAGACTATTAGTAATATAGTATAGGCTATAAATATATATTAGTAATATTAGTATAAGTATAATTGTATAAGTATAACTATAGTCTATAGTTAATAGTTATAACTATACTAAATCATTATAACTTATACTAATATATAATATAGTTATAATTTCTTATAAACTTATAACTTATAATAACTCACTATAATATAGTATAACTAAACTAATATAACAACTAATATAACCATTAGTATAACTTTATAAATATATAATAGTATTAATAGTTTATACTTAATTATAATATAGTATAATTATATATATAATTAATTATATATAAAAAAATATAAAAAATATATAGAAATACATTCGGTCCGGTCCGGTCCGAAAAACACCCGGACCGTGGACCGGACCGAATGAACTCGGTCCAAAAAAAATTGGACCGGACCTTGGGTCCAAAATGACCGGTCCAGTCCGGTTTTCTCGGTCCGGACCGACCGATGCTCACCGCTATTAATTATGGATGCCTTGAGTCGTATGATTGATATGGCAGTTGTAAGAGGTTTTATGTTGGGCTTCAAGGTGGGAGACGTCTCTAGGGGATGCATCACGGTTTCTCATCTTCTCTTCATAGACTATACTCTATTTCAGTGATGCTAACAAGGATCAATTTTCGTGCTTTAAGAGCTTTATTGTTATGCTTTGAAGCTGTCTCTGGACTTAGAATCAATTTAAATAAGTCTAAAATCGTTCCAGTGGGTTCAGTTAGCAATATTTATGATTTGGCTAATATTCTGGATTGTAAAGTATCTTCTCTTCCACTGAAATATCTTGGGTTTCCTTTGGGGGCTCCTCATAAATTTGTGGCTGTTTGGGATAGGGTGATTGAGATGATCGAAAGGAGACTAGCTGGTTGGAAAAAGCTATATTTGTCCAAAGGGGGAAGAGTTACTTTAATTAAAAGCACCTTGTCTAATTTACCCACTTATTACCTCTCTTTTCCCTATTCCAGCAGGGGTGGCTTAAAAAATTGAAAGGATTTTTAGAAATGAGAGAAATGCATTGTGGAGACAGATTGTAGATGTTAAATATATGTAGTGACAGATTGTAGATGTTAAGAGCATCACCAACAAAAATACACCATCCAGTAGTAGATTTCCTGGGGTCTTGGCAGCCGGCCCAATTAGCGTCACTGTAGGCTTCTAGCTTGAATGAAGAACCAGTAGGGAAAAATAAGCCACGACTAGGTGTGCCAAGGATGTATTGAATGATACATCAGGCTGCGGATAGGTGGAGATGTCGAGGGGCTTGCATGAACTTGCTGATGGTGTGGACAACATAAGAGATGTCCGGTCGTGTAACACCCCTTTCCGTAGGTTAGGAATATTACGAACATTCATAACATGATGCCCGGTGAAGACTCAAAATTTTGAAATACCTCTTTTATTGAAAGCATCAAAAACATTAAAACTGAACTGAACGTAATTGTCTTGAAACTGAACATAAAGTAAAAAGAACATAAACTAGTCCTACGAATGACTTGTATTCAAATAGCATAATAGAAATCTAATTCTTGTGTGAATAGCACTTATTCATTTTTAAGTCTTTGTACTAGATCTACTCCTGGCCATCCAGCTTTGCATCATCATAATCACCATTTGTGAGAATTAAACATAAAAGAAAATAGAAAGACAAACAAAAATGAGTCGAATACTCAGTAAGTAGCACATCATACTGTAAACATGACTTTTTTTTTTTTTATGGAAACAAACTCATTTCATTAATGAACCGAAGTTACAAATGTAACTTATCAATACATGGAAAATCCAAACTATAAGTCAACTACGCATCAGCTCTGGGACTTCCCTACACACAAATTGCTTCGTGGCAAACATTGTCTTAACTTCTAAAAAACTCTCTCATAAACAGAGAAAACGCTCTGTAAAAACAGAACTAAAGAGCCCCTCAGTCCTCCCTGGGAGGATGAGTACGGGACACTGCTATGGACGTCAAATCCAATAGCCTATTTCTATTTTATTACTAACTAAAAACAAAACTACACCTAAATACAAAAAAAACAACTACAGAACCTCAAGCACTGGTGCGACCCTGGACGTCACGCCTACCGGAAGCATCGGCATCTCGAATCCGGACTGGACGAGCACCCAGCTCGTGCACGGACCACAAAGCCCGGCCGTACAACCACCGGCGTAGCATCGCCCACCACTCTCGAATAGCTCTTGCCCCGGATTACGTCCGATCCAAAAGCCCAACACCACACTTGGGTCAACAAAATACACAACAAAACAGAAAAATAAAACTACAGAACGCTGGAAAATACATAACAGAAAAAAACAACAAAGAAAACAGAACATAAACGGATGAACAGTGCTCAAATATTCGGGGAAGACAACAGGCTTGCAATTGGGACTCACCAAGAGAGGAGGCTGATGTGGCAGCGGCTCTGGGTGGTTAGGAGTGACTAGCAATGCAACTGGGCTCCTCGGAATGGTGGTGCGACCCAAGAGAGATTTAGAGAGGGAAGCTGTCAAACTGACAGAAATAGAGGGAGGGGGAGGGTGGCGGACAGTAGTGGGCTTACCGGAAAGGAGTGGGTTTGACGGGGTTGGGCTGGTTGGTGATTTCTGGGCAGTGTGGTGGTGCCCCGATGTCCTTTTTGGTGGTCGGCGGTGGCTGGGTAAAAACACAGGGCTGTGCGAGTGAGTTTTTTCTCTGTGTAAATCAGATTTCTTGTGTGATTAATTCTGAGGTCTCGTGGGATTCTTATAGACGATGGGGAGGGAAGTGGCATGTGTCCTCAGGAGATATGCTAAGGTTTGAAGTTGGGTAATGGTTTAAATCTAGGAATCTATTCAAACTGGAAACTAAGGGATAACTATGTCTATAAGGAAACTTCCTAATGAATTACAAACCCTTTTAATCTGAGTAGTTGTCAAATTTCGAAAATAATAAGAATAAGAATAAAAATAGATAAATAATAATAAAATAAAATAAAATAAAAAAACTGATCTTAAGTCCTATTTGGGTTCGTATGTTATAGGTCGGGTGACGCTTAGATAGATAAGACTACCAACCAGCTTCCGATAGAAAGTTGGATCCTCAAGAAGCTCCCCTTCGTCACGTCGATACTTCACATTAAGTTCCATGGGGGTGTCAACAGAAGTAGTGTCTGTGAGTCCGGCTAACTAAATCAAATCCTGAATATACTTGTGTTGATTCAATAAGATACCTTAAGGCCGATGATGTACCTCTAACCCCAAGATGTAGGTGAGCTGGCCAAGGTCTTTCATGTGGAAAGTAGAATGCAACAGTTTCTGAATCTTAGAGATGGCCTCCATATCAGAACTAGTGACAACGATATCGTCCACATAAACAAGGAGAACAAATATGCCCTTAGATATCCTCTGTAGAAAAAGGGGGGAGTCATACTGACTCTGAGTGAAGGAAAAGCCAAGAAGAGTGGATCGAAACTTTTCAAACCATACTCTCGGTGCTTGCTTCAAACCATACAAAGAGCGTTTTAGTTTGCAAACATCATTAGGTGAGGAAGTAGGCATACCAGAGGGAAGTTTCATGTAAACTTCCTCCTTGAGATCACCGTGTAGGAATGCGTTCTTAACATCCATTTGATGTAAGGGCCATGATTGAGATACAGCAAGAGCTAGTATGGTTCACATGGTGGGCATCTTGGCTATCGGTGCGAAGGTTTCATTGTAGTCTAGGCCATACTCTTGCTTGTTGCCAAGAACCACCAACCGAGCCTTGTGACAGTCTATGGATCCATCGGAACCATCGGAATGAAGCTTGATAGAAAACACTAACTTACTGCCAAGGGGTTTCACGGATGGGGGACATGGAACAACATCCCAGGTCTGGTTTTCTTCTAGTGCGAGAAGTTATGTTTCAATAGCTTTCTGCCAACTGATGCCCCATTGCTTGTTTATAAGACGAGGGAGGGAATAGGAGTAGAAGACAAGGTGGCTATCAAGAGGGGTGAAACCAAACCTACCTAGAGGTCTATGAACCCGAGTACTGTGTCTGAGAGGAGCAGGTACAGTTGTTGGAACAGGATCAGCAGTCGGGGAATGAAGTTGAGGGGGCTCTTGAGGGGCGGAAGTTTGATTTGATGTGGCGGAGGAGTGTCGATGATACACTAGGAGAGGCTTAGAAGGTACGGGACCTGCAGAAGAGTTAGTAAACAAGGGAAAAACAGAAAATGAAGGAGAAAGGGGATCGTCGTGAGTGGAGAAAAAATACTGGTTTTCTAGAAAGATCACATTTCTAGAAACTCGAGTACGACGCAGATTTGGATCATAGCAAAGAAAACCTTTCTGGTGTACATTGGACTGATTGAGCTGTGAGTTTTGGGCGTTTGTGTGCAGGAAGATAAACATAGCACACACAACCAAAGGTACGAAGGTTAGAATAATTTGGAGTGTGAACAAATAATCGAGTGTAAGGAGAGACATGGTTCAATGAGGGAGAAGGCAATCTGTTGATGAGGTGGACAGCAGTGGAGAGAGCTTCACACCAGAACTGAGAGGGCACATATGACTCTAAAAGAAGGGTGCTGACAACATCGAGAAGATGACGGTTCTTTCTTTCAGCCACCCCATTTTGTTGGGGGGTTGAAGGATAAGACCGTTGAGAGATTATGCCATTACTTTGCAGAAATTCCTGAAACACATGAGATATGTACTCACCCCCATTGTCAAAGCGAAAAGGTTTTGATATCGGCAGAAAATTGAGTCTGAATATGAGCATGAAAGAGCTTGAAAACAGAAAATACTTCATCTTTAGAATGCAGGAAATAAATCCATGTGAACCGACTATAGTCGTCAATAAAAGTGACAAAGTACTTGTAATTCGCATGAGAAGCAACCGGTGTCATACCCCACACATCACTATGTATCATATCAAAAGGCTGGACTACTTTTGGTGTGTGAGTGGGAAATGCAGAGTTTTACTTTTGTCAAGTCGACAAGAATTGCAATAAAACTGAACAACATTAAGACATGGTGACTCTTTATTCCCAAGTAAACCAGAATTTAGCAAATCATGAAGTACATTAGAGTTTTGATGTCGTAGACGTTTATGCCATGCTCGGTAATCAACATGAGCAGAATTACAAGTGACAAAGGGCGCAAAGGGAAACATGGATACAAAGGAAATTGGAGAGGAAAAAGACGTCCTACTTTAGGCCCTCGCGATCATCTTCCCTGATTGTTGATCCTGCACAACGCAACCAGATTTAGAGAATTCCACTTTACAATCATTGTCAATCAATTGACTGACAGAAACAAGACTAGTGGTAAGACCAGAAGAGACAAAGACATCAGTTAGAGAAGGAGAAACATCACCGGTGGCCGTGATAGGTAAATGGTTGCCATCAACAGTATGAATCTTGAGATTTCCAGAATATTTGTTTATATTGGTAAGGAAATGAGCATTGTTTGTCATAAGATGGGAAGCCCCGAAATCAAAGTACCAAGGAGGTGATGTAGAGAAGGGTTTACCTGAAAAAAGTCCTAAAGCGGAGAATGCAAAAATGATCATTTGTTGAATCATTTCAGGGGTCACAGGTTGAACAGGAGCAGGAGCACTTTGTGTCAGAAGTGCTGTATCCACAGAACTACCAGTACTAGAAGAGGCAACTAAGGTAGTATATGCTGTTTCAGATCTCTTGGGGGTCAGGTAGGGCATTCCTTGATAATATGGCCATCCTTTCTACAGTAGATTGGGACAATTTGATGCGAAATGGCCAAATCCTTTGCAACAAAAGCACTGAACAGTGCTCATGTCCCTGCCTCTTGGCTTGCCTTGTGCTGCATAAGCCACGGGAACAGAGGTGGATCTATGTTATTCCATGGTGGTTTGAGTGAGAAGGCGCTGCTCCTCACGAAACAAATCATTGGCATGCATCCAAAGTGGGATCAGGTTATCGATTCATAAGATTAGACCTGGTGCCTTCAAATTCAGATCTCAATTTCACGAGAAATTGATCCCTCTTGGTAGTTTCATGGACAATTTGAACAGAACTAAGACCTTTGGGAGGTAAGTCCAAAGATTCATGAAGCTAGAGTAAAAATCAGATATAGAGAGACTATCCTGTTGGAGATTGGCCAAGTCATGTTCAAGCTGGAACCAACGAGCAGTGTTGTGCTGACTGTAGAGCTTCTTCAGTTAAGTCCACATCTCGATTGCAGTTTTGAAGGGTCGAAGGTTCAAGATGATGTTGGATTCGACAGATCCTAGAATCCATGCCATGATTTGAGCATCCTTGACCTCCCACTTGGCGTGCTGATCCTTGTCTGTGTTTTTGTCTGCTGCAGGGTTGCTCCCATCAACAAACCAAGAAGGCATCAAACTTATCTGAAGACATGAGGCCGAGAGAACTTGATCAAGAATAACCGAGAACAAGGGAACCAGGGCTGAGTTGGACTTGAGAACAAGAGACATATGTGAGAAGAACAAAGACTGAACTAGGGCTGAGTTGGACAAGAGACACGTGAGGATTCAGAATTGTGGCTCTGATGCCATGTAAACTTAGAGAGCTTTGAGCAAAAGTATATTTCTCTTGGTGGAGAATTCCCATTATATATAGAATATAAGCTGATCTTCAGCGCTTAAATTCAGCTAAACTACCATATACAACTGTCTAAAGATAGCCTACAGCTAGTATATCCTAATTAAGGAAAGAATAAAAGATTTACAAACATAGAAGATAGCTGTCAAAGCTGTACAAGGCATAGAATCTGTTGACTTTAAATGGCCAGCTAATTCCGTTGACAGAAAATAGTGATAGATAAGTTAAAGAAAACCTTAACTCCAACTCTATCCACTCCAACGGTCAAAGCAGCACTTGAACTGCAGTAGACTGACTTGAGGCACTTGAAGTGCTGTAGACCGACTAGAGCTTGAGTCAAATGATGATTGAATTAGTGGTATGATACATTTTGTGTGGCTGTGGTTGAAATGACATTCAACCTCAATATTAACTTCAATCTCGATCTAAGCGCAGTTGATCAAGATTTTGACCAAGCTTTAGCAAAATCTCTTATGACCTTTGTTTCCCGCAACATATCTTTTTGCAACCTGTTTTACACTTGTCCATTCTACTTGTAGCAAAATCGTGCCATAGTTAAATTATAAGAACACTTTGCTTTTGGCTGATAATACTCGAGGATCTTTGGCATTATAAGTCTTGGAGATGCCCATGTCATCAAGAAGATCAAGCAACATAAGCATTATTGTTGATCTGTTTCAGGATCCCATGAGGCCTGATTTTCTGATTCTTCAGCTTGTTGTATGTGCCCATTGGAGAGTTTTCCGTTTTGAGGAAAATTTTAACATGACCACCTTCTCATTGAGATTAAGTGCACTGGTGACCAGAAAAATGTGAAACATGCTAGAATCATCCAGAAAATGCTCATCGACCCTTCTTTATACTCAATGAAGCTAAATGATCAAAGAAATTTTGAATATACCAATCAACTTACTTTTCCAATTACCACTGTTCTGGGAGAGAACTTAAGTGCACGTAGAAATTGACAAGAGAAAGAATTGCCACTTGCGAACCAGATTGATGAGAAAAAATCAAACTATAGCCGAGGCTGTGCGACTCGAGTGCTTCTTCAGGAGCCCAGTGATTTGAAAGAGCAGGTTTCTATTCAGCAGGTGTGGTTTGAAACGGGTGTACAATACCCCAATTGGGACCAAAAAGGGGCTCTATGCATGGTGAAATTACATGAAATTAAGAGAGGACAGGAACACAGAAATTTGCCGAGGGAAGAGGAATCTCAAAGCTTGAAATTTTCAATGATATGCTTATTTATATACCCAAATGAGGATCTTGAATTAAAGAGGAAATCCTATGATTTAGAGGCAATTGCCATAAATATAGGAAGCATAAATCAAGGAGTAAAGTAAGAGATATGTGCCAGCTCTGTCACTCCACACACCCAACACAGAGTCTGTCAACAAGAATTTCACTTGAAGGATGGTCAAAGCGGCACAATTCATTTTGTCTATCGATGTTCAAAGGGGGATTCATCTGTGATCTTGGTTGAAGCTAGTTTGAACAAGCTTTAGCATAATGTCTTCTGAGCTTTGTTTATCTCAAAGTTCCCCATTTATCATTTTGCAATCTGTTCTGACTGATACTTTAGAATTTATAGGTGGCTTGATCATTCTTTTCTTGAACTCATTCTTGAGTTTCAACACAACCTCTAGCTGTTTTTTATTGCCCTATTAGTTTATGAATAAACAGTTCAGAAAATAGCGGACTACAAGTTTCTATAGCTGATACTGATTTGACACTTGTGTTTGTTTAATTGATATGTTTCTCTCATCTATAGGGACGTGGACAAGCGAATTGTTTCTCTTCCTGAAATCCGGGAAACGGGAGAATATATTGCAGAGCTGAGGCTTCACCCAGAAGTTACTGCACGAGTGAGGTTAAATGTGTTTGCCAACTAAGAAGTACCCATTTATGCCCCAGCCTCTGCATAGAACAGTTGTGCTAGCAGCTTGCACATTGGAGGTAAATGGATACAGTGGAAAATTTAACAGGGGATCATATTACAAGTCTTGATAATGACTAATCTTAAATTTTCAGCAAAATGACTTGGCTTAGTAATTTCTAGACTTTCATATTGTTTTCCTATATGGGTTTGAAAAACACTTATTACGATAGTGTTTAGTCCTCCATATTTATTATTATTATTATTATTATTATTATTATTATTTATTTTTGATTTTGTTATTAAGTTCATGGGGAGTAGACTTTTTCATGAAATAAAGAAGTTTTAGGATTTTGGAGATTTGAAAGAATATTATATTGATCCCATAATTAGATTTGTCAAGCTTGCATGACTGAATCTAGGATTCTCATGAGTTATTCTACCTATTTACGGCAATCCGTGGATTTATGAGCTCCAATCCATTTCCAACTATGTAGATTATTTTTGTCTCTTGCTCAAATGTTTTCCATATCCGTGTACCAAAAACGAAATAAGCAGGATATTTGTTGTCTGTTTCAGGAGCCCGTGATTGAGATCAGATTCACATCAATGCCTATTGGGGACCAACAATGTGTTATTATGTGGTATTATTAATCCGTTTTGCTCGAAACTGCGCCATTCTTATGTTCTTTCTGGCTTCATCTCCTGTATGTTGGGCTCTAAAAATCTTTATGGTGATTTTTGGTTCAACTTGACACAATTTCCAACACTTTCCTTTCGTAGACTTTTATTGGTCCTCACTCGAGAATGGCTAGGTTCACAAAGAGGTTTCATAAAATAGAGTTCATAGACATAGTTGGATATTATACGTTTAGATCTTCTTTATTGGGAAAATAACTGTACAATCTGATCACTCCAACACGCGCATCAGTTTGGGAATTTGTTTTTATGATTTTTTTTATTTGTGAACCAAACATTTCTCTTATCAATATAACTTTGGTAAGAACAATACTTTTTTTTTTTTTTTGATAACTGAAAACACCTTCATTCAAATACTTGGAAATAAAATTACAGCATAGAATCAGACCAAATAATTTGGCCAATACAATGAGGATAAAACCACCACCAAATCATCAAATCATCAAAATTCCATGCATACTTTGCCATCCCATGGGCTGCACCATTGCCTAACCGACCATTGTGCTGTAGAAAACAACTTGGAAATCGTTGCATAAGTTGCTTTATTTCCATTACCAGATTTCCATGAAGAGATCTTGAAACTTTGTCACTCTGGATTTCATTCACCATAAGCAAAAAATCGCTCTCAATAATGAGTTGTGATATTCCAAGAGGTAAGCAAAGCTGCAGACCGCGTAAAATTGCTAGCGCTTCAATTTCGATAGGATCATGAATCTCGTGTTCCTTCTTGCAAGCTGAGAAAATCACTTTGCCTTGATCATCCCTTAGTACAATTCCCACCCCAGCACTGCGTTGGTTTGCGAACACTGCCCCATCCACATTTAGCTTTAAGAACCCTAGATCGGGGGGCACCCATCGACAAACTTTCTTCTTTCCAAAAGAGTCAAGCGCTTGAATGTGGGATTTGTGAGACACTAAAGCATTCTCCATAGCCTGCATGGCACTAGTTACCACAGCTTCATGTAAAAACTGATTCCTTCTAAACCACATACCCCAAGCTATTAAGAATAACTTCTCCAATTCTCCATTGTTTCCTCCATTTTGTACTTGCATTACAAGAGCAAGCAGATTTATGTGGGGAGCATCTGTGATGAGATCTGGAAATTGATCAGACCACACTTCTCTTACAGTTTTACACTTTAGCAAAGCGTGAGAAATATCTTCTTCCTCCTCATTGCACCACTTACACGTTGTCTCCTCAACAACTTTTCAAATTTTAAGGTTCAACAAGGTAGGCAAGCCATTTTTACAGGCTCGCCACGCAAATATTTTAACTCAATTTGGCACCTTCATCTTCCAAAGCTTTGGCCAAAATTGCCTTTGCATTTGAGCTTCTGAGCATTCCCCTACCTGTTCGTCATGTTTAAGTGAATTGAAGAATCTGTAACCACTTTTGACACAATACATCCCATTCTTACTGTGTTCCCAAATTAGGCAATCTGCTGCAGGTTCAGAACTTAACAGGATTTTGAAGATTTCTGTTGCTTGCTGTGCTGGAACTAGTCTTTGTATCTTCGCGACATTCCACCATTTTGTTTCACTATCGATTAAGCAGTTGACTGTATCACTTTGACGAGCCAAAGCAATTCCTGCCGGTCTTGGAATAAGTTTATGTTGAGGCAGCCAATAGTCTGTCCAAATATTGATGGACTTACCATCACCCACTCTCCAACGGCAACCTTTCAACAATTGTTCTTTTGCCTCCCAAATTCCTCGCCAAACATATGAAGGATTTGCACCTAATTTGGCTTCTTGGAAGCTGATCTTTTGGAAGTACTTAGTTTTGAAAAGCCTGTGTAACAAATACTTTTAAGAAGCCTATCCACTCAAAATATAGTACACGCGATTCTTTTTACAAAAATTCTACTCAACATTCTATTCACACAACCTCCCCACACCACATTTTTTTTATTTTTATTTTTATTTTTTATCAAATATTTAATATATAAATAATGAATAGAAAAATTAAATTAATTTAAAAAGAATAAACTCAAAAAAAAATTTTAAAAAAATATTAAAAAATTTAAAAATTTAAAAAAATGTAGTGTGTAGAGGTTGGGGAGGTTATGTAGCATTTCTCTTCTTTTTATCACATTTTGGAAGGCATGGAAATTCGCTCTTGTGGTTAGGTTAAAAAAATTAAAGATGAAGGTGAGCATTCTATTCCGACTTTTAGGGATTCTTAGTCCTAAATATTGCTTACCTTGAGTGCGCGCGCAATGGTACTCTCTATTATATATTTTAAGGGAATCATATGTTTATTGCTTAAAAAAATAAATAGATAGTCACTTAAAATGAGTGCATTAACATGTGTGATTGACAAAACAAATTCTAAATTTCTTAAGATAAGAACGACATTTCTCACTTCAAGTAAGCCAGACTTCTAAGAGAAAATTTACATATAAATCTTATTTTTTATACACCAAACACCTCGATGATGTGGAAGCTTTTTAGTTGAACTTCGTTAAAAAATATTGTTGTTTTGAAAATTATAATGAGTTTTACTGTAAGGGATGTTAACCTGTTATGTTATATTAAAAACTTGGTCATTGACTAGATTTTTATTAAAAAGTTTCATAGAACTCCAGACCTAATATAGCTATAACTCCTAGACTGAACAATGATGTGCTAGGTTGATACCAGAATCAATTCTGATCTCGGGCCATGAGAAGATAATGGTGGACTGAGGCTACTGCAACCAATCGATTCCCATCTGTTGTTGACATTAGCCACTAAGGAAGGGAATAGTGCAGATCTAGTGGTGGAAAACTAACATGGCCATAACGATGAGTTAGAAAGTTAGGATGAGGATCGTCCTCGAGAAATAGTTTCCTTAAATTTAATAAGAAGCTGATCTGAGGCACCCAATCAATTTTTTATTTTTATTTTTTGTGGGGATGCAGGTTAGGGATTGTTTGTTATTTTAAAGATGCATTGAGGAAGTATGCATTATAGCAAAGGTTTGATTGTACTTGTGTGTATAGTACGGCAAGTCTTGGCGCTCAAATGACTTTTATTAATAATAATAATAATAATAATAATTATTATTATTAATGTCTCAAGACTCCTTTATTTTAAAAGGGAGAAACTCCAAAACAACTCTTATTAGTTATTTCAAGACCTAGGTTTCTTTTGGCTAGATTGAAAAGTGTGTCCTCCCTAAGAGTTTGTTTGGTATTTATGTAGCCTTATAGTGCTTCAGAGAGTTCTTCAGCCCACAACCTCCTCTCAAAGTTTTGAATTATAATTTTTGTTGAAGGGTCATATTAGTCGTTTCAACTTGCCCATTTGCCTAAAGATGTCTTAGCGATGAATAATATCCGACAGTGTGGTGGACTATGCGTCAACTACTCTAAAGTTGAGAATATCCTTACCGAATGTATGTCTCCCTATCTCTCTATTGGGTAGACCTTTAAAAAAGATACTGACCTATTTCTTTTATCATGACCAACAATATAAAGCATGGTTGTAAATTGTACGGTGGAAATTATAAAGGAAACTTTTCCACTTTTATATTATCCATTAATTGACATCAACATATTAAAAAAAAAAAAAAAACAGTTGTGGGTATCCCAATTGCACATGTAGTGACCAGAGACCTATTATCTACAGCAAAAATGGGTTAGACCAACTAACTTAACAAAAACAAAAAGGGTCACCCTAAGCTTGCACATGAGTAGTGGTTATGAATAGGACCCCAGAGTCAAACATATACTCCTCAGTGACTCGGTGCATATAACCCATTTGTATAGAGTAAATGAAAGGGTTAGTTACAACAACTAAGTGAGTAGTAGCTGTATCCCTAATTCATCCTTCTTGGGATGATTGAGTGGACCAATAAGTTCTGGTTTACAGAACTCTTTCTCTATTTTGAGAAAGTTTAGAAGTTAAGACAATATCCATCACAAAGCAATTTATGTGTGGGGAAGTTTCAGAACTTCTGCATTAGATTGGCTTAAGGTGTTTGGATTTTCCATATACTGATCAGTCAATATTTGTAACTTCGGATCATTAATGAAATGTGACTATTTCCATAAAAAAAAAAAAAAAACTTAGTGAGTAGACTTATGCAAGTGTGTCACGGGTGTATACATAGAAATGCTACAATGCAATGTTTTAGAATATCATTGAACAAGGACTTAAGATGCAAACATTGCGAGATAAAAAAGGAAAAAAAAAGAGAAGAAGCTATTAATGTCATGTCATTTCTCATGAAGTGAACACGTTATGTATGAATGCCTACATCTTCTCAAATCACTGGAGACAATCACAAATGCTTTGTTTAACCCCAGAGTCAGGGTTGTGTCTCGAACCCCCGAGAGCTATATCCACCAAGACTGTCTCAACAATCTTTCACAGAGAATTGGGAAAAAAAAACTCAGAACCGAGATGTGTAGCTAAATTATTCTTCATTACTAGCCATGATTCGTTATAGGATTTTTCAACCTTAAGATTAATCATTTCTGATTTTAACTACCTCAAAGCTCAAGGGATTAGTAGTTTTCACGCCAACTCTGTTTAAATGTTGAACACTCAACCCCCAAAGTTTGGGTAATTGTTTCTAGCCCTTTACTTAGGAAAGGTCACCGCTTCATCCTTTATTATTCTTTTTTTTTTTCAAACGGATTGGAACAGTGGGGAATCAAACCTAGGATTGTGCGCCTAACCCACACATTCCCAAGTTTGCCCTTACCACTGAAGCAGATCCATGCTTTTTTTTTTTTTTTTCAAAAGGCTCGGTAGTCCTGTAATTTACTTCTCCTGTGTTAAATCAATGAACAGTAATGAAGAATACTACAAGTGTAAGCATGTGTAAAATATCCTTCAAGATTTTCCCTTCATTATATATAAATTATGCCAAGTCTATCTCAATAAATATAGTATCCCAGTGTTTCAAGTCACACATCAAACAAAATATGATGCATCAGGAATTATGTTCTATGCTCAAGGTTAAAAATAAATCTTCATAAAATAATTCCGCTCAACTACACCACCAAGATGCTCAAATTTCACAAAATGATAGAATAGAGTGTGTGTTAATCTTGTGTATATCAGTGCATATCGTATTAAGGCAAAATATTATTTATCACATGCACGCACACACGCTAATTTTTTTTTTTAATGAAACAAAAATAGAAAATAAATGACTCATTCAAAAGCGGATTTTCTAAAACTCAATATCCCTAAAGAAATACCGCCAAACAAATAGGATAACAAGCAAGATAACTACTCTGCCAAAATGGACACTTGTGATCATTGTGCAATCGCGTGTTGGTATCACTTCATCATGCCAGGAAATCCTGGACGCTGACATGGTATTTTTTTTTAATAAAAATAGCAAATAAAAAAATGAAAATAAAGATAAAAACCACGAGTTTAAATTTAAGCAACTCTCCCCGGCAACGGCCTCAAAAACTTGGTTCATTCGAAAATGAGCAGCACAAAAGGCTATCCCAAGTGCAGGAGCGTGTCGCGTAATAATAAGAAATAAATTCCTAAATCGTCTCCACAGGGAAAATGCTAAAAATAAACTATTGTTAAATAGTGAAAATATTTACAATGAGAAAATAAAAATAAAAGTGATGATATATACAATGGATAGAAGAGTGCAATGAAAATGAAAAGATTACTGGTCGTGAACCAGATTCATTTTGTTGGATTTGAGTATTTGAGATGCAGTGATGAAAAATAAGGAATTAAAGTGCAAGACAGTAAATCGAAATTGCTAAAAATTAAATAACTGGAATTTAAAGGAACAAGAAAATTAAATGACATAAATTTAAATTGTAGAAAATAAAGGTGCGGAAAAAATAAATGACAGTAATTTAAATTTCAGAATTTAAAAGTACAGGAAAAGTAAATGACAGTAATTTAAAGTACAGGAAATTAAATGACATTAATTTAAATGACGGAAATTAAAAGTTCGGGAAAAGTAAATGACAATAATTTAAATGAACTGAAATTTAAATAAACGTTGTAATAATTTTTTCATAAACTTCAAATTGAAATAAAATAAAAATAAAACTGAAAAAAAAAGTACTACAGGTGAAGGAGGAAAGCCCGACAACAACAGCTGATCCATTAGGCTCTTAACTGTGTTGCCGTACTTCCTCTTTCACCCGAGCTTTATTTAAAAAAATTAAAAAATAAAAACGCACAAAAATCTCTCTACTCTACTCTACTCTATTCCTAAAATCTACCCTAAAATCTGACGAGTTTTTATGTCTGCCTCCAAGCCTTTATAGAGGCTTCAAATAAATCATTGTTGCTTGAATTCCTTTAGTCAGTGAGTTCGGCATTTTTATTTCCTTTCCAGCTGCGTCTTGTCTCCCACTAATGCTTTTTTATTTCCTTTTGCTTTCCAGCTGCATTTCTTCCACATTGTTCCTTCATTTGCTCTCTCGATGCTAATTCCGTGTCTTCACGTGTTTATCCACCGCTTCCATTTTTTTATTTTCTTCCGTTCTTTCTGCATGTGCTCATGTCTTTTATTATTTCCTCCAACTTAAACTGTAGCATGCGCGACAATTATCTTTTCGGCTGCTAGACTACCGAATCCACATAAAAAAATTGCTGCCTTTTTCTCCATCTTCCAAGTCTTCCGTGCGTCGCACGTTCCATTTGTTTTGTTTTTTTTTTGGGGTATTTCCCAGCGTGTGTTCTTCTTCATCTCGCATTATGTATTCTTTCTTTTTCTTTCTTTCATTGGTGTAATGGGAATGAGAGAACCTGAGAGGTGGAGAGAGAGTGCTCGACTTACGGAGGAGTGGTGGTTCGTGTGGATGCAGTGCAGCTTGGAGGTTCACGGGAATGGCTCTCAAACGTGCGGAGAAAAGGTGCTGCCGTTGGAGGCTACGTACGTGAGCGAGGGTTGCGGGCTAGTGATCACGGTGGCATCTCTTAGCAGTGGAGGTGACTTGATGGCTGGGCAGAGGTGCACGGTGGTTGTTTCCTGGACGTGGAGGAGCAGTGCATGGCTTGTGCTACCATGTTTGGCAAAGCTGGTAGCTTGCTCTGTTTTTGGGTGTCAAAAACAGGGGATTAGTTTTGGTTGCAGCTGTGCATGAAGAGGCTGTGGGTTGCGGTTGTGCATGCTCCGAACGCATGCATGGAGGTTGGCGGAGGTGGTGCTAGCTGGGCTTTTGGCCGTGAATGGAAGTGGTGTTGCAGAACTTGCGGATGCATGGAGGTGGATGGTAGCTTCGGAAGGTGGTGCTGGGCAGCGTGGTTGTGACTGTTTACGTGTGCGTGGGTGCTACTGGTCTTGCGGATGTAGTGCAGCGTGGAGTTGTAGTGTTGGAGGTGCTGCATTGGAGTGGTGGTGCCGTGGAGGTAGCGGACGTGCAATGATGTTGCTGCCGCTGATGGCCGTGCATGGCAATGGAGAGAGCGCTGCGGCATGAGAGGTGCTACTTGGCTGGGCAACGGGTTTTCTTGGACGTGTAGTTTGAAGATGATAATAACGACATGTAGTTTTGGTCTATGGACAAAACTACATGTCGTTTAGGAGTGGGCTGTAAAACAAAAAAACAAATAAAAATAAAAATAAAACTAGACAAACAACAATAAAAAATAAATAAATAAATAAAAGCAAAACGAAAATAAAATAAAATAAAACTAGAAGAATAAAATAATGAAGAATAAAATATTAAAGGTGTGTTGTGCAAATGAATAAATATTGCCCAATTAAATCACAAGTTATAAAATCAAGCATAAATTATACTTTTAATCAATTTAAATTGCAACTTGGATTTATGCCTTTTAACCATTTTTTCATTTAAAATCAATGATAAAATAATAAAACAATTAAAAATATATTGATTTTAAATATATAAAATATGCAATAATGTAGTTCAATCAATGTGAGACTGATTTTTTTTTTTGGGTGCAAGGGGGTGTTTAACACAATTTTTAGTCTGTCATCTATTGTCTAATCATGGGGTGTTTTGGCTTCCAGCTTAATTGGCATAAATGAACTTACTAGTGAACACAATGGGGTCGTTCATCTATTTTCTAATTGAAATCTGATTTTTCTTTCAGATCTCTTTGAGGTGGGAATCACACCCACAAATTGTGCTTATTTGACCAAACCGAATTCAATTTCTATCCAAGTTCTATGTGCAGAAATGGTCAGGTGTGAATACAAAACTATGATCTCATATATATTTTTTTTCTAAGGGCTATTTTCTACAATTTCTTTATGCAATACTTTTTTTAATAGGTAAATGTAGTAGTAGAGTAATCAAATTTGAGCTTTGTAAAATGCCTGCAGGCATTATTCTTGTTTAGGACTGAGTTTATATTAAATTAGATACCCTTGAATTATTCGAGGTGCACCTCGAAAAATTTCTTGCCGAGGGCCTGTGCACCTCCAGGATTAGTCGGGATTTTGTTCTCAAACAACCCGGTGCCATTAAAAAAGAAAAAAACCAGATACACTCATCTCACAACTGCTACAAGTTCTCTTTTGTAACAGCTATTGTATGCATTCTGCTCTTTAATCACTAAAATTGCAACTAAAAAGGTAATTTAATGAACTTCTCGAAGACTTGTTGTACCATTCATGTATTAAGAAAAAGATGAGGAAAATTAGAGAGCGATAAGGATGTTGTCCCTCACTCTCTCTCTCTCTCTCTCCAGAAACAATTATTTAAAAACTCCATATATTCTTTGGCAGCAATCATCACTCAGTGATGTTGTAAATGTGCTAAACGAGCTCCGACGTGATTAAAATCAAGCACACACGCACTGATTAAAACCTTTTCTCACAGCTCTTCTGATTATTGTCATGATTGTCACATCTGTTGATGGAGTACCCAACTTTATAAGCAATACAATACGCACTGATTATTATACATACATAAATGCACCCACCCAGAAGTATGTATATTTGTGTGTGAAAGTTTATCTTTAATATTGCTTATGTCCAATAAAGGGGCCTAATAACAAGTTTTAGCCCCCAAATTAAGTGGATGGTTTATCGTATGCTTGTGGTTTTGACCTCCACTGATAATTAAATGGAAGTTTTCCATGGATATAAATGTCAAATCTGTTTTGATAATTATACAGTATCCTCCTCCTTGTTTAAAGGCATTTGTTTCTCTAAGAATTTGATAATTTAATGACACCACTTTATAATTATGATGTCTTTCACATAATTGTTGGCTCTGGAAGTTGGTCCTTAATATTCTCCAGACACTGAAAATCACAGAGAATGCCTTGACTCTGTTTTTAGCTGTACTGAATGAATTAGAACATGTCATCATGCAAGTGGAAAGCCCATACTGATTGGATGTGAAATGTCTCTTGCTTAGTTGTTTACCGATTGAAAAAAGCCTCTTGCCTAGCAAAATAGTTTAAATTTTGACTGCTAGTAGTGCACACATAATGCTTTTTTCATTGTAATATTATAGATTTTTTTTTATTTTTAACCAAAAGACGAGGTCTCTGCCTCTTATTATAAAAACCCTCACTAAGGCGGAGGAACTACCATGAATACAACGTGGATGAAAATAAACTTTACATCAAGTTCGAATATATGAATCCCCAATTTATCTAAGCATCCTAAATCCCGAAGTTTTCCTTTGACATGATCTTCACCCAAGAAATCTATAGTCCTTCCTTTTGTCCCATTTTTAGTCAGAAAATCAGCAACCATATTAGCTTCTTTAAAAATATGCCAAAATCGAACCTTAAGCAAATGAACAAGCATTTTTACTTCCACCCAGAAATCCCATAAACACCAATATTTACAAATACTCGAATTAAGCCATCCAACCACTACCGAAGAATCAGACTCCACCAAAAAATCCCTCAAAGCAATCGTACGACACAACCGTAACCCATCAAGTAAAGCACGATAGTCCGTAATTGTGTTTGTCACTTGGCCATAAAAGTGAGCAAATCTTGCCAATACTTCTCCTTGTGCATCTCGAATAACATCTCCACCAACCGACATCCCCAGATTGCCACAAGACCCACCATCCATGTTTAGCGTTAACCTTCCCACATCTGGCAACCTGCTAGTAGCCTCTATTAATGTCACTTTCACAGCCTGAATAATACTCCTCCAATCATAGTGTATATTTTCCATCCGAACTATACATCGAAATTACCAAAGAGCCCACAAAATAATAATTGGGATGATCCCTTGAATCCAGCCTACCTTAGAGGAACTAGTCGCACGACCCCACCAAAAATACATTACTTCTTCCAAGTTTTGAACTCTTGGCACCTTTTTTTTTTTGAGAGCCGAAAGCCACACACATAGCGGCCCCGTCCCAAGTTTATTGATTCACCTCATTTATGGCAGAGGAATACCGTGATAACATCATTTCACTTTGACTTACAAAACCAAAACCAAGTGACAAAAGATAAGACCAAATAAAAACAACCAGTACCTAACAAGCCTGAAAAAAGCGAACCAAACCAAATAAGAATCTGACGCCAACAAACAAATTATCAATTTTGAGACTCCCTTTGAGCTAGCAAGCTCCAAATTAAGAACGCAAATAAGGAAGACCCATTTTATCCAAATTTAAAATACCTTTAAGCTTCCATGGGATATCACCAAAATTATTCCACGTATCAGACTGATGACTCGAGGCCAGCCGAGCAAGAAAATTAGCTCCTGAATTTCCTTCTCTATAAACATGACTTATCTTGACTTGCAAACTTGACAGGATCTTTTGGATTTCGTTCCAATAGTCTTCAAGGTACCACACACCACATCGACCCTTCTCCAACCAATTCACAATAAGTAAAGAGTCCAACTCAAACTCAACTATATGTAGGTCCAACTCCTTACAATGCTGCAGCCCATAATAAAGAGCTAATAATTCCACTTCATTATTAGAACCATGAGGCAACTCTTTGGCAAAAGCCAACCTCAAACCACCCGACTAATCCCGAATAAGGCCACCCGCCCCCATGCTACCCGGATTTCCCAACGAACTCCCATCCACATTCAATTTAAACCATCCCCTCTTCAGTTTATTCCATTTTACCAAGCAAACCTGTTTACGTAATGGGGATTTAACCAGAATAGAAAAGGCAGCCAAAATTTGATCATCACCATCTTTTACTTTTTTGCTCACCCTCAAGGACAATCCTACCCATGCAATAGCTGCCTTAATTACGAACCACAATCACTGCACCGAAACTTTTTTCCCTTCCAAACCTGCCTTGCACCGCCACACCCAAAGGGACCAGGTTAAAATTATTGGAATCAGAGCAAGTAACATACCTTTTTGGGAAGACTCCATAGTAGCTTTCTAAGGCCTAAAGGCGTCGTAAGGCATCCCCAAACTTAGAGACGCCCTGCGCCAAACTTCTGCTGCTGGTGAGCTAGTGGCCAATACATGATCTTGATCTTCCATACAACCCCATTCACAGCATTCACATTTAGAAACCATGGGAATGCCCACGTCTTTAATATGGGCATCCACACTTGGCACCTACACCCCACAAATTTTTGCAAAATACCGGCAGGTTCTATTCGTTGCCTCCCCTTCCCAAAGCACATGATTTAATGTTTCGACTTTAGCTTGACTTTAGCCTCAATGCAACTGCAACATTTTGAAGCAATTGGAATTCCAAGCTATTGAATCACAACATCCACAAAAAAGGCTTTCCTTCTAGCCCTCCAACACATGAAAGACATCTTTACCGGAACATACTCCTGCCACAGCCACTTCCTCCATGGGCAAACAATCCCACATTTTCGAATTAAATTCCAAGCCGATTTTGTTGTTAATTTACATCCACGGAATGCTCCCAAACACACATCTTCCCCCTCCCTTAAACTCACCCCCGCCTATAAAATCGTAGCCACCATAGATTCTTCAACAAGAGATCTTAATAACACCAGCTTCCACCCATTGTCATCCATCACCTCACGCAGCTTCAAACTCCCATCCCCAACCACCGAATGCTCCTCCACCAATAGCTCATCTCCCAACCAGTTGTCATACCAAAAATTTACCTCCTCATTCTGGATCTTTCATCTTGAATTACATAACACAATTGGCATTAATCGCACGACCCCTTTCCAAAATTGAGTTCCTTTCCCAAGGATATAACTGAAGAAAAGTGTGAATTACACACATATTTGGCTGAAAAAAAAATCCAACCACTATTGGTGCAAAGGGGGTTGCAAAACAGAAATTAGTGAGAAAAAAGTTTGTTTCAAGGTGTGTTACGAATGTCGCTTTCCTTAAGACGATATTCACCCCCACTAATAACGGTATGCACACGGGTTACAAGCGAATTTGCCTCCAAGATACAATGAAGCCCAGAACAAGTCTGTTTGTCTAACTTGTTATGCACACACAAAATTAGATCCCGAATACCCTCAGATTTTGCTATTCAACCAAGAGATTAGAAATCTGTTCTCTGTGGAATGACTAGATCCTAATGATAAGTTTTGAAGAAATGAAAACTTTTGGGAGAGAGAGAATTTCGAAATCACATTCTAGGATCCTCAAATGGCTGGCCAATGGGTCTATTTATAGATGGCCAAAAGTTGTGAACGAAAAGTTATGACTTTTCGTTTTGCTGAAAACTGTTCAAAATAGGTACATAAATTGTGCCTATTACCATAAACACATCAGTTGGACTTAGTCCAATGGTTGCCTTGTTTCTTCTCCAACTAGTTGGCACCAGTTCGAACCATGAGGTGCGCGGTTTGGTGATTTTATTTTCCCATTTTGCCATGCCTTGCAACACTTTGTTGCTTGTGCCCTGATGAGTTGTAATGTCTCTCATGCCTAGCATCCCTTGTGCTTCACGAAGGCATTCCCCTTGATCCCCAAGGGTTGCCTTTTCTTAAATCAAGAAAACTTCTTCCTTTGGAAGAGAGGTGTGAATCGAATCCAATCCCCCTGAGTGAATGGGAAGCCTCAATACCACTAAGCATATTAAATGGCTCATGTTATTCGTGTAGACCCTATATATTTAATCATAAGCTATTGCCTATAAACTTTCCTTAATTTCTCTCTTTCCAAAATAATTCATAACTTCCAAAAATAAATCCCAATATATTATTAATAATAAATATAATATATATTTTATTTTGAAAATATTTCCAACAACCACAACGAACCTCCCATAATTAATTTCCAGGCGAACCTCCCAGAATTTCGAACCTCCACAAGATCCCTTATTCCAAGTCCACCTTCCTCTACCGGTAAACAAATATTCCTTCAAGAAATCCACTTTCTCTTTTTATTTTCCATAAAAGAACCCCATAAAACATTTGAGAAACGTTTTTTAATCTCTGACATAACCTCTTTTGGCAAATTCAACACTGAAAGCATATGGATGGGCATATTGTTCAGAACATGTTTGATCAAAATAATTTTACCTCCAAAAGAAAGTAATTTGCTTTTCCAACCTGATAATTTTTTTTGAATTTTTTGCAATAACGGATCAAACATCCGTACTCTCATTCGCCCCACATGTAAAGGAATCCCCAAATATGTACACAGCCAAACACCTTCCTCAATGCCAAACAAACGTTTTAAAACCTGTTTTCTATCCACCGAGACATGTTTAGAGAAAAACAAGGTTGGTTTTTTAGGACTCACCAAACATATGTTCATATTTGTGCAGCACTTCCAACAACTTCTAAAAGGATGCCTTGCCACCATTAACAAAAATCAAGAGATCATCCGCATACAACAAGTGACTAATCATGATTCCTCCACTCGGATTAAATTGATTGATCCTTCCAACCTAAAACTCCTTATGCAGTATCCGTGACAGCATTTCCTCTAATAAAATAAACAAATAAGGGGATAGAGGGTCACCTTGCCCAAGTCCCTGAGAAGACTTAAAAAATCTCTTGGTATAACCATTCAACATCACCGAATAAAATGGAGAAGAAATACAATTAAAAATTAGATTCCTCCATTTTTCTGAAAAACTAATCTTTTCAATACCTCTATTAAAAATTGTCAATTTACCCAATCATAAGCCTTGACCATATCAATTTTCAGCATAACATATCCTCCCCTTACCTTCCGATTAATACCCTGAACTAACTCCTATGGAAGAGCCATATTATCAAAAATACTTCTACGTACATCGAATGAATGCAGATTGTTCGAGAGAAATAAACCGATGAAGAAGATTAGGTGCCAATCGAAATACCATAACCTTTGCTATGATTTTATAGACTACCTAACACAAACTAATCAGCTGAAATTGTAATAATATAGATGATTACTACAACTTGTATAGCTTTGTTTTAACTGTACCCGTTGATGAACAATACTATTTGCATAATTTTAACACAGGAAATTATATTTTTGAATTCCTCTTTTGAGGGGAAGCAACATATGCACACCATATAGATACAATCAAACAAAGAAAATGATCATACTATTCTTGATTCTTGATTCTTGATTATTGAAGCATCTCAACAATTGCAGTTCCCTAGTATCCTATTCACGCCAATCTAGTCCACATTCCTTGTCCTTCCGGCCTCTGATATTACCTGAGCATGTGACGCTGCGGGTCCAAGTCCCTTTCAATAGCAGAAGCCATGCATGGGCATCATTCAATGGCAAGGATAGGAAACAACTATCTGCAAGAGATGCTCTTGTGTGCAGCATGGCGCCTTGGCCTGTGCCCACAGCGTGTCTGGTTGATTCCACAAGTGAATTCTTACGCAGCATCCATGAGGACCTCCACTGGAATCTAAGAAAGGCCCAGTCTTTTGATGGCCCCCGTGATTCATAATTTCCTTTCTCACCATTAGTTTATTACAGATGAAAGAAAGAAATTGTAGATGGTATTTACTTATTTTCTGAGACGCACTGCATAGTGTATCGTAGAAGGGGCCTTGGGGGATATAACTTATTCCGAATCCAAACGGGTCCTTAACCTGCTAATATTCCCTTTTTATTCTAAATCATCTAACTTCAATTTTAGCTTTACCATTTATCTTCACGGTAGACTGATGAACTTAGTGCCACACTGCAAAATAAACAAATTCACTTTGGGACCATTCTAATTTCTGTAACATGCTTAATTAATTAACTCCATTGTAATATAATAGACTTAAGAATTTTTTATATACATGTAATAATGAATATCGTGCCTATATATAATACTGATGTTTATAATTCAAGAAAACAAAATATGTTATTCATATATCTATCGATTTAGGGATGGGTATATGGCGCACTCCACAAAGCACAAGCCGAACCAACTCGATTTTTTCACTCCACAAAGCATTAGCAATCTTGCAATGGGATAAAAGACAATTAAAGAACTTCCCAATCCAGTTCACTAAAAGTTTTGAGAGAACTCAAAAGGAAAATGAAAAAAACTATGTGTAGCAATCAAAGAAGAGCGGTGCTACTCCAAGTGACCGCTAGGCGAAATTGGCATTTTCATTTTTTTTTTAATTTTTTTATTCATATGTTTTTATCATTTTAAAATATTTTTAAAAAATATAAAAAAAATATCAATACACTAATAGTCACTTCCTTAACTATTAAGTAAAATGCATAGTCATAGACATGCAAACATCAATCTACCAATTGTATATAAAATACATCAGTATACACAATAAAATTCTTATGTTGAAAATAAAAATTTTAGCTGCTCTAACATCCACTTACAATCCTAAAAAATTAAATAAAGTAAAGAGTACATAAATTTACAATTGCTTGTTCTTGGGAAATCTAAAGTTTTGAATTTTGACATGCAACTGGTTAAAATGTAAATTTTTTTTGTGCAAAATTTCATGTCATGAGAAGTGCAATTCATACTTTCATGGAATGTTCGACAAACCATATTTTCTAGTTCAGCTCTTCCCTAAATTAATCCTGAAATAACATAGCAATTTTGAAATGTTTTTTTTCCACATCAGGTTTGTGTACAGTCAAAGTTCAAACCAATTACCAGATTAACATGCAATTTGGAACTTCTTTTTGTATTGTATTTAGCATGTCTGGAATACACACACACATATGTCTATATGTTTATATATGTGAGGAATATAGAAGACAAACCAGAATAATTAGTATCTAATTCACGAAGAAATTACAAATTATATAAACACATATTTTGAAGAGCAGCCGAAACTCTATGAATTTGAGGATCAGTGCGGATTGCCATAATCAACCCCCCATGTTACATCACTACATTTGCAATATGATATATTGAATAATTACTCACTCGACTATTATACATAATCTGAAAAAACTGAATTTATTTAATATTCAAGTACTGAGCAATGCATTTACCTCAGAATACTTGAGACCAAGAGGCATTAAGCTTTTATTGTATCTTTCCTTATAATCTGCATCAACTAATAACATCATGAAAAGGTTTAAGGTCCCTATGAATGGAAATTAAAAGTGAGTTTCTGTATCCCAAGTCCTCTCCATATATAATGCTTCCAGCTCGCTTCAATAAATTAACCAGTCATTTGGCATGACATGCTCAAAAAGCAGACTTCGTACATGCAACATGCCTAGCATAGGACCACGAAAGTAAATGAAAAACATATGCTCTCAAATGAAATGAGATAGTGAAATGGCATAAATTTTCTTCAAGTGTAGAATGAACTCATAGTCGTGCAATCTCAAGATCTCAGTAAAGTCCAGTATCAAATTGTTTAAACAAGCACAATCATGCATGTCAACCCCACGACCTCAGCCTCTTGTCACAAAGAGAAGAGTGGGAGGGGGAAGCTAAAGAAATCAAGAGAATTGCATATTGGTCCACATCACTAACTAAGCTGGTTCACCTAATAAAGGATGAGTCAAGAAAGGTCTTTAGTCTAAGTACCAGTTTCCAAGAAGTGAAAGTATGAAATAGAAAAATCCCCTTCCTAGGATCAGGACATAGATCCATCTGTTATAACCTTGATGATGGGGAAGGAGTAGAAAGGGAAGTAAGAGGAGTGGCTATCGAAGAGGAGAAGAGACTTTTCTGAAGCATTGTGATTCTGTGGAAGAGATGAAGTAGTGAAGTAAGCAAGCTCAAGACGCACCGTTTTAAGTTAGAGGAATAAAGTGAGACGCACCGTTTGGAGAGGGATGCAGCACACCGTTTTGCCCAGACCAGTTGAAGTGCACCGTTTTGTTATTCTCTTTATGTTTCAGCTTGTATTTGATTTTCATTATAGTCTTTAGTTTGTTATTTTACTGCTTACGTGTTAGCATATCAGTGGAGTGGGTTGTTACACCGTAGAGGACATGAGCTAGTGAGGGGAAAGGAAAGAACCATTCTGGAATTATTCTGAAAACAGTGAATCTGTGTATGGAGGTTTAGGAAGCCCTCGAAGTCTTCCTCATCAACGTATGGCTCTATGAGCATTTTATCAAACACCTGTTCTGCAATCTCCATTTCTATTTCCTGAAGCTTTCATTTGCTAATTACATTTCCATTTCATTACAACAATCATCCAATACAATCATCCCTTACTCATACATATCTTTCCCATTTTATCCTTACATTAAGAGGGTCCATAACAAGTGGTATCAAGAGACTTTCGATCCTACATGGCTGACAACACCAGAAGCAAACATCAAGATCTTGTTCTTAGGCATGAAGCCCAAGACCGATGGAATGAAGCACAGGACGCACGTTTCCAAGCTCTTCATGAGGAAGTTGCTCAACTGGCTGCCTTGGTGCGCTCCCTAGCCACCAATCCAATCCTGCAGCGAGACCCCAATGTGGACCTTGAGCTGGACAACCAGGAGCATCGTCGAAACCCCAACAGAGGCGTGAAACTAGATTTTCCCCATTTTTCTGGTGAGAACCCGACGGCTTGGATCTTTAAAGCAAACCATTACTTTAATTTCCACCAAACTTCACTAGCACAATGCCTTCTTATGTCCTCGTATCACATGGAGGGAGAGGCTTTATCTTGGTACCAAGCAGCTTTTGACAATGGACAGATTACTTCTTGGGAGACTTTTACCTGTGGCTTGCTTGCTCTCTTTGGCCCCACTGCCTATGACGATCCGATGGAGGCACTCACCAAGCTCAAACAAACCACTACAGTTGCTGTTTATGCAGCTAAATTTGAAGCATTGACTAATCAGCTTAGGGGACTTACAGACCCACATAAGCTGAGCTGCTTTTTAAGTGGGTTGAAGGATGAAATCAGGCTTCCCATTAAGATGCTGAACCCATTAAACCTGGGAACAACCTATAGCCTGGCAAAAATCCAAGAAGAATATGTAGTTAGTATAAAAAAACTCAGCAAAAGGATGGGGAGAAAAGATACACCTAGCAACAGAAAAAAATTACACTCCATTTAGTACTTCAGGAGGGCACAGTACAGCAACTACCGACAGTTCCAGTAGGGACCAGAAGTACTCACCCCAACCCAGGAGAGTCTACTCGACTCAAATGGATGAGAAGCGAAAGCATGGCTTATGTTGGCATTGTGACGAGAAGTGGAATCCAAATCACGTGTGCAAATCTCCAAAGGTTTATTTCATGTTTGCAGCGGAGAACGGGCAGGAAGATAAGGTGGATGAGGTATTCTATGATTCCAGTGAGGTGGCATTAATGCCAGTACCCAAAGGTAAACCTGAAATTTCCCTCAATGCTATAACGGGCACTCCTTGTCATGATACTATGAGGTTATATGGTAGAATTGGTGATGGTATGGCTGTTATCTTGGTAGACTCGGGAAGTACCCACAACTTCCTTGACCCTTCCATTGTTAGGAAGAATCATATACCTTTAACAGGGGGGGAACAATTGAAGGTTAAGGTAGCTAATGGGGCTATCATACACAACCAAGGAAGCTGTAACAACGTGGCTACCAAAGTCCAAGGGTCTCGGTTCAGCCCCTCTTATTGTGTGTTACCCTTGGCGGGGTGTGATGCTGTCCTAGGGGTGCAATGGCTGGAGACATTAGGCCCTATCACTTGGGATTTTTCTAACTTACACATGGCATTTCAATGGGAGGGTAGCCGTGTTAACTTAGAGGGGCTTAAGTCGACTGGGACCTCATTTGTCGGTGGCAATAACATGAAGTTGAGTAGTTTCACTAGAGGAAAAGCTATATTGCTGCAATTATTTTCCCATGAAGTGCAGGAAGTCCACAGCAAACAGTGCCCCGAAATTGACCAGTTGCTGGTCCAGTTTAAGTCCCTTTTCCAAGAACCAGTTGGGCTTCCTCCCAAGAGAGATCATGACCACCACATAGTGTTGAAGGAAGGCACCAGCCCAATCTCAACTCGCCCTTACAGATACCTATATTATCAGAAGGCCGAAATCGAGAAGATCGTGTCAGAGTTGCTGAAAACAGGGGTGATAAGGCCCAGTTCTAGTCCGTTCTCATCCCCAGTCCTTTTGGTTAGGAAATCTGATGGGAGTTGGCGCCTATGTGTGGATTATAGGGCCTTGAACCAGGAAACAGTGAAAGATAAGTTTCCCATTCCAGTCATCGACAAGCTCTTGGATGAGCTACATGGGGCCAAAGTATTTTCAAAACTGGACCTAAGATCCAGCTACCATCAAATCCGAGTAGTGCAGGAGGATATACCCAAAACAACCTTCAAAACTCATGAAGGCCATTATGAATTCTTGGTCATGCCCTTTGGGCTTACCAATGCCCCATTGACATTTCAAGGCTTGATGAACGCAATTTTCAAACCTTTCCTACGAAGGTTTGTGCTAGTATTTTTCGATGACATCTTAGTCTACAACCGCAGCTGGGAAGAACATATTGAGCATGTCAAACAGGTGCTGGAAATTCTGGCGCATCACCAATTGTTTGCTAAGAGGTTTAAGTGTCAGTTTGGGGTGACTGAGGTGGAGTATTTGGGGCACATTGTGACAGCAAAAAGGGTTAAGGCAGATCCTAAGAAGTTGGCAGCCATGGTTGATTGGCCAACCCCTAAGAACACTAAGTCCCTAAGGGGCTTCTTGGGGTTAACAGGGTATTACCGCAAGTTTATTAGGGGTTATGGGCTCATTGCAGCCCCCTTAACTGGTCTGTTAAAAATAAATGCATTTGAGTGGGATGAAAAGGCAGAAATAGCCTTTCAAGAGCTGAAATCTGCTGTGACAGCACCTCCGGTACTCAGATTACCAGATTTTTCTGAGCCTTTTACCATTGAATGTGATGCTAGTGGCGGGGGAATTGGGGTGGTGTTGATGCAACGTGGACAGCCAATAGCCTTCCTGAGTAAGGCTTTAAAGGGGAAGGCACTGGACCTCTCCACCTACGAAAAAGAGCTGCTGGCCTTGGTGACAACAGTGCAAAAATGGCATCCTTACTTGTTGGGCCAAGCATTTGTGGTTAAAACGGACCAACAAGCCCTTAAATTCCTGCTGGAACAGAAAGTAGGAACCACGGCTCAGCAGAAATGGATCACCAAATTAATGGGGTATGATTTTTGAATCGAATATAAGGTGGGTAGAGAAAACAAGGTGGTAGATGCTCTCTCTAGAAGGCATGAAGCTGTGACTAGTTCAGAAAGTTAGGAGGGTTGGCTCTGATTACGTTTCCTACCCCTAGTTGGATTGAGGAGTTAAAAGAAAGCTATAGTTCATTTATGGAGTTACAGAAGATTTTGTCTAAGTTTCAGGCTAAAGAAGAGAATCCTAAGGGAGTTACTGTACAGCAGGGAATTATACTAAAGAAGGGAAGGGTGATGATTGATCTGCAGTCCCCATTTAAAGAGAAGATTCTGAAATTTATCCATGAAGACCCCCAGGCAGGACATTCTGGATATTTGAAGACTTACATGAGAGCTAAAAGAGACTTTTGGTGGAAGGGTATGAAGAAGGACATTAAGAGGGTGGTACGCGAGTGTGATACTTGCCAAGTTAATAAGGCTGAAAATGTACTGCCACCGGGGCTTCTCCAGCCACTGCCTATACCCGAGAGGGCTTGGGAGGAAATTTCCCTAGATTTTATTGAAGGGCTGCCAGTCTCACAGGGGTTCAGTGTGATATTAGTGGTGGTGGACAGATTCACCAAGTACGGCCATTACATGGCCCTCGCTCATCCCTATACGGCAACAACAGTGGCTCAGGTTTTCTTTAAAGAGGTTTTCAAACTACATGTCCTACTTAAGGCCATCGTCTCAAATAGGGACCCAATCTTCCTAAGTTCATTTTGGAAGACCCTGTTTGAATTACAGGGATCAACTCTGAAGTATAGTTCAACCTACCATCCAGAGACTGACGGCCAGACAGAGGCCCTTAACAAGATCTTAGAGGGCTATTTGAGATGCTACGTTGGGTTGAAGCCCAAGAGCTGGGCTCAGTGGCTACCCATGGCGGAGTGGTGTTACAATACATCTTACCACACCTCATCCAAAATGTCCCCATTCAAGGCACTGTACAGGTATATCCCTCCGAAACTCACGGCTTATGTACCAAGAACATCTACCAATGAAGTCGTGGATCAACATCTCAGAACCAGAGAACAAATCAAAGCATTACTCAAGTCTAATCTAGAGTTTGCACAGCAAAGAATGAAACTTTATGCAGATAAGAAGAGAACGGAGAGGGAGTTTGCCGTGGGGGACTGGGGTTACCTTCATTTACAGCCGTATCGCCAGAAGTTTGTCGCAGTCTGCCACAATTTGAAGCTGTCGCCGCGGTTCTTTGGACCCTTCAAGGTGATCCAACGACTGGGAAGAGTGGCATACCGCCTCGATCTACTACTAGAGGCCCGAATTCACCCCGTGTTCCATGTTTCCTGTCTCAAACGGAAACTTGGAACCCAGATTCAAGCCTTACCTTCCTTGCCACTAGTCAACGTACAGGGAGAAATTCAACCGAAACTCGAAGCTATTGTGGGACACCGAATGAAGAAACAAGGATCAAGAGCCGTTACGGAAGTGTTGGTTAAATGGGTTGGGGCACCTGATGAAGATAACAGTTGGGAGTTGTTGATGAAGATGCAAGAACTTTACCCACACCTTGTGGGCAAGGTCTTGTAAGGGGGAGAGATTGTTATAACCTTGATGATGGGGAAGGAGTAGAAAGGGAAGTAAGAGGAATGGCTGTCGAAGAGGAGAAGAGACTTGTCCGAAGCATTGGGATTCTGTGGAAGAGATGAAGTAGTGAAGTAAGCAAGCTCAAGACGCACCGTTTTAAGTTAGAGGAATAAAGTGAGACGCACCATTTGGAGAGGGATGCAGCACACCGTTTTGCCCAGACCAGTTGAAGTGCACCGTTTTGTTATTCTCTTTATGTTTCAGCTTGTATTTGATTTTCATTACAGTCTATAGTTTGTTATTTTACTACTTACGTGTTAGCATATCAGTGGAGTAGGTTGTTACACCGTAGAGGACATGAGCTAGTGAGGGGAAAGGAAAGAACCATTCTGGAATTATTCTGAAAACAGTGAATCTGTGTATGGAGGTTTAGGAAGCCCTCGAAGTCTTCCTCATCAACGTATGGCTCTATGAGCATTTTATCAAACACCTGTTCTGCAATCTCCATTTCTATTTCCTGAAGCTTTCATTTGCTAATTACATTTTCATTTCATTACAATAATCATCCAATACAATCATCCCTTACTCATACATATCTTTCCCATTTTATCCTTACATTCAAGAGGGTCCATAACACCATCCAAAGAAAGAAGGGAGAAAGAAGAAATAATCAGGCCAATTCTTGTAAAAGTGACATCAAATGATACAGTATTAGCTGCCTTTCCACATTTCTCAAGATTTTAAATGTACATATCAACCAAAAGCCTAGTTATTTAAGATTGAGACTTTGAAATCTGAGCCTATGTTGCTTTTCAAAAAGAAATCTGAACTAACTGTTAAGATACCAGAAACATACAAATCACTACATTTTTATTGGCATAATCAAAACATTCTCCCGCGTTCTCTTGTTGTTCTTCTAATGACTAATCAAAACATTAGTCATGTAAAAATAAATCAGGCATAGAACAGAGTAGTAGGATTAACAACTACCTACAAGAAGCTCCTCAACGAACCCTAATTGAGGAGATGGCCCTCTGTCCCCTGTATTTAAAAAGTTTGATAAGAAACATATCACAAAACAAGCCAAATACAATCAAATATGTTCAACTAATCCAAATAAGGACAAATTTCTTTATGAGATTGTGAGAACAGAACTTGGCGTGGAGTGGTGGCTCGGGAGGGAGGGAGAGCTGGTGGTCATGGGTTAAAATCATTCAATCCAACTAGACAAGATTAAAAAAAATCATTCATCTAAAAATAAATGTATGTGTAGTCATCAAAATCAAGAAAAAAGGAGGATGTAGTAGACAAACTCTAGCTGGAATCTATGCTATCTTTAAACCATACCCTATCATATATTTATATAAGAGACTCCAGTTGAATCATCACACATAGCAAAAACTTCATTGGATAACTAGAGAGCATTTTTACAACATGTAGATAGTCTACACATTATGAACCAAAACCTAGTCAAGCTATAAATATACACAAGTGCATGTAGAAGATACATATTCATTGCTTCTACTACCCTTTCTTGCAACCAAATAAGAAGGCACCAAAATAAAACCACATCAGTCAAAACTTAAAAACAAAAAGTTCAAAAGCCTTCAAAGCTAACCTAATTAAGATGGCACAAAGAAATGCAATAGTAGTTAGTTTTATTTATATTATGTTTTGAACGTTAAAAAAAAAAGATGTTAATTTTTTCTTTTGTTCTTTCTTAATCACCACAAGATCTACCAAGTTTCTGTGTACCGGCAGCAAAAAGGACAGATAGTTCACAATAAATTCAAGAAATGATGTAATATGAAGTATAGTACAAAATAGAGTGTTTCACCATTGTTGGAAACATATCGAAGGTGTGTAGAAACTAGATGCAGTCAGACGAATATATCCAAAACTGAAACATGAATGTGATGCATCCGTCCATTATAAATGAATTACCCAAAAAAATAGAATGAAAAAGAAAAAAAAGGATGAAAAGTGTAAATGGCTTACTGTCCCTGCAGTTGACCTTGAAGAAAGAAATGTGCTATTCTTTGTCCATGATAAGCCAAAATCGCACACCTAAACACGCAGGAAAGTTCACGTCATGCTGGATTAGGCATGGAACAGGAAGATACATGAAATAAATTGACCAAGCTCAGTAAAGAGAAAAGACACCACCTTCACAACCCAATTCTTATCAACTAGTAAATTTGGAGACTTCAAATCACGGTGCACTATTATGGGAGAGCAGTTGTGCAAATAATTCATTACATAGGCCTTAAATTTCAATCATCCGAAACAGACACTATTTCCTGTAAAGTTACAAATTATAGCAAATAGCTGACTGGAACTAGAATAAAGAGCAAGAATGACAGAATCATACAGCATAAAGGGCCATCCTCAAGCGCCTTCTTTCATCTAATTGATTGGCATATAGTGGTGGTCCAAGAGTGGGAGGGAGAGCCTCGGGTTGCTAGGCTAGGCGTGGAGGAGAAGGGGGCTCCGACAGAGGACTGATGACGGCGTCGAGGTGTGGGTGGTGGCAAATGGCGCCCCTAGCGGCGACAATATAGAGAAATCAGAGAGAGAGAGAGAGGTGAGGCCAGAAAGAGATCGGCTTGGGGGCAGGGGGAGAAGGAGGGGTGGCCGTCGAGGTGAGGTGGCGATGGCGTGGTGGGGTCGTTGGTGACGGGCTGTGCACAGTGGAGGCTTGAGGGAGAAGAGGGGGGGTGGGGGATGGGGGAGACGGCTGGATGGAGGGAAAGAAACGAGGGGAAAATGTAACGCGTGGCTTCTAAATTTTATTAGCTTTTCCGGCATTTTTAAGTCGCCGCTAATAAGCTTTAATTGGTTGTATATGTTTTTATGGCGACAACGTTCGTCGTAAATATTATCTATTGCAGCGATTTTTCTAATCAACGAAAATTTAATGCCACAACAGTTAACAATACTTTGATGCAACGGTTAATCAGCAACGCAAAATATCGATGATCTCTAAGATGCAGCTGGTTGATGGTACGGTCCTGGACATGCCTGAAGCAGTTCATGGAGGGGCTACAGACAATTTCCGTGAATTCCTTTCCATGGTGCCAATGGTTCAAGTAGCAAATTTTTCAGGTCTATTATCACCAGAAATTTTACAAGAGGAAAATGAGATACTTTGCGTTGCCCCTATGGAAGAAGAAGATAGATCTGCCATGTTTGTTATCCCTCGCCATAGTTCGCCTGGTCCGGATGGTTATGGATCAGAATTTTTTTATCTCTTGCTGGGATATTGTGAATGATCATTTAGTTGGGGCCGCGAGAGATTTTTTCAGTGGGACGGCGTTGCTAAGGTACTATTCCTCGTCATACATTGTGCTTATTCCTAAAGCTCTGGACCTGAATAGCTTTGATAAATTTAGACAGATTAGTCTTTGTTCTGTGGCTTATAAAAGCTTTACTAAGATTTTGGTGAAACGCTTGATGCCGCTGTTACCAAGATTAATTTTGCAGGAGCAGGGTGCATTTATCCCGGGGCGTAGTATTGTTGAAAATATCACCCTTGCTCAGGAAATGGTGCACTCGATTCACAGGAAAACTCAGGGAGGTAATATTATTATGAAGGTTGACATGGCTATAGCTTATGATAGAGTCCACTTGAATTTTCTCTT